>CM060962.1:17804625-18224625 GCA_030765045.1 Tenodera sinensis | reverse complement strand
GTGTGTGTGTGTGTGTGTGTGTGTGTGTGTGTGTTCGTTTGTCTTACCTTAAGGTATATATTCACATTGAAAACAAAAACCTATATTTTTATCCAGAAGTTTTTAAAATATGTTGCTATTAATTGGCATATGTAGTAAAAATATTTGAACTACCTACACTTAAAATGTTTTGGCTAACCATAACAAAAATCTAAATTAAAAATGTAATATATTTTTATCAAATTTTGTAACTTCTATAAAAATACATATAGACATGTAAGACTTTAACACGCCAAATTGCTTCTCTGAACATTTGCATTGATCTGAAGCTCGATTATATCAAATAAACTGACTGTTTAAAAAGCTAGGAATTTTGAAATTCAAAATTCCGCCTTATACCAATTGAATTTCTGTTTAAATGGCTGCAGAGGTTTTCTTATATACATTAAGACCTAGTTATTGGTTCACTAATATGCTCTAAAATGATGTATGAATGAGGTGTTTAAGAGCACTTCCTTGGGGTTGAAAAAGGTAAAAGTGTTACAAAATTGAATTTCGAGAAATATTCAAAAGAAATTTTCTACAATGTTATGTGCTCTGTGTACAAAGTGTTCAATTAAACACACTTCTGCTAAAAATTAGCACGCAAACTATACATTTTTGATAACTAGAGAATCAGTGCTATTACATGACACAAAAATAAAAAAGTTGAAAATTTTGAAAAATATCGCCATTTCCAACTTGAAGATGTACCTTAACCTTTATCTACTGAACTAAGTTATTACTAACCTTTACTGAATGGGTTCATTTTGTACCGACTGGTTTCTTTTTTAAAGTTTTGAGCCTAGTTTATATTGTAAGTTATCTACACTTCATTACGGTTAGATTCTGTCCAGGGGCGCAGCGTCAATGGACGTGAATGATGTGTTGCATACCCTGCATGTTTTCCTTAGTTAACTTGTTCTATTATCTATATACCAATCCAACTAACTGATGCTTGCTGAGGAGTATGTTTCGACCAACAATCCGCAATGAATTAGTATTGTTAGCGTATCACGCCAAACATTGAAACAGAGCGGCTGGTGGTTGTGCTTCCCTCACGCCAGTCACGTCAAGCGATCTGCGCGCGCAGTGGATGCAACTCAGAAAAGTGCATCTCGCTTGTTAATGTTAATGAGGTGTTTTGCTTGGCAGTTAAGGTTAACTTGTTCTGTACGTAGCAGAGCACAACAAACAGGATTTTAAACTGTAATGTATGTGAACGTGTAAGAGAAAAATACGCCAGGAAACCGAAGGCAGGGTATGCACACTGCCGATGTGCTTCCGTGTGGTTCACTAGGAGGAAGACACGTGTTGTAGAGGGAACACTGCATTTCCTGGAAACCTACTGCTCCGAATATGGAATCCGAGTGCTTCAAATCAACAAACTGAGAATGCGGGAAAAATAGTGTGAGTGATTGTTCTGTAACTTTAATATTTACGAGTTGGTGAATTAGAACCTTCTATAAAAACTACAGAAATTGTGAAAAAATTATTTTTTCAAAGTTAATAATTTTTATTTAATAAACCAAACCATTCTAAAATTTTCTGTTCCCACCATTCTTCTGAGAGTACTTATCTATAACAGAATAATATTTAAAATTATCAAAATTATCAAATCTTCATCGTGTGGAACATTTTAGGTACGTCTCCAAAACATTAGCTAGAAAAGACAATAAATTTAAAAATGTTGAAGATATTACAATGAAAATTTGAATGTACGTAATTATTTATATGTATTGTGTCTCGTATGAGTCTGAGCAAAATTTGTTAATAATTGTAGAATTTAGAAATGTCAACTATGCGTACCCTTAACACAAGTTCAAAGTGCATACCCAAGTGTACACGCCATGCTACGCCACTGATTCTGTCATAGTTTTGGATGTTAGTTACCGAGTAAGGTACTTAAAGATACATTAAAGTATATTCTGTTCATCTAGAGATTAGAGGAGACGTAAACAAAGCCACGTGCGTTTTGACCACAGCGCGCCCTCTTGACCCTTTCGCCGTGTAAATAGTCCCTTGAAGAAATACTGTTACTAAGGTCTGAAATGTCACTTAATGTTTGCTAAAGCATGAACTAAGTGTACTAAGCATAGTTAAAGTGTATGAATACGCAGTTAAGTGAATCTGTAACCAGCCTAATTCATTCTGTGCGCGCATTATTCAGTATGAAAGTAATATGGCGGAACAAGTGAGTTGTGAAACATAAGTGCTGCAAACCGTTGCGAAGTGGTGAAAAGACAACAATGTTGAACGTGTTTAACAAGTTCTGCGAGAAATATCCCGAACTTGCTATCGAAGACGTGATGAAATTAACATCCGAGTTTACCAGTGTGTCAGTTGCAAGTATTTACAGTACACACAACGAAAAATCGTCAGTTGGTGAAGATACCGGTAAAAAGCGACCACGTGCCAGATAAATGGTGGATGTAGTTTGCGACGAATTTGTGAGATCTGCAATCCGTCGAAAAGTTCACCAGTTCTTTGTTAACAATGAACCTCCACCTTAAACGAAGTGCTAACTCTGATCCCAATCTTCCAGATTTAAAACGAACTTCCCTCCAGAAGCTGCTTCTGGAGATTGGTTTCGAGATTGTGAGCAGGAAATGAAAAAGTGTTATTGTGGACAGAGATGACGTGAGTAGTACTTAATTTCCATGTGCTACATGTTATTTGGATCAAGTAAATATATCCTTTTAGTAGTGTAAAATGCATATTATACCTACGCGTAGCGGTAGGTAACTGTGTTGCGTCATTGTGAATGCACGTGGCCGCGGAGTGATACAAACCGGTGCTTTGTTTATATCTCCTCTAATCTCTTGATGAACAGAGTATAGGTTTTTTATTCAGATTTATTTCATGTATTATTCAAATTAATTATTAATTTCACTAATTATTCAAAGATGTATAGTGATTTTCTGAGTATTATCGGATAGAAGCTCAAATTAAGTTGAATTGCATGCAGTAACAGACATAGCCCATTTGTATGCAAATGCATGTTTGGTTTGTGATTTGAAATTGGTTTGGGATACCTGCATTATGTTTCTATTCTCAATGACGGTGAGCTGGGGCACGATCTTGTTCCAGATAAAGCTGATTTTTAAGGGACACTGGGAGTGAAATTTTGGTCAAACTTGTCAGAAACTCGAAAATTGTTTTTCTACCTCAAAATGTTCCTGGAACACCGGTGCATTTGGGTCAGCTAACATTTTTGATATCCCCCACTCCATGTGGTCATTACGGCCCAGTGCTCTTCCCTTAACGTACACAGGATGCTCCTATATAAAAGCCTGTTTTTCTCAAAACTACATTTCTGCACATTCCAAAAGAAGGTCGCGTCTGAGTTTTGCTTCAAATTCAATGAAAACTTCCAAAAGTATTCATAAATAGCAGCTAAACAAAACTATGCTTCAATATTGATGTTATCATTAACATGAATTCCAAAACCATTTTTTTGTATGAAAAGAAAAAAAAATTTAAGATTAAATTTTCTTTGTTATAAAAAAAATATGTACAGCATAATCAGCAAACGTATTTGAAATATCTTTTCATACAACTGTTACCCATGTTTTAGAGCATCAGTTCTGCCAATATAAATGAATTTTGAAAGTCAATAGACGCAAGCTCTATTTTGAAAATGTGCCTATTAAATTCATAAAATAATTTATATATCATAAACGAATTATCCAATTTTAATGAAATTTGGTGTAGCTCCTATTCTCATATAAATACAAACACAGTAAAAATTTCAGAAAAATCTATCAAGAAATGTGGAACTTTCAAATTTCACTCCCAGTGTCCCTTAAAAAAGTAAATATGGGATAAACATCAAACTTGGTAAGTTAAGTTCGGTATTTATGTTCCAAGAATGCGACATGAAGACTTTGAAGAAAATTCCCCACCGCAAACTGCCCTTTGCATGGAAGATGTATGTGTTTCATTTTATAAAAAATAACTAACTTTTTGAATAAAATACCATATATTTATATTTACTTGACAAATACAAAGTAGTACTCGAATGTTCTGATAACAGCTTGTGAAGTCTTCTTAATTCAAAACATATTTTGTATAACTGCTAAGCCATAAGACATAAATAAACACCACACAGAAAATTTAAATACGTTTAAACTACAGAATTTATTTCAAAAAACTATTTTGTAGCATCGGTCAATTATGAGATATCCGTTATTGGCTTGAATTTTTCAATGCCAATATATGGTGACCCCGTTTTAAACATTTATCTTAAATACTTTCGGTTTCTTTAAACTTTGGGTTTCCTGTATACCACTTGTACCTACTGTGACGCCGGCCGGAGGTGCACATCTCAAAGACGCAAGGTCAAGCTACCTCACACCACCTGGTGGCCGTGTGCATCAGAAAGGGGGCCGAGATCAAGCTGCCTAACAACACTCGCGGCGAGTAAACACCCAACAATGAGTGTGGCAGAACAAAGAGATTCGAGAACGTTCAGGAACTGCCGGCTTGTTTGTGGAAGCGTAGCAAAAAGGTGTATTTCCAGAAAAATCCATAGTACGGCTTGTTTGTGGAAGCGTAGCAAAAAGGTGTATTTCCAGAAAAATCCATAGTACGTCATTCTCACCTACGAAAGCTTGCAGGACGCGAGAGGTGGGGTAGTTTTGTGAGATAAAGGGAAGAGTTATAGTGATTTTGTGACGGAATCATGAGTACTGAACGAGAGAACTGTTAGCAGTGCGCGTGCGCGTGCGCGCGCGCGCGCGCGTGTGTGTGTGTGTACAGCCGTTGTGAGAGAACTGTATGTGTCGGCAGAGACAGTTTTGGATAGGTCGCGACGGAGTCATTGTTGTGAGAAGCAGTTTTGGTGAGTGACATCATCAAAGCTAGCAGTTTGTTAAACAGGGAGAAATGAAAGATATATATATATATTTTAAATTAACGTCCTCCAACATAATGTCATATCGGACGAAGAAATGAAAGATAGAAAAGTGTGTGTGTCAAGGTTACGAGAGGACTGAACAGCATTGAGTTGCAAGGTCACGAAGAATGGTAGTCTGTGTTATCAAAATCAGAACTGTATTTTTGTGCTCCAGTTTAAGAAGAAAAAAATAAAGTAACAGAAAAGGTAATTGGACTTTGCTGTCATTTTTGTCACACTGGTGTCAGGAGTGGGATTTGTGAAGTTGCCGTTTGTCACACTAGAATGAAATGTTTAATTAAATTATTTATGCACACGTTTATTTCGATTAATATGAAATAGACTACTAACCAGTTTTCAGCTGTGTAAAAATAAAGCTGGCAGAGAATGTCTTGTTAACGTAATATATCCAATTTGTCTCTTTGTTGTTTTTTCTTCTCGTTAAACGGGAGTTCTATACAACGCAGTGTACTTCAACTAACGACATATTTACAGGAGCTTTTTTTGGCGATTTCCCAGCATTGAACTAAAATGAAGGCCAACGAACTTGCCCAGTCAGTGGGAGATCGAACCTAAAATAGATATCGTATAGTTTGATTACTGAATGAAATAAATTGTAGGTTTCATTTATTCTAGCGACTGAATTATTTCATTTTATTTCCCTACTGGATGCACATGATTAGTACATCTATAGCAATAGCATAACAAGCAACCCAGGAGAAATCCCAAAAATTGGCAGAAAGGGCGATAGATCACGTTTACATTTCATTACTTGAACTCACACAGTCCAAACTTCACACAAATTCATCCTGTTAATTCGCAGGAGTTTTCCCTATCCTTGAAGTTTATTATACACAATAATCCGCAGGCAAGTTTCCATCAGCTGGTCATGTATTCTTTTAACCTAAGTGCAAACATGCTGATCGTTCATCATGCGAAGGTCATGTCAAAGGTCACTACATGTTTAAAAGGATAGAAGAATATCGAAGATACAGATACTCTCTCTTTGACAGTTCAAGGTCACAATTTGTACATAGAAATACGAGTAGTGTTTTAGTGTTATATCTTAATGATAGTATTGCACGAAGGTGATTCACAAATTAATAAGGTAATTACAAACTAGACAAATAGTGATTTATAGTCCTATTGCAATATGTATTATTATTATTATTAATTTTATTATTATTATTATTATTATTATTATTATTATTATTATTATTATTATTATTATTATTATTATTATTATTATTATTATTATTATTATTATTATTATTATTATTATTATTATTATTATTATTATTATTATTATTATTATTATTATTATTATTATTATTATTATTATTATTATTATTATTATTATTATTATCTATTATTATCTATTATTATTATTATTATCTATTATTATTATTATTATTATTATTATTATTATTATTATTATTATTATTATTATTATTATTATTATTATTATTATTATTATTATTATTATTATTATTATTATTATTATTATTATTATTATTATTATTATTATTATTATTATTATTATTATTATTATTATTATTGTCGTTGTCGTTGTCGTCGTTGTCATTATCGTTATCGTCATCGTCATCGTCACCGTCACCGCCATCGTCGCCGTCACCGTCACCGTCACCGCCACCGCCACCACCGCCGCTGGCGCCACCACCACCACCACCACCACCACCACCACCACCACCACCACCACCACCACCACCACCACCACCACCACCATCACCATCACCATCACCATCACCATCACTATTACTATTACTATATTCTTAACCCCACCTTTGCTGCCTTCCTATTTATTAGTGCGTTTTACTATAAGAAATAACACAAAAAGGTAAAACCTTCCCAAAGAAGTGTACCCTGACTGGAACACAACTATAAATCAGAGTTGTGTTACCGTGTTAGAAGTTATTTTACAGTCTAAGGACGCAACTTCAGCAAGATGAAACAGAAGCAAGCAAAATAACGTGTGAAAATATTGTGACGGTGGCCGGCAGCCGCCTCAAGGAGAAGCTCAGTGTTAGCTCCCTCACATCACTGCTTCTAAATATGCGGCCCGGCGACAATGGAGCAGTCAGAACAAAGACAACTATGAACGCGGCAGAACAAAGCGATTTTAGACAGTTTCAGAAGCTGTTCACGTGCCAGGCTTGTTTACGAGAAGTGTCGAGAAAAGGTGTATTTTCCAGAGAATTCACCGGCACTTCGCCTCGGCTATATAAAGGAGTGAACGAGCCAGTGTCAGAGCACTTTTTCAGAGTTGAATATTGAATTAGTCGTTTTTAAGTGTGCGCTGTTTACAGTCAGTATTTAGACAGTTTGGCTGTGTGCATCGTCAAAGACAACTTTAGACATTGAATCATCGCGTCGGAGTTGTTTATTGTGTGAAGTAGTTTTTAGTGAGTGTGTCGTCGGAAGCAGCTGTTTGTTATACAGACAGAATAGTAGAACTGTGAGCGATCTTTGTTTAAAGGTTACGATGAGACAGAAAAGATGCCAACTGCAAGGTCACGACGATCTGTAGATTATAATAACGATAAAAGAAAGAACTGTATTTTGGTGATTCAGTTTTAAGAGAAATAAAGTGGCTTTAGGAGTAACTAGACTTTGTCATTTGTCACAATATCAATCAGTAAGTAAAAATAAGAAGAAAACATGAGGTCCCTCATGTGTATCAGCATAGGTATAACGATTTTGAGAAAAGAGTACCCTGAAGAAAAGGGAATTTAATGTAATTGCATTTACATGGTTTTCTTTACCTACTATCGTTTATTTTTATAACTTCTACCAGCCAAACTGCAAAAGCTTATTTTTCTATCTATTTTATGTCAATAGAGATATAGGTATATTGCAAATATAGTTTCATTGCACATTTCCTTGTAGGTAGTTGGAAGATACAGTAGACATTAGTGATAGTCAGATGTTTAAAAGCGGTTCGCTATAAGCTGGTTCTTTTCATGACATCGCAAAAGCCTCTAAATGGTGACAACGCTTCAAACAATGAAGTGCTGAAAAATTCAAACTAAATAACAATGCATATCTCGGGGACGGCTGATGACATAAAAAGTATTACTGATAAATTGTGTTTTGAAGTGACCTACATTTTTTGAGCAGTACGCTTTTGTCTATTTCTTTTGGTTTAGAAGATATACAGAACTACAGAAATTTCCTTCCAGATTAAGGGTACATTAACCTTCGCATTACCGGGGAAAGGAATTAATTAATTATTTTGATATTTAACGACGCTGTCGATCGCCAGGATCATATCAGCGTCGCCGGTGTGCCGGAATTTCGTCCTGTAGGAGTTATTTTACATGCCAGTAAATCTACTTACATAGAGCTTCTTGTTTAAGCACAATTAAAAACCATCAGTCTGGGCCGGATTTGAACCCTCGACCTTGGGATCAGTAGGCCAGAGCCACCCAGACCGACCCTTCTGTAAACTTTTTTTTTAATTTTTTCATTTATTCATTTTTTATTAGAGGCGTGCAGTTAATATTTATTGGCAATCACTGTTTCTACTATTGAATTGCGTATTTGTTTCAAATTTTTCATTGTTGGTTTTTTTGAGAAATAATGAAAAGTCAAGTTGGTCATAAAGTTGGTCTCCGTCGGTATAATGTGATTCATGTAAAAAAGTAACAGTTAAACAATGTTAAATATTACCTTTATAAACCTGAGAAAATATAATACCCAATTGCAAAATAAATTTGTTTAAAAATTGTTCAGACATTTTGTTACTAGTAATGTTCACGAAGTACTCCCCCCCCCCTTGGTAAACTAAGTTATGGAATAAGGCTTGGTTATGCTAGGGTTAAAGGTTATTCTCTGTAAATTGCAAATATACCGTTTATTTGTCATGTGAATATAAAAATTGCTTTAATCATTTTTCAGAAAATAAAATATAACGAAAAAATGCACGCAAACCAAATTTAGCTTGGAATGGGGATTTTCTTGAAAATCTTCGTGTAGCTTTGGAAGATGCTAAATACATACAGGATGTTAGGGGTGTAAGTGCAAATATTTTGATAAATGTTACCGTAACATTTAACTATTTCGGTGTGTTAGTCTCTTTTCCCTCTTCGTCTAACAGTTTTTCTACATAGTTTACTACCTGCATGGTTGTAACTGCGCCACGAAATAAACGCCTGTCGTATAGACTATCCATTTTGCTTCACACCTCAATGCTACTGGCCTGAGTCGTGCGAGGTCATTGACCTTGCAGAAAGCATTCAAACTCAGTTCGATTAACATTCGTTATTGTGATCTCTCCCTACCCTGCGTCACGCCTTCGGTGCCACGCCTCTTGGAGTTGCTAATCAACCTGAAAACATACTACTCTTAATAAGTAAAATTACCAGTTGACAAATGAGGTAAATATTGATGTAATATTGTTCCTTACCCTGTCCTCAATTACCAATACAAATATCCGGCGTTATAGCCTTAACAGCTTGTATAAACATCAAGTTTTGTACGTATCCGACATTTGCTTTTTGATTTATCCAATTCACAAACACACACACAAACACGCGCGCACACACACACACCACCACCACCAACACCACCGTCACCACCACCATCACCACCACCACCATCACCGCCGTCACCACCACCACCGTCACCACCACCAGCGTCACCACCACCACCACGACCACCACCACCACCATCACCACCACCACCACGACCACCACCACGACCACCACCACCACCGTCACCACCACCACCACGATCACCACCACGACCACCACCACCACCGTCACCACCACCACCACCACCACTACCACCACAACCACCACCGCCGTCACCACCACCACCACCGTCACCACCACCACCGTCACCACCACCACCACGACCACCACCACCATCACCACCACCATCACCACCACCATCACCACCACCACCATCACCACCACCATCACCACCACCACCGTCCCCACCACCATCACCACCACAACCACCACCACCATCACCAACACCACCATCACCACCACCGCCGCCACCGCCACCACTACCACCATTACCATCACCACCACCATCACCACCACCATCACTATCACCACCGCCACCACCACCACCAACACCACCACCACCATCACCATCACCACCACCCCCATCACCACCACCCCCATCACCATCACCACCACGACCACCACCACCATCACCACCACCATCACCACCACCACCATCACCACCACCATCACCACCACCACCGTCCCCACCACCATCACCACCACAACCACCACCACCATCACCATCACCACCACCACCACCATCACCACCACCATCACCACCATCACCACCCCCACCACCATCACCACCACAACCACCACCACCACCACCACCATCACCACCATCACCACCACCACCACCATCACCATCACCACCACCACCACCATCACCACCATCACCACCACCACCATCACCATCACCATCACCACCATCACCACCACCACCACCATCACCACCATCACCATCACCACCATCACCACCACCATCACCATCACCACCAACGCCTGTTCCAAACTAGAGGTGGCACACTCTCAACCAGGGCCCGGATGTTTGTGACATGTCATAATTTTTACTTTCTATGCTACATATATTATGTAGAGGAAGTACTGTATTCCACCCAAAAAAAATCGATGTCGAGATTTCACCGGACATAGCCATGTTTTGAGTCCTCCTGAATAAAAAAAAAAGCATTTTTAGAAAAAGGTCCGAGTGTGTGTGTGTGTGTTTGTGTGTGTGTGTG
This sequence comes from Tenodera sinensis, assembly GCA_030765045.1. Classification (NCBI taxonomy): domain Eukaryota; kingdom Metazoa; phylum Arthropoda; class Insecta; order Mantodea; family Mantidae; genus Tenodera; species Tenodera sinensis. Next base: position 18,213,937 of record CM060962.1, on the reverse strand, counting down.
TGTGTGTGTGTGTGTGTGTGTGTGTGTGTGTGTGTGTGTGTGTGTGTGTGTGTGTGTGTGTGTGTGAGTCTGTTATTCAGCCTGTGGACAGCAAAATTGAAAAGCCAAAGTTGGTATTTAAGTTTGATGTATATCAAGGGTGCGACACGAAGATTTTGAAGAAAATTGCTCCACGCTAAACTACCCTTTCTATGGAGAATTTTTCGAAAATTTTGATTTTCTTGAAAATAGCTCTAACGATGACATATGTATAAAATATTTTTATGACAAATGAAACTGTATACTTTGAATGTTCTGACTATAGCCTATGTAGTTTTGTTTACTGTGGATTAGTTTTGAATCGCTCGTAAACCGTAAGAGATAGACAAAATCTTACTATACAAAACATTTAGATCTCGCTAAAACACACAATTTATGTCCAAATAAATTTGTTGCAGAGTAAACCATTTCGGAGATATTCTTTGTTATTTGTGTCAGTTTCAAAAAACAAACTTTCTTCAAATGGAACATCGTTGTTTATTTCTTTACGTATTAAGTGTGCAAAGAGTACGGAATCTCAAAGCTTTAAAAGATTTGACTATCGCACAAAGTCTACTGTATTCCCATATTCCCCTTGTACCTACAAGGAAATAAGCAATAAGATAATTTCTGCAAATGTTTTTCTCAACTAACACGAAGAAGATAGAAGAATAAGAGTTTGTAAGTATGGTTAGTGCAAGAGTAGAGGAAGTCATATGAGTGCAACACATCAGATTTTTTATTCCAGTATAATGAACAGTGAACATCCCTATTCTCTTTCAAAAGTATTAATTTGAAGTCGTAATGAGCTTGATTTGCAGGTTTTGATAATCGTGCCTCTAGGTTGTTATAAGATCGCGGCCTCGTCTTTCTGTTATCTTCCTTGTAGGGTTTAGCCAGAGAGAGAGAGAGAGAGAGAGAGAGATAGAGAGAGAGAGAGAGAGAGAGAGAGTATTTATAAGCGGTAATAAATAATCGCCTTGATTGCCCTGCTGATCCAGATAGCAAACTTCTAATGCAATGAATTAATTAAAAGAGTGCCTTTGGTTCATATACAGGACAAGCAGCTTTTTGTACTGCGGTTATTAATGTTCCTTAAATTCATTATTCATGCTACAGTGAATATGAACTCATGTGTGTATTGCAATATGCTACTGATACCAACGCATTAACTTTTTGTGGCGACATACTCGATACTCCATTAGCCAGTAACATCGCCTATTGCGAAAGACAAAATATAAGACGCTAATTGGATAGCAAGGCAATATTTTTGCGTTATTACACGAGCTGGATGGAGAACGACCACACAAGTGAAGCTTTTATATGTTTTTTCATAGTGTCTTTGCTCCACATTAGGCTTCGGAGCTCTGGAAGTATAGATAACCTACAGATGTGCACACAGAATACTCATGTACGTCGCTGTTACAAATTATGTAAACCACATTTGCATCCAGAGATTAAAAGAGCTACACTATATTTGGTAGAGCGCGCAAAAGCAAGAACGCAAAACAGATGCCTGTGATTCATCCTCCGGTACCAGTGATTTGCTGAAATGCAGTACTGACAGGCGCCGTTTCCTAACTTACTGCACTCCACCTAAAAATTAGCTATTTCGAGACTTCATAGAAAACACATGCTTTAAGGCATCTGGATGAATAAAACGAGACATTTTTATTTTTTTTTCAGAGAAAGGTTCGCGTGTGCGTCTGTGTATGTGCATAAACAGAATATCACACAAACAAAAACCAAAAAAGAAAAAAAAAAAGAAAAAAAAAGAAAGAAAGAACGAAAAATCAGTGAAAACTCCTATAGGTATATACCAAACCTGGTATTTAAAATCAATATGTTCGAAGGATGTGACACAAAAGCTATGAAGAAAATCCCCCACCCCAAACTTTCCATGAAAATGCTTTGAAATTTTTAAAATTGCCTTAAAAATAGCTGTAATGATTTGGATTAGAATGCCACATTTGAAATATTTAGGTGAAAAATAAGATGTACACATACATATTGAATTTTCTGGGAACAGTCTGTGAAATTCTCTTCACTTAGGACATTTGTGTGGCTGTTGAACCCTGAGACATAGATAGAAGTGTGCTAGACATGCAGAATTCATTAAAAGAGAATTTGTTTTAAAATAACTTTTTATGTCCTCAGCCATTTCCGAAATATTCGATAGTATTGGTTTGAGTTTTTCTGTGTTTTGCCACTTTTTAAAAGCGCTGTCCTACTTAGTTGTTTTTCATGAAATCATGGGAAGAGCATGCAATTTTCAGGCCAGCATATAGCCACTTGCTTTTCAGCATGTTTCCTATGTTCTCTTGTACCTAAAACGATATATATCATGAAACTACTTCTGTAAAGGTTTATCTAGATGCAGATAGAAAAATAAGCTTTGTTAGGGCAGCTTCTAGAAGCTGTATGAGACAGATGATAGGGGTGGAGAAAATCACGTGAATGTAACACATCAGGAGTTATTCTGCACATGCGCATGCCTGTGTATGTCCTTGTGAACAGCATAACGCAATATTGGCTAAATACCAAACTTGGTATTTAAGTTCAGTAGCTTCCAAAGATGCAACACGAAAATATTCAAGAAAGTTTCAGCACCCCAGACTACCCTATACATTGAATATTTTTATAATTTTGTTATTTTCCTTAGAATGGCTAAAATGATTTAGGTTACAATACCATATGGTTTGGTTTCATTATGCCACATGTTTCATGAAGCAGTATTATACAATAGAAAATGTTTATGAGAGGTTTAATCACAGCAAGATTTGGTCTGTAGTATTACTGCCAAGCTATAATCCATTTTCAGAAAGTTGAGATTCTCAGAGGGTTCTGTTTCTTATTCACCAAGAAGAAGAAATGGAACATTTAAAAAATTGTGAATCTCTTATGGCTTTTGAAACTCTGATTTCAAAATATTGGGAAGCAAGAAGGAGAACGATTTCGTTATTAACTCCTGGGCATTAGACACACACACACGCACGCACACACACACACACATACACACGCACGCGCGCACACACACACACACACGCACACACACACACACACACACGCACACACACATTTTGTTCACCTGGTCAAATCTTCAGCCGTTTTGTGGAAGGGGGACTGAATAAATTACTGGAAATAACAAAACAAATAAGCAATGTTTTATGTTATATAAAATGCTACCCTTAAGAAACTATTTGTACACTTCCAGTTGGCAGATATTTGTCATTTCAACAAAAACAAAGGAGAAAGAATACTAATTTATACAAAAAGGCTCATAAATCTTACTTGGGCATTAAATTAATGATCATGATAATTATGGACTCCTCATTACATGCAGTTTACATATAATTAAGGGTGAGTATGAGGTAATAGGTTTACTGAAGAAAGCGTTTATTATTTTTTTAAAAATGGGATGAATATCCGGACCATTCTACAGATGTCTATTTCTGTATGAAGATGTAGTAGAAAGGAATGAAATCACCTCAAATAGCTCTGCAGTTTGGACTCTGAAACTTAACTAATCCATTTATGAGTTGTGTAACACCTTGGGCTTGAAAGCACCTCTAAACAAGTTAAAGTTTGAGATTCACAAATGAAGAGCTATTCCTCTGGATCGACAGTTACTGCTTGTTTCTTTTGTGAATGGAACAGTAAGCTTACAGCAGGGCACTGTACCAGACAATTTTAGCCACAAAGGAACAGTTTATTTCCTGGAGAAAAATGTGAAGGTCTGCAGGTCTCATGAAATATTCTGTAGCTACTCTAAAGAATGATAATGAATAGGGTCCGAACATCCATACAGGAAACAAAAAGTTGCGGGGTTGGACTATAGGAAATGGGTAAGACTGTCGCACGATCACAACACAGAGGAGGCAAGATAACGAACGTTGTAGATAAAGTTTTTGCATGACTTACATTCAACGTTGTCACCATTTGCAGTAAAATATCCACTCCCAAATTCTTGTACAAGTTCAGCAATTTTTTTTATTTTCGTGCTGCAGGCATTTTACCGCATGGAACTAATTAACTCATTCAAGAGACACTATGCGCTTTAGGCAGTGTATTTTGTGCTGGCACTGTACTCGCTCAATGACGTCACGCTCTGCCCTTGTGGAGGTAACTTGCAATCACCCCATTTGGGGATAGCTGTATAAAGGTTCCAAACCTAATAATGAACCTTTGGTTTCTCTCACTAATATCCTTTTAATTAAAATCGCAGGCCTCATGAGGTCTGTAGCTTCTCTTAACAAAAGTGTGTACTATTTTGACTTCCTTATTAGAAACTACACGCGACAAAACTTATGCTAAGTTAGCTGCAGGCAGTTTTGATGAACCTCAATTCATGAACTCATATTCCCTTAGTCAATTCTAAAATGTACTAGTTAGTTAATGGTCTCACACAAAAAATTGAGAGAAAACCTTCTGGAAAAACACAAAGTACAGGACCGTTGAGTAAATAGTAAGTTAAAAAGTTAAAAATAACTGTAAAACCCCAAGGCATTGATTGTGTATTGATATGCATTTTTAACAGGTATGGGAAGTACTTTCTTGTAAATCTTGGCATAGAAAGTAAAGCACAGGTTGAATGGCTTCCTATAGACATCAGGACAATGTCAAGCTATTGGGATGTAGGTATCTTGCCTAATATGATTTGTATTTGGAATAAGACAGTTGCTATCAACACAGCAAGACTTGGCAGAAGGAAAACAAAAGAGGAAAAGTTTCTTTCCAATAAAGGAGTCCAGTTTTGAAATTCATATTTATATGAAGATAGCTTTCATATTTCCTTTTTTTCTTTTTTAAATTCAGTCAGAATTAAACACACAGGATACCCAACATTTATGTAGGTACTAAAAAGTGAAGTGGTTCGTTTAATTTTCCCAGCGGAGGGCAAGGGACTTTCTCGGGCGTAAACATCTTTAGCATGGTTTCCTTCAGAAGGTAAGCAAAGCCGGTGGTTCCATGTCATAGGTTTACAGTGCAGGGTCGCCATCAAATGTTTCTCATGCTCCTTGCCGCGGGAGGAAGCCAGGATGGCTTATCTATCAGTTATGCCAGGTGGTGTCAAAGGTCGACTTGCCATAAGGAGAGTGGCGTAAGGTGTTTGTAAGTCCAAAGAGCATGTCATTCCAACATTTCTCTTACACTTGTTCGTAAGAAAGTAATTGCAATCTAAAGAAAACAAAATTAACGTTATAAATCCAAAACGAACAAGTAGCGAGGATGGAAACTAAATATTCGGCATTAGAGGCGTCATATCACTCTAATGAAATTAAATTTAAAACGTTTAAATAATTTTAATATACCACGTTATTTTTAAGCTATTCATGGACACGCATGCGTGTTCTAAAATTTGCAAGTTGGTTTTATTCAGCGAACATGAAATCGTGTATTAAATCTAAAATTTCACATCGAAGTTTAAAACATTGAATGGCTGTTTGACGAAAATTGCAGGAAAACAGAACTTCAAAGCAAAATGGAAGTTTAACGTAACACAAGTAATAGAACTACTGCAAAGCGTAAAAGAGCATGTTTAAAAAAACTATGAGACATCAACCTCTATAGGTTACGCCATAGCTTCTCCCCTTCAGCTTTCTTGTCTATCATCCTTTAAATCTGAACTGGTTTGTCTATCATCACAAAATAATAATAATAATAATAATAATAATAATAATAATAATAATAATAATAATAATAATAATAATAATAATAATAATAATAATAATAATAATAATAATAATAATAATAATAATAATAATAATAATAATAATAATAATAATAATAATAATAATAATAATAATAATAATAATAATAATAATAATAATAATAATAATAATAATAATAATAACAACAACAATAATAATAATAACCACAACCAGCACCACCACCGCCACCGTCACCGTCACCACCACCACCACCATCATCATCATCATCATCAACCAGGAATACATTATATGTACCTATAACCTTTGTTTTAGAAATTGTTTAAACGTGTTTCTTAAACGCCGTTAATGCTGCCACAGAAAAAACAATGTTACTTGTTTAAATACGTACAGAAAAGAATCTGCTGATTTTTTTCTTTCTTTTTTTATAGAAAATAATTGATTTATCTTCTTCTTGGCTCCCCGCTGTCTACACATTAGAGAAACACACACCAAAGTAAATACTCGTATGTACTTCTGGTGAAGCCATCGTGTCGCTCTGGGTGGCTTACTTGGTTGGACGCTGGCCTACTGATCCCAAGATCGCGGGTTCAAATCCGACTCAGATCGATGGTTTTTAAGTGTGCTTGAAAACGACAGCTCCATATCAGTAGGTTAAGAACTCTAGCGGGACAAAATTCCTGCACACCGGCGACACTGATGTGATCCTGGCAATTGGCAGCGTCGTTAAAGAACTGAATAAGCTTTAAATTTTAATTTTTGAAGCCATCGTTGAGCCGGGTGGATCAGGCGCAAATAAAACTTAAAAATATTTTTCGTCTCTTTCCCCTACACCCTCACGTCTTTCGGAAAACATTTGCAGCCGGCTATACATATTAGAACCAAAAGCCTGATAAAGAGGTCTCTGAGCAAAATTAAGTGGTCTTTCATACCCAAAATACAGGGCTGTCCTAGACCTATACCTGACGTAATAGATAGCAGTTGTTTCAAACAACTGACTATCGTAGAAAGTACCAGCTTTATAAAGCTCAGTTTGAAGTTGGATGCTATTACATTGTTTGGCAGCCATTAATAGTGGATGCTCTCAGCGAATTTATAAACATGGATAAAACTGGTCATCGTTATGTGATGTAATACTTTCATTTGAAAGGTTTTAGTCCCACTAATGTTAAAACTGAGCTAGATTCTACTCTGGGAGAGTCTGCTCCTTCATTTACAATAATAAAATATTGGGTGGCAGAGTTTAAGCAAGGCTGTACGTGCTGCCAAGACAAACATTGCAGTGGTCGACCAAATGTTAAAGAGCGTCCATAAATAAAAACTCAATTTCAGTTCCTTTTGTTTAATTTTCATCGCAATGTAAGTGTATTATTATTACTTTATGTTAGTGATACGGAAATGCAACTTTTCTGATAAAATTAAAATTGGAACTAGATTTGAATTTAGATTATCCATATTTAGGGTGACCAGATTATTTAATGGAGATGTAAGACACAATGGTAAAAAATATAGGACATTGTCGGTCTATGCAAAAATAACGTAAATTTATAATTCAAATTGTATGTATATATATTCTTAAAATCTTGAAATATGCTGTGTTGCAGTGTTAAATGTGATAATGAACAGTCAGTTGTACTTCTCTGAAGAAGTAATCTTGCGCAATATACCTAGCTTGTTTGAAATATAATCAAGAAATTGCACTGAAGCTTTTAGAATTGTACTTCACTAAAACAATATCTCTAACTCAATCAATAGATAATCTGTTCCTTTCATCTGTCCATTGTGCTCTTATTATGAAAATACTCTTTCAACATTAACATTGTGTTACTTTGCCTCCACAGAATACCAACGTTTTGTCTTGGAGTGCAAATGCTGCGTTGCCAATCCCTTGTTCGATGTTACTATGCATGAGTATAGATACTCTTTGACTGTAGCCCGTGTAGCCATGTTGCCATAGCGAATTGCATTGCAGCTAATAACCAATTATTCATTTATAGTTTCGCAGTTGCCAGTTCATTTTCTAACGATCATTGGTTTTTTTCTGAAAATGTAGGACAATAGACACTTTTCAAAAATACCCTCGGACGCCGGACAAACAGTTAAAATGTGTGTGCGGGAATTTCCGAACGTCCAGGACTCTTTTTCTGGGAAACATTGGGGATGCATACTTTAAACATTCAGAAGTGTAAAAACTGAAACCACAATAAACTTATTTGTTTTTAAAGTTAAATTAGGATTTTTCCATTATTTTCAGTTTTTGTATGTTGCTTTATATAATTAGTCATGCTCTCAAATTTTAGTGAACACCAGTGTATTGCTGTCAGATCCATTGATTATTTTAAGATCTGCTGAAGTTCATTACATAATGTGTGACTGTTGTAACAAAGTGCCCCTATTCATGCTTGGTTAAGCACTTTTAACTAATTTAATTAATTTAATTTGTTTTAATTTAAAAGCGTTCAGTATGTTTGTGCAATAATAGACATTAAGATTTATGAATTTAGAAATACAAATTTACTTTACCTAGCTAATTACATTTTTAATTTAAATAGATAAAGATCAGTACATGTGTTTACATGCAGCATGAATATTATTGATATTTCTAAAGGTTATATGTCAACATGATCAATGCCATTTAGTTACTTATCTACAGAATGATGCGCCATTTTGCAGTTATTTAAAAGGCAGCTTTGAATGTTTTACCATTGTTTTACGTTTCATGTTATATACTAAAGTGCTTTCACAATAAACCCATTATCCTTATGATAATGCTGAAGGCTATGTTGGTAAATACTACCGGGAGGGTAAGAAACCTCCAAACGGGCTGCCTGGCCGCTCGTTGTCATCTGCCGCTGTCACAGAAAGGCGCGGCTGAAACCTTACAGCATTTTTAAACTACTTTTAAAGGCTTTACTGGCCAACTTTATGAAAAGAGATGCTGAAGGTGGTCACCGTCGTTGTCCATATATTTTTTGGCACCTCTTTAGGAAACTATCCATCACTCGCCGCAGTTCATGTTGAGAAATGCTGGCAATTTCCTGACGGATATTTTGTTTTAATTCTTCCATGATGTGTGGGTTTGTCTTATACGCGTTGTGTTTTAAATTACCCCAGAGATAGAAATCGCAGGGGGTTAGGTCGTGGGTTATAAATCTCCACTGTCCTGAAACACAGTTTCCATTGTTCTCATCGAATAATTGTCCGTATGGGCTGTTGCAGAGTCTTGTTGAAAACAGGGAAAATCACGCTCCCTGTCTGTTAATTCTCTAAAAAAAAGGGGGCAAAATTGTATTTGAATATGTGCGAGAAACTGTTGACTCGAAGAAAATTGGCCTATAACTCAGAACCTAATATTGTTCATAACAACAAATTTGGTGTATGGTGCGCTATTAGCGGAGAAAGGTTTCTCAGAGCTCCAATAAGCGATTTGTCTCTGGGGTGTACAAGACAAACCCATACATCCTGGGAGAATTAAAACAAAATATCCGCCAGGAAATTGCCAGCATTTCTTAACGTGAACTACGGTGAGTGATGGATAGTTTCCTAAAGAGATGCCAAAAATGTATGGACAACAACGGTGGCCATATTCATCATCTTCTATCATAAAATTGGTCAATAAAGTCTTCAAACGTAGTTTTTAAAATATTGTATGGTTTCATCCGCGCCTTTCTATGATAGCGGCAGACAGCAACGAGCGTCAAAGATGCCAACAGGCAAAACACTGCGCAGCCGGTTCAGAGGTTTTTTGCTCTCCCGGTATAAACGGAGGCGAGCTATGAAACACGCTCATTTCATTTGCTCTCTCTGTATTTTCTCCAGAAAATTGCAGTGCTTTACATTGCATAGTTATAATATTATAAGACTGTGAATTAGATTCGTATAGAATCTGATCATTTAGAGTAGTAATTCACTGATAAGTTAAGTAATAAAGTAGTGTAGTAGATTCACCTGTGAAACCCAGGTGACATCGTAAAATATCCCTGTAATTTCTTCCAGGTTTCAACTTAATTCAACAATATTTTTGGAGGTTAGGTGTTATAATTTCTATTTGATGCTGTTTTTCCCATAGAGATCATCATTGTGAAGCAGGAAAAGAAGCTGCACATTCAGGCTCTGATTGTCTCGTAGGTAACAGTACAGGAGGAGAATATCAGAAGGTATGAGGATAACATTTTGAATTTATAGTGTTAACAATAAGAATACAAGAATCATTTTAATGCATGTTGCCCCTTTTCTCCATCATTATGGTTCAAAATATTTTATCTGCATTTCAGCTTATCTGCTTTCCATATTTATGTTGCACTGTTTTAAATTTTTACCGGGCAGGAAGGTTCAGGTGGTAATGGCTTGGGCCTGTGCTTGGGAGGTCCTGGCTTTGAATCCCGGGGACCGATCAATGTAAGTTGGAGAACTTAATGTGATGCCGGAATGTTGCCATGGTAGCTCTGTGGTTAGAGCGGCTCTACACATGGCTAGTGTGAAAGAACAATTAATTGCCATTAAAATACCTTGCCTACAACATACAACTTCTTATATGCATTGTTCTACAACTGTAGTATGTCAATATTTTTTAAAACGTGACACTCGTCTAAATACATTTGAATTACTCATTCCTAAAAGAGTCTTAGTCCACATTTTTGCATAGATAAATGAGTTAACCACAAATTCCACATCCTTATTTTTAGACATATTCTGTGCCTAAAGGACTGCTGCCCAGGCTTTAAGTCTAGAATATGTGATAAATGTGGTCACAGCGTAGTGTTTAATTTTCCGGTTGCTGCTAAAATGCCCTTTCTCCAGGATAGAGGGTCTTGTAGCAATGACTTTGCCATGTCGCTAGGTATTCTGCGTTTCCAATGGGGAATGCCCTTTCTCCAGGATAGAGGGTCTTGTAGCAATGACTTTGCCATGTCGCTAGGTATTCTGCGTTTCCAATGGATAGTAGTTTTCGGGTATGTAGGCCGTGGTCCAGTTGATTAACCGTCTGACGTTTCGCCCAAGACTGCGTTGGGCGTCAGACAATTTAACGACTGGACATACCCGAACCGAAAACTACTATCCATTGGATTAACGCCGACCGCGAAGGCCTTAGCACAGGGGAAGACAGCTCACATGCTCCCAGCGGAGACCAGTTGAACGTGTGACGTCACAGCGGGCAAGAGGAAATGGCATACGGGACATCGTAATTTTAATGCTGACCGTTTCAGTTACGGAATGGTCACAGATTATAAATAATTACATTTCGGCATTATGCCATATATATAAATTCTAGTTTATGTGAACGGTCATGTTATAACGCAAATAGAACAGAAATTATAACTATTCTCCCTGAGCTAGAGGAGAGCTATACAGAACAATTAGGTGGACATTTTCCGACATTTGCCGTTTCGCTTTTCTTTAACTAGTTTGTCAATGTTAGGGCGTAATGTAGTGCACATTTGTATCCGAAGACCTCATGTTAGATTGTGGTCTGACAATATGCTTCGGGATTTTGACTTAGAAAGGTTCATAACAGAAAATAATTGTTCGCACACATACGTAGAACCAAACATACATAATACCCGTGCAACAAGGGCATACAACCTCAGAAATTTGGTTTGAGGAACATTCTTATAAAAATCAGCCAAGTCTTCCGTGTGTTTATATTTGACCTTCAGCAAATCGTTGCACTGTAAATTTATCAGTTCAATTTGCAACCTGCTAGAAACATTGTTAACATCCAATGAATACGGGGTCGCAAAGATCTGAAACGTAGTTGACAATGTTTCCACATCTTGAAGCCTGATCTCAAACTAGTGTGAAACACGGGGAACTGAACACAAACCATGAACGTCGGCAGACTTTTTTCCAGGGGGGGGGGGGCAAGTGTTAGAATTTTGCAATCAGATAATATTAATTCATTATTTTGTTGTCAAAAGTTATAGTATTTGTTGCGGATAACCGTATAAATTTGCACTAAATAGAAATTGTTCTTTACATAAAATTTAAAGTAATAGTTTAATAGTCAGCACATTAAGTTCATTAATTTTCAAGGAGGGGCCGCGGCACTCCCTTGCCCCCCCTTCGTGACGCCTATGACACAAACACAAAACCACTACACAACGTCAACAAAAACACAACATAAAAACAAAATTCGCACTAACACCGTTAAGATCCCTCATACAACAAATAAAAACCCTCAGACTAGGCTGAAGAGGGTTCTCCTTAAACAGTCCGAGCATGTTAAATAACATTTTTCATGTTCATTCAGTTTCGTACAAGTAGCGCCGCTGATCTAGGCAGCTTAGCAATATACCGCTCTCGCCTGACGTCACACGAACATACAAGCTGGCTCTTCGTTTAAATACGTCACACGGCGAAGTTGTCTTCCCCTGCCTTAGCATGTATATTCTGTATGCCATTCAGTGGTGCTTCCATCTGGTGGTGAAACTTTGTCTTTAAGTTAACTTTACTATTAACTGCTAGTGAATGTGCATTCTGTCGGATATTTTTTTTCATACAAATTATCATATTATATGCAAGTTTGGCTACTTGAAATGGAGACTGAAAGTATGGAAAGTAGAAAGAGACATAGTGATCCTGACAGTTGGAAAAGAAATATACTGAAGAATACCAAGAGAGCCAAAGTTGAAGTTACTGAACATGTGACATACTCCGAAAAGTTGGTGCCTGAAAGAAAAACTGGAGAAGTATGTAGGATGTAGGTAAGTTCAATATTTATACCACATTAAAGTCGCTGATGTAAATGAATATCAGGGGCTGCTGGTATCTTAACATATAGTATTATAGGTTGCAGTTCGATATACGGCGCCCGCTCTTAATCAGGAGAAATACTCACGTAATCGCAAAAAATAAGTAGTGTATCCTGTTTCTGAGGATCTGAAGAACAAATGTAGAGGTGGTTGACGCAGTTAAGGTGGAAGTAAATCATATTTTACAAGGGAGGAGAATGACGCGTCCTAACCTAAAGCTACGTGCACCTATTGGGATCGTTGGGGTTTAGCGTCACAAATGATTGGGCTACGCAGTTGCACCCGGCCGTAACCGCTTCACTCCTTTTCTTATAAAAATCATCCCTAGGCTGTAAGGCTTAGGGCCGTTATATAGTGGCTATGCTTTAGTCGCATGGGTGCCGCGTATCGAATAATAGCCATATTATAAATGCAAAAAACCATCTCATTGCAATGAGTGTTACACGGTACTCATTTATTTAATGCTATTTTTGACAGATGCAGAAAGAAATGTTTCCAAATGGTGCCCAAGGAATACCAGATAGTAGTCCTTATACAATGTTCATCATTCAGCGAGAAAGACGAACAGGATATACGGTTTGTTCCAGCACAATCCAGAATAAATTCTGAATTGTCTGAGCATGCACAGTACCTAAGTAGGATTGCAACATGACGAAATTGGTTCTTGCACAAAAATAGGAACTGCAAATTCTGGACATGTGAAAATCGTATAGTCTATAACGCATGCTCAGGTTATTCAGAATCACAGATTAATGATGGTTCAGTTAACGCTCCAACTGTACAAAATTCTGAAAACTATTTCTGAGAGTGTGCTCGATTGTTCATATGCGTAAGAAAATGCTGGTGTTAGTTCGGAATGTGTTTGAGAACTGCTTTTTGGAACAGACCTATATTCTTACAAGGACTCTTTGATGCAGTTCCAGTCCAGCATCATCACCCAATCAACAGTGAAGGCTCAACACATACAGCTTGTACATAGTTCCTTGAAACTTCATATCCAATACAAGAGGAAGGAGCTGAAATTTGTGGAAAGGCCTTTGTAATCCTATTAGGTGTAGGAGGAGAAAAAAGAGTGTCCTAATGATAGTCGAGGAAAGCATGTGAAGAAAGTGACTTGTTCTGATGAATGTATCAGAATTTACTATCATATTTCATCCTTTCCTGTCAAAAAAGATAATTCTCCTTCTCAAGAGCACTACTATCTGGATGCAAGTTTGAATGTAAACATAATGTATGAGCTATACAAAGAGAAGTATCCCAATGCAAGAACAAAGTACAACTTTGATTTGAAATATTTTAATGACAACTTTCAGTTGTCTTTTGGAAGACTACAAGAAGATCCATGCTGCACTAATGGTGAAAATTCATAGCCCATCTCTTAATGATACCACTATTGCAGCTGCTGACATGATTGTGCATAAGAGATGTGCGTCTAAGTTCTGTTCCAGAATGAAGGATTCTCAGAGGATATGTTAAGGAAGGAATGAGTGAGTGCAGTTTAAGGGTTCGTTTGTTGATAGGTCATTTGGGCCCGAGAAAGGAATGATCTTGTAGCACAACTCGATTGTATGCAGCATCCCAGTACAAGACTTTATCTGCATCATATTAAGGTGGTTGTATTTCACATACCTATGTTCATACACACAAGTCTGTGTTTTGTGTTTATGACAAAACAAAGGTCAACAAAGGAAGAAATGAAGTTTGTTCTTTTCTAAAACATTATATGGACAGATATGTGCCAGAGCTGCATCTGTATTCTGATTCCTATGCTAGACAAAAGTAGAATCACTCTGTGATGAGGTTCTTAGCAGCATTGGCAGATACAGGATGCTTTGGTCAAATTGTGTATAAATTTCCTGTTTGAGGACATTCATACCTGCCTTGTGATAGGGATTTTGGTGTGTGTAAAAGGACAACTGCTAAGAGAGAGAGAGAGATCCTATACACCTGTGGAGTTTTAGTGCACAGGTAGATACTAAGATTTCCATGCCTGATGCACTAAGGTTTACAAAAGAGGGAATCTTTCTATAGAATCACATTATAGGAATACACCTCGTACAAAGTTGTCATTTGCCACTGTGAGTTACTCTGAATATGTGTGCAAAGCCACTTGTCCTCGTATTTCAACATCCGAATTCATAAATGGTTCTACCATACATATATTTGATCTTCTACCTGGAATTAAAAACCTAATCCTTCCCCACTGTCCAACTGATGATGAGTAATTGATTTCAATCAATTCCCCCAAAAAGATCCTAGTAATCAAGAAATTTCCATACTACATTCCTCGTGAAGATTTCCATTATTATGGCAAAATTGTAAATTCTCCACTAGCAGAACATGAAGACAATATAGAATGAAATGGTCATGCTAGAAATTTAAGAGAGTGTAAATTTTTGGCAAAGTTATTCAGAATGTGTTTTAACTTGAATTAATTGTGGTTTGTTTAGTTAAATATCACATATTTTATTAAAGTAATGCATATTTATGTAAATGTGTAAATATTTTTAGTTCACTACTAAAAGGCTCTTATTTATTAATTTTTAATCAATAGTATTACACAAACTACTCTCAATAAAGAAAACAAAAATTGTATTATCAGAGAGAAGTAATGTACATTTATGATGGGTAGTGACTGCATTCCTCTATGATGATTCCATTGTTCATAAAACAGTTTTTTGAGTTTTACTCAAAACTAAAATTTGTAGACTAAGGGCCTTTTAGCAATGACCAATTCATTTATATTTTAACGCAATACAGTGAGATTTCTTCTACGTAGAAGTGTCCGTAATCCCCTCTTTGAACTGAGGATTCTTTGACGTCTCAGAGAGAAGGGTCATCCCAGTGGCCAAAAAAGATTGAAATGATAGTTTTCATTTATCATAGAATTTTGTAAAAATGTTTTAACTCGTTTAAGACCACTCATACTATGTTCACTTGAAGTAGTTGTTGCAGACAAACATAACACTAAATGCAGTAGCTTTTTTACTTGTTTGTAAATACGTTATAAGTCATTCTGATGAATTAATTTCAAAAGCAAGATGACAAGTATTTCTCAATCACAAAGATACCATAGATTTTGGCAGATAAGACAAGGTATACATTTTTGTCAAAGTTCTATAGTTATAGCATGTATCTGTCCTATAATATGACCCCCAAACTATTAATGGCATGTGAATTTAGTTATCTATATCAATGATCATTGTCTGGACAATAATACTGTATAGTGTATCGCATTCTTAATTTTTCGGATGAGCATATTTTATTTAAGTAGATCTGACAGCATTACCTTGTAATTGTTGAAGAACGACAAAAGCACTGCAAATAATTACAATTGTATGCATGAGGAAAAGCCTCCTTCAGTATTGTTACGTCTTTGCCTCTGGAAGCAAGTGCTGAAACACAAACTCAGTAAACTGCATAACATTTGTGAAGCGTAGGCCTAATCACGACATCAATGAAAAGAATGAAGCAAGCCTCAAGTTAAAAGTCATAAAACAAGTTAAAGAATCAAACAATTTTACTATGCAAAAGGCTTTCAATATAACGGAAGATGGGAAGAAATTGGAGAAAAAATGAAGATGCTATTAAAAATACCAAAGAAAAATGTGTTCTATGAGGAGAGGGTTAGTTTCTGGCCATATTTACAAAATGTTGCTGAATAGATACAAAAACAGAGGCAGAATTTTTAGGTAGGTATGGGATCAACATGGATGGATAGGGAAAGTTTGAGAGAGGGGTTTGGAAAGGAAAGAAAATTAAGAATGGATGACATTGAAAAACGGAACTACTGGCCAATCTTGATAGTAAGATATCTTTGAAATTATATAAAACTTGTGAAAGCAATTGGGAAAGAGAAAAATACATTGAAATATGTGATGAAATAGGGAGAAGAGGATTAGCGTTTTTTAGAACAGGGGCAATATACTAAAGTGGCATAAGAATGGACACATTAAGGGAAAATGGCCAATGTGCTAAGAACTAGATAGCATTTGGCATGGTATTCTAGATTGTAAACAGACAAAGCTTGGGGGCAATGAGTTCCCTTTACAAAAGTGGGAAAACTTATCACATTAAATACATGGTAGAAGAACTTTGAATCATAGAACAGAAGAAAGTATAAAAAAGCTGGTAAAGTTCATGGTGGGGTAAGGCAGAAGGGGTCCTGGAAGATAGGTATTTCGAAGGTTAATGATATTTGCGGTAACACTGTACGAGGATGGCATAGGATATGGACGGACATCCAAACCTTTAATATCTCAGGATTTAACATAATTATAACCCCATTATATATAACCTGGTGTTAATTATTAGTGACAAATGAAAGATTAATACTAAATAAGTAATAACTAAAATAAGTATACTTCGTAACTGAATAGACAATAAAAAATAAAATTACTAGTAAGAAGGAAAATAAATTCACATAAATATACAAAACAGAGTGACAAAAGCCAGAATTAGAACATAGTGATAAAGATGTCAAAGGAATATAAAAACTAGATATCTAAAGTTTCTAACTTTCAAACCGATGTTACTCTCCACTAAAAACTTAAAAACCCTTAGATGGTAATTAATATTTATTTATGCCAACAAACTTACCGTTGGTGTTTTTAAACACACTAGCTGTGTGGGCAATGTTTGAGAGGTAGAACTGGAACTTAAAAATTCAATGCCACAACTGGGATTTGAACCACAGACCTTCTGCTTACCGGGCGGACACTCTAACCACTGAGCTGTTGTGACAAACTGCCAGAATGGCATTAAATTCTCAAACCAGTTCGTATTTCTCCTGGTAAACCACAAAGGCAGTCTCACATCAGAGACAAATTACCCCAATGGTGACTTACTATTGTAAGTACTTTATATCCCAGGATTAAATAACCTTCAAATGGTAATTATTATTTATTTATGCCAACAAACTTACAATAGCTCAGTGGTTAGAGCGTCCGCCCGGTAAGCGGAAGGTCTGTGGTTCAAATCCCAGTTGTGGCATTGAATTTTTAAGTTCCAGTTCTACCTCTCAAACCTTAGATGGTAATTATTATTTATTTATGCCAACAAGCTTACTGCTGGTGTTTTTAAACACACAACTGGTCTAACCGAGAAAAAGTATTAATTGGCTGGGGAATTTAATGTCGTACTGGCAAGTTGGCCAGGGTAGCTTAGTGGTTAAAGCAGCTGCTTGATAAGCGGAAGATCCATAGTTCAAATCCCGGCTATGGCATTGATTTCAGTCCTGACTCCACCTCTTAAACTTAAAAACCCTTTTGACCACTTGTTTGTCATCTGCCAAGACCTCTGCTAGTCTGGCAGGCAGCTGCAGAGAGTCTCAAAGCTCTGCTAGAGAGCAACACACTAGCACAACATGACAGACTGACAAAAGATTAAAATAGATTGAAGCTTTCCTGGCAACGAACATATTCAAGATGTACTCGGGCTTCGAGCCAGGTGTAGTGATGAAGAGTCATCAATGTTTGGGAAGTGTACGTCTCTCCCATCATCAGGATGATGAATGACTAGCAAGAGTAAAGGGACCAGTATATGTACTGTCTGCTGGTACATACCGAGTAGAAAACACCCAGTCTAATGTGGAGATGGTTCAATGCTCCGTTGAAATCTGTGTTTTCTGAGCTGGTCGATTTCCAACTTTAAGGCTGGTTTGCAGGAGGGACTCTCAACACTCTGGCCCACAGAGCTGTGTCTGTCTCCGATCCCAGCCACTTAAAGCAAGAACTACAGCACCTGAGGCACACTTTCTGCCAAAACAGCTACTCTGTAGACGATATTGAAGCCTCAATCTCCAAGGCCAAGAGAGGAAAACCACAAGCTCAGCAAACACCAGAGAAGCCGACTGCCACTGCCTGCATCCCATATACTGGTAATCTATCTAGCAGAATCAGTAGAATTCTCACAAAACACAACATCAGAACCATCCACAAGCTGCCTTTGAAGATCAAACACCTAATGAGACCGGTAAAGGACAAACTGGACCTTAATGTACCAGGGGTATACCGTATCCCCTGTGAATGCAGGACGCCGTACACAGGGCAAACCGGCAAGACCATTTCCATCAGAGTCAAGGAGCACAAACGATCTATACGCTTAATGCAGCCTGACAAGTCAGGGCTGGCAGAGCACTGCTTTGAAAAAGACCACAGAGCTAACTTCAATGAAATGACCATTGTGGCAAAATGTAGCAGTTTATGGGAACGGAGGGTTAAGGACGCTCTGTCCATCTCCTCCAAGAAGAGCGCACTGAACTGGGACACTGGATTGCAGTTAGTCCCTCCTGGAAACGAGCCTTATAGTTGGAAGTTGACCAGCTCAGAAAACAGATTCCAACGGAGCGTTGAACCATCTCCACATTAGACTGGGTGTTTTCTACTCGGTATGTACTAGCAGATAGTACATATACTGGTCCCTTCACTCTTGCTAGTCATTCATCATGGGAGAGATGTACACTCCCGAAACGTCGATGGCTATACATCACTACACCTGGCTAGAAGCCCGAGAACATCTTGAATATGACAAAAGATTGTCGTACAGCAGACAAAGGGGAGCAGGGTCTCTTTTAAAATGGTAACCATTCATAGTTTTAAAAGTATGAGAGGAGATAGAATGGGCACTTGACCAAGTTGCTGAACCTTTCACTGCCAATTATATGAGGAAGTTTCTTTTCTTTCACTTGTTCTCTATTTTGCACACTGTCTCTCTCTTGTGAGTATACAATACAAGAGTTAGGACCTATGTATGGATGACTTTGTTTCCAAATTTTTGGAGAAAGGAATATGATTTGGTAACAATGCAAATGCTTTAGTGATTCAGGAATAATAAGAAACAACTTACTGAATGGTGCTAGATTTTAATTAATTCTCCATTTGTGTCTAAGAACTATCACTGCTGATCATTATAATACCCTCTCATACATATTGTTGTCTGTTTATAGGACTGTTGTGAAGCCTGTAAGCTGGGTTTGATATCAGGATCCATGGGTACAGGTTGCTCATTGCAATCCTTTTTCTTTGGTGCTCCATGGGACACAGCATACCAAAGTTGCTGTATGGCTTTCCAGCCTTCTACAACATCAGTCATGTTTACTACTCCCTCACCACCCAGGAAGCCCCTCGTAATCCCAACTCCAGGTAAAATAGTATGTTGACAATTTAAAAAGATGTAATAAAAATGTGACTTACAGTTACATTTGGGCTTGCCATGCAATTCCTTTCTGGCTATGAGTAGTCCAGATTTCCATGCTGCAATTATGCATGCTCATATTATGCATCATGCATAATTTAGATGAAAGTATGGTGCTTAATTTAGTCTTATAATCTTCGCAAAAGTTACAGGCATATGGAGGTGGGCGGGGCGAACTGCAGACTCCAGCATATCCTAAGCTTGCCCCTCCTACCAGTGCTGCCAAATGTGGTACATGCATCTCACTCACTCTTATGTACAGAACCTTTGTCGGTACACACACTATGCTTGGCAACAGTGCTCTGCTTGAGCATTGGCCAACGTTCACATGCCTGTAACTTTTGGGAGCGGTATAAGAGAGACATACATTTGTTCAGTTATTTATTTGTAGGAAGTTGCAAGCCATGTTAAAGTTTGAACTTGCACTTGTTTTTCACCAAGTCACAATTAAGGAAGAATACATCTATAATTTACAGTACCTATGTTGACTTATTGACCTTGTCCATTTATTTTTAATAGGGATGTGATCTCAACACCTCGATATTCTCGATACCCCTTAGTATCAATGTGTATCTAATACTTTGAGATAAATCTTCGATGCATTTTGGTACTTCTAAATTTTTAAGTTTTCTAATATTGAAAGTTGTTACATTTAGCTTTATGCTAGATAAAAAAATGAAAGGAGTCAAGACTTCATGTTAATGGATAGTATTAATGAAAGTGAGCCACGACTTAAAACTCTCTGAGCAATAACCTACTTCTGTATTAATAAAACGCAATGACTCAAGCTTAGCATGACCTTGAGGCTTTCAACAATTCAACCCTTCCTTCTAGCAAGTCATGGCTCTAGCCATGGTATTAATAAAACAGAGCTGTGACTTCACTTTAAGAGCCATGGCTTATGATCTGTTAAGCACCTCAGTAGGTGTACCAAATTTGAAGGTGTTGGCTCAGTTGCAAGTGAACATCAATCTGGAAAAAAGAAAAAAATTCTATAAAATTTGCCAGGATTCTGAAGACTACAAGTTTAAATAACTTAGCAGGTTTGAGGAAAAAACAGGAAAGGAAAGAAAAAGAGAAACTTGAGGTAGCTCGGCTGGCATTTCCTTCCTGAAACTGTGGAGACAAGAGATGGAAAAATCATATTAATACTTTGTGTTGGGGTCCCCAGATTCCATCTGGCATGGCAATTGTATCCTTAAATTATTTCATATAAGGATAGCTTTACTAGTAGCGTCAATAAATTGGAGAATAATCAAAAGTTGTCTTTACTATTTTTACCTGTTAAGGGGAGGCATCGGTGAAAATTGGACAAAAATGATGAAAAATGTGATTTTTCATTTTTTGCCTTAAAATTATGTCTGTACCTTGTACTTTCAGAATCTGCCATCGTTTACTCCCCATCACCATTTAAAAGGCCGTTACGCCATGATTTAAATGCCCGTGTGCGGGTGGGCCTGGCCGCAGAAATGCATTCATTACCTCATTACAGCAAAATCACGTACAATTTTGAATTTTAAATCAGTCGGTCTGATTCAGTTCTGACAGATGTAAGCAGAGACATCCTGTGGGATTTTCTGTAAACATTCATTCCGGTGAAAGAGACAAATAGTTTCCTGTTTTTGCATGTGTGAAACATGTGGTGTATTTTTCTGTATTTTGTTCAAGATTACACACCCTAAAGAAGAGAGAAGTCGTCTTTATTGTGATCTACATTTAGATAAGTAGAGTTTAGAATAAGAATAAGTATAATATAGAATAAGATAAGGCAGGGAATACTAAATAAGTTTCTTCTTGCTGTAAGAGAAAATCTAAATCCTTTATTTAGCTGTTTGTAAACGCACAACCAGCTAATTCTCTTCCCACTATTATAATTTATTGTAAAGTTGTAAAGATTGCACATTAGGTGGGCCAGATTTTCATTAAATTATTATTAATTGGTATAAAATTATTGTAAAATGCCTAAGCAAAAGCAAACAAAGAAATCTCTTGCAGCAAGAAAAAATATAATGGCTTGATGGCAAACTGGACAATGTCAAGGAGAAACAAGCATAACTACACCTACAGTAGATCTTGAAGAAGCAGGTTCAAGTAGTAAAAAATTTAAAACGTTCTCCAATGATGGTGAAAATGAAATGAATGTAGAACTAGCAAATCCAGATTATGTACTTGTGCACACTGAAATTTTCAAGCAAATATTTAGTAGTTTAACTTGCACAGATTGTGGATATCAAGGGTTGGAAGCAAAATTTTGTGATACAAAAGGTTTTGCTAGCAAAGTAATTGTACAGTGCTTTTCTTGTTCTGAAGTTCTTGTGGACACATATAGTAGTCCTAGAGTTGCTAGTGAATCTACTAGGTGACCCTTTGATGTCAGTAGCAAAATGGTTGATGCATTTCTAGGCATTGGAAAAGGTCATGCAGGAATGCAGACATATATGACCATGGGTATGGAATGAATGAGTTCCTCTACTTACAATTCTCATCTCTTAGATAGAAGTAAAGAAAGTGATTTGCTGCAGTGTGAAGTGCTAAGTATGGCTCACAAAGTTGTTCGTTGTGCTCACTTAGATATGAATCCAGATCTATCTGAGCATAACACTACTAACATTTCTGTGTCATATTATGGTACTTGGCATAAGAGAGGACATACTTCTATGTATGGAATTATAATTGTAATAGATGTTCTCACAGATTTAGTCATAGATTTTGAAATTAAATTCAAGTATTGTGGCACATGTGCAATAAACGTTAGGTGAAAGCAGCGATGAATATAAAGCGTGGGTTAAGAATCACAAGGAAAATGGTACATGTGAGGCAAATTATTCAGGGTCTTCTGGATCTATGGAAGCAGCTGCTGCCAAAGATACCTGGCAAAGATCCATTGCTTTGTGTAATATGCGTTACACTACCATTGTTTCTGATGGTGACTCAAAGACCCACCTGCTTCTTCAATCCTTATCAGTGTATGGTCCAGATATTCAGATTACTAAACATGAATGTCTGAACCACATTGCTAAGCATTTGGGAACAGGCCTCAGACATGCAGTGAAAGAATCAAAATTGAAAGGTAAAGCTCTCGGAGGAAAGAAACCAGGCAGTTTAAAAGCTGAAACCATTGTAAAACTTCAAAATTATTATAGGAGTGCAATTAAGAAAACTGTTCCAAATGTATATCAGATTAAATCTGTAATATTTGCAACTCCCTATCACTGCATGTCAACTGATGTTAAGCCACAACAATTTTAAATGTCCTGGAGGTGAATCATCTTGGTTCTTTTATAATCGAGCTGTTGCTAAAGGTGAAGATCCCCCCGAACATGAAGGAAACAGGAGAACATTTCTTTCACCCAGTGTAGTGAGTGCAATTATGCCTGTTTACCAGAGATTAGCCAGTGATACTGTATTAGAGGTGTACAAAAGGCAAAACTCAGAATGCAAACAAGAGTTTGCATAGTTTAATTTGGAATAAATGTCCCAAATAAATTTTTGTTTCCAGAAATAAATTGCAAATTGCATTGACTTCAGCTATCAGTGAATTTAATATGGGTTGTGAGGCTACTCTCTATGTAAAGGAAAGAGTCATAGCTATTAAAGTAAGTCCAGTCAGCAAAAGAATTAGTAATGTTAGGGATAAGCAAAGATTAAAGCAGAGTGCACTAAGTACATTAAATCATTCAAATCAGCAAAAAAAAAAAAAAAAACAAAAAAAAAAACAGTTAAGAATAGCAAAACTTAAAGAAGAAGAAGAAGCTAAACAGATAGCTGAAGGACCTTCATATGGTGCAGGGCAATTCTAAAGCAGTAAATATATGTTGTCATGCACTTAAAACTTTAAAGTCATTTTTCTTTGCTTTCTATTTTTTACATTTTTCAATCTTCAAAATACATCTTCTAATACAGTTATTAACAGATTTCTTTAAAATTTTGCACACATGTTCTTAGATAGTTGCTTAATAAAAATTGGTATTTTAAATGCTCTAGCTTGAGTAGTTTAATTGTTATTGAATTTTTATTTTGAAAATTATTAATAATTTGAAAAATACTGGACATTGGGTATTCAAAATTTTTTTCTCCAAAACTGTTCGACATAGCTAAATTAAAATACCAGATTTTGTGGACATAATCTGGGGAAACATATGGCCAAAGTTTAGTTTATTTATAAGAAATAATATTTTATAAGAATCATTTGCTATACTACCCTAAAATTGCAGCAAAAAACCAATAAAAAATATTTTTGCAAAATCTATCTTACATAGAAAAGTAAAATTTGGTAAACCTTCTAGATATGCTTTGGCACACATGCATACAAATTTTCACACCATTGTGACAAAAATTGTGGATTTTGGTCATTTTCAAAGATGCCTCCCCTTAATGAAACTATAGATGGATTTGATTCCCCTTGAATAAAGTCTAAAAACTTGTTTTCCCAGTTCTTCAGGGTTATGGGCTTGTTGTCTGTTTGTCGCAGATCAGTCTTCACTTTTAGGTACTTTTCCATATTTCTTATTTTCTTCACCATTTGATCTTCTGTTAGGCAAAGATTCAGATTTTCTTTTAGTTTTTGCTGTACTTCGGCCATATGAGAAGTTTTTTTCCACTTGTTCCTAGATATCTTCTTCAACTTCCCTGTTGTACCACTCGCAGTGTCAGATCCATTTTCTAAACCCAATTCCATCCTCTGCCCGTCTATTGAACTGGTCCCAGGTCTTTCCTTTATTAGTCACCACTCTTTTAGTCCCTTCTTCCCATGTTATCCTTGGTCTTCCTATTGAGTTCCTTCCCAATGGTCTTGCTTCTAAAAGTTGACATATCTCCCGATCTGTACCCATCCTCTTTACATGAACATACCATGTGAATTGTCTTTCCCTTCTTAAGCTTTTCATGTCGGTCTGGGTGGCTCAGTTGGTTAGATGCTGGCTTACTGATCCCAAGATCGCGGGTTCAAACCCGGCCCAGGCCGATGGTTTTTAAGTGTGCTTAAAAACGACAGCTCCATGTCAGTAAATTTACTGGCATTTAAAAGAACTCCTGCGGGGCAAAATTCCGGCACACCGGCGACGCTGATGTGATCCTGGCAATGGACAGCGTCATACTGTAAAATCTGAAACAAAGTTAGTAAGGTGTGGAGTTCCTCAAGGTTCGAATCTAGGCCCCTTACTTTTTCTAGTGTACATTAATGATCTGCCAGTGAATATACCACATGTTAAGACTATATTATATGCAGATGATACTAATTTTATTCTCAAAGGCAGTAATCCCATTGATCTACAAGTTCAAGCTGATAGTACAATGAAAAATATGGAGAAATGGTTAGCAGCAAATAAACTAGTGCTAAATGGAAAAAAGTCACACTGCATGTGCATCACAAACTCTAATAGAAGTACTAAATCACTAGGACCAAACATTTTATATAGCAAAGAAACCATACAATATGTCTCCGAAACAAAATTTTTGGGAATCATAATTGATAAACACTTAGATTGGAAAAGTCATATTAAGAATGTTACGGCAAGAATAAATCGAGCTCATTATGTAATATATGTCCTAAAGAGCATCAGTAACCTACAAACACTAAAAATGGTTTACTTCTCTTATGTACAATCTGAGCTTGCTTATGGTATATTTATATGGGGATCCAGTAGCGAAATAAGTGCGCTATTCATAATGCAAAAGAAAATACTTAGACTAATGCTAAATTTGCACAGGACAACATCATGTAAACCATACTTTCGGCAAAATCACATTCTTACGCTGCCAAGTCTGTATATTTTAGAAACTGTTTGTTTTATAAGGGACAATATTCACTTATTTAGCATAAACAACACTGTTCATACACATAGTACCAGAAATAGTAATCAAATACACATACAGACTGCCAGAACAACAAAAAAGGTAAATTCCATACTGCATAGAGGCATACACATGTATAATAAAATCGCAAATAGAATCCACAGTAGCAGTCAAACTAAGTTTAGGAAAGAAGTTAGAAATTTTCTAATTGAGCAAACCTACTACAGTGTGCAGGAGTTCTTTGACTCATTCTCTGAATAATTTTATCTGTATTATTGTAACACTATATTACTGTAACACTGTCTCTGTATATATATATATATTATTTGATTCACTCTCTGAATAATTTTATTTGTGTTTAATCTGTAGGCTATATATATAACTTATACTCTTATGACTGTAATGCTGTCTCTGTTATTATTATTTGTATTCATGATATTGTTTAAACCAATATTATTTGTATTCCCTATTTAAAAATTGACGAAGCCATGAATTTGTAAAAAAATTCTTATGGTGAATAAAAACATACATACCTACATTAAGCAATAAAATAATTTAAATTTAATTTAAGCTTTTCATTTGCATTGAATTTACCATGCTTAACTCACTTTTTGTAACTGTCCAGCTTTCATTTCCGTAAGTAAGTATTAGTTCTGTAACTGCTTTGTACACTTTAATTTTTGTCCTCTTATCTACTTCTTTCCTAAAAAAAGAACTTGCTTAATGCATAATGCCCTTTGGTAGCTTCCTCTACACACTTTCTTATTTCTTCTTGTATTTTACCCATTTGATGTACCACTGTTGCCAGATACTCATAACTTTCGACTTACTCTGCCTTTTGTTCTTTTCTATCTTGATCTCTATTATCTGTTCCATCCTGGCCACCATCATTACTTTACTCTTATCAAAATTTACTGTCATCCCTCTTCCTGCATTGTTTCTATCCATTCTATTATCACTTGTTGTAACTTACTTTTGGAATCTGCTATCAATATATCAGCATAAACTAGGGTCTGGCAATATATTGGTCTTAAATTCCACACTCCCACTACTGATTTACTTGTTCTCATTTTACAAGTCTGTATTACCTCATCCATAAATATTGTAAATAGTAATGGACTTCGACTGAGCCCTTGCTTAATGCCCTTTTCCATAGGGAAAGGTTCTGAGGTTCTGCCCTTTAACCTTACTATGCCTTCTACATTCTTAAATGTATATTTGATTGCCCATATTAATTTTATATAGTGCATTCCATATCTCTACCCTTGGTAGAGAATCAAAGGCCGCTTGCAAGGTATACTGATTCACCTTTACTTATCCATTTATCTGTGATAACTCTTAGTGCAAATATTTGGTCCTGAGTCTATCTTCCGGGTCTAAATCCTGTGTGTTCATCTTCTAAATCATTTTAAACATACCTCCTCAGTTCTCTTTCCAGAATCCTTGTATATAGCTTCATGATTGTATTTATTAGGCAGATTCTAATAGATACACTGCACAAAAATACCTAAGCTGAATGAAATGTTTACTGCTGTCTGACAATGTGTTTGCAATGCAGGAAGATGGGAAACATGAGTCAGTGACTTGTAACTATAGAGCCATGGCTCACCACGGAGATGTTTTTATTAATACTGTGACACTGGGTCGTTCAACAATATACAGACAAGAGGAGGCTGGGTGACCTTGGATACAGCAAGCGACTGTGTGTACGTGACCATAAGCAATGATGCCGGTAAAACACAAAGGAGGCCTGAGGTTACAGGGCAACTATTGACTGTGTGTATGCGATTGAATAGCATGATCACAACAGCAAGGTCTAGAAGCTTCTCTGCCGAGTCATTGCACACCTGCACATGGAAAGAACTCGAAGGAGGTCATCTGATGCTGGCCCCAGTGCAAATAGGACAGGCAGTGAAAATTTCAGTGTAGTTTGAGTGTCAGAGGTAGTGATAGAGTTGAGTTGTTAAGTTGCCATGTACAGTTAGTTTTAGTTACGAGAGTGAATCGGCCACCCTGTCAGAGAGTATGTGTCATTGAGTGATTGTATTGTAATAGTAAAGATATAAGACTCAGTGAAAGTGGAGAAAGACATTGAAGGACTGAGAAAAGATTATTGTAAGAACAATTGTAAATTGTAATAGTAGAGAGGACTATAAACTGTGTTAACAATGAAAAGGAAACTGTGCATTTGTAGTAAAACTAGAGGAAAATAAGGTGTTAGAAAAGTAACAAGATTTCGAATTTTGCTGTTTGGTTACAATACCAAATGTGTGACTTCCTGCTACGACTCAATTTTGCAACAAGCAATGGCTCATGAGTCATGACTTGGTTTTATTAATACCACCCATTGCCTCACACATGTACCCAAGAAGTTGCTGGACTATGTATTTGATAGATCTTGACTGCCTTTTGTATGAATAAATAAATGCAATATTGCATGGACTCTTTCTTGTGTGTAAATGAAAACATGCAAAACTATAGGGGAAGGAATAGAAGTACTCATGTAACATACAGAGTTAACTAAGTTGTGAACAAAGCTGATGCACTAAGTCAAGTTTCTGCAACAGACTGGCTTAGTAACTCAATCTTGGCAATTATAATTAACCTACTCTGATAATCACAATTTGTGAATCTGGCAGAAGCAAGTTATAACTTAAGATGTGAGATAATACAGCACATGAAAATATTTGTTCTTTCTTTCCATCCGTTAATTTATGTTTATGCAAATCAACTTGGGTCATGACCATACCCCGCTCACAAGTTCAATGCATGACTATTGTATGGCCAGGGGATCTCTGGCTCTCATGTTACACACCTGTGATGAGTTGGAGGGGGAAGCTTAGCATTGCCAACGTATAGTAATGAGTTTCGAAAAATAGATTCTCAAAATTATCTTAACAATAAAAGTATATGTTATTTATTAAGTTTAAAACATTGAAATAAAGGTTTTGGTTTTATTTTCATGCAATATCTTCGTTACACCACTATTCTGTTGGAATATTACCTTTACATCTGTTATGGGCTGTAACTGTTACTTTTGGCAATAATGGAAGCAAGTAATGCACCGGTGGTTAAAACTTTCTGCTAGCACCAATCAGCAGTCTCACTACTAGGCGTGGCTTCCAAATGTAGCACCATGTTGTCAATTACATTTTACAAGGACCACATAGTTTCAATTGCTTTGATGTTTGTGCAGGATTTTTTCAGTAGATGGTATAACAATTTTCTCCATATTCTACTATTCTGCGATCATTTATATGCATACTGTCTACGTAAATTTACGAAATAGCGATGTGATCTGCAGATGCATGAAATGTTTCAAATACCTGTTTGAAATTCCCATTAAAGAACTGGCAACGTTGCACCATGAGGCCTTCAGAAATGTCAGAGCTGGAGATCCACTGGCCGTACAATAATTTCATAAATATTTTGTTTTACCAATGTATAATAGAGATATTAATTGAAAAATTATTGAAATGTGGGACTATCTTGAAGTAGACAGCACAAATAAGAACACAGCTGTGTGTAAAATATGCAGAAAAATATTTTTGCACAGTGGTAAGTCACAAAATATAATAAATTTAAATAGCTATGTCTCATTCATACACCGAGTTTACAGATTCTATTTAGAAAGCAATGAGTCAGTTTCCCTTTGCTGTCAAAATTGTTGTGACATCTGAAAATGATGAGCATAAACAAAATTAGTTACATGCGTTTATACATAGAAAACTACTAATAACAAAATTCAGTGAACGAGCTATTGCCAATGCAACTTTCTATAAAGCCAGTTTCAAGTATCAAGTATTGATGCTTAAAAATCAGTATCATTGTTTAGTATCAATATTATCCCATCACTAATTTATAGTTTTGTATTAATATTCACCCAAAAACTGCAATTTGTAATCTATATTGACAATATTCCTGACAGGCTAATTCTTTATTCATTTGGAGCCATTAATGCTTAAATAAGTTCACTGTCCATTGAATCAAATTGTGGTGGAATTGCACATAGCAATTGTTGAAGACTTCAGTATTACTGTTCCCTTCCAGTAAATTCATGACTTTATGATGAACACTGTTGCGGGGGTTTCAGTGGCTCATGCACTGTTGTATAAGACATTTGAGATTAGTGGTATTCAAAATATCAAGCATTTTTCTCTAGTTCTTTGCAGGCTCAAGATTAATATTGAAGTCAGCAGCTTATGTTCTCCTTAATATTAAAGGTGTTATACACAGTGTTCATTTTTATTTGTGGCTTCGCTTCCCAATTTATGACATCACTCTTTGAAGCAAATCTAGAAATGCACTTCCACTTTGTGCCATCTAATGATTTATAGTTGTGAGACCTCTGTCACCCTCAGGAGCTGAATCAATGGCTGGTATCAGATGCACTTTTTAGAGTATTTTTCATTTGAAGCTGCTCCTGAGAGACCTTGCTATTTGCGGACTTAAAACGGCTATATCATGAGGGTGTCCTCTGAACCTGTCGATGTGACATGGAAACAGGTGCTCAGAGCTTTGAGTATGATGCAGCATATTGTCGCTAGTAGAGGGCAATATGAAGCTGACAATACAACCTTGTCTACATGCTGGAATGTTATTTTTGAACTGACCTGTTGAATGAAGGAGGATATCAGTACGATATGAAGCACTGCATTGACGATTTTCTAAACAGGTATGAGGAATTTCAAGAGACACCTCGTAGAATTCTAAAATAAATGTTGAACAATTACCACGATTATTTTATGGTACTTTATTATGAAATGGCTACATAAACGAAATACATAGGTATTTTGTATCTTTGTGATGCCTAACTAAAAACAAGTTCATTCCTTACTTTCAAAAACATGTCTCAGTGTAGAAGATCAAATGCTTAATTTAAAACAATCCCTTCTAAACAATGCTAAAGTTTTTCATGTATGGTTCTGTTTTACCTAAGGAAATTTAATCCATTAAGTTTTTTATATAACACATTCATTGAAATCTCTCCAGACTTTATCACACTGAACGTTTTTAAAACTTTAACATCTAATTATTATTTATTTATGCCAACAAACTTACTGTTGGTGTTTTTAAATGCACAAGCCATGTGTGGGCAAAGTTTGAGAGGTAGAACTGGAACTTAAAAATTCAATGCCACAACTGGGATTTGAACCACAAACCTTCCGTTTACCAGGCGGCTGCTCTACCACTGAGCTATTGCGACAAACTCAAATTCTCAAACCAGACAGAAGGTCTGTGGTTCAAATCTCAGTTGTGGCATTGAATTTTTAAGTTCCAGTTCTACCTCTCAAACTCTTTAACATCTAATCTTTATGCACATGCCCTTTACTTCTCAATTTTGCTGTTGGAAAGTCTTCCAATACACTGCTGGAAGAAACTATTGTTACATGCTCTATGGGAGGCTTCATAAACCCTCAACATAGGCCTTGATAGCTGAACTAAGCATCCCTGCAACATTCATCTTGGGTGCTCTCTAAATAGTCATTCTTCAGCTTGTTGCAACTGAAGCCTTGCCAGACAGTGTATATGATGCCACTACAGTCATGTTCTTTGTAAAAATGAATTCTATGTAGTATGGTTATGTTTTGCAGTCTGCTTTCTAACTTACAAAATTCTAGCGTACTAATTGTAATTGTACTTGACTTTTAAAATAGAATTTGCTAGGAATTTTTCTTATTTTCCAGCTTTAGACAGCCTTTGTGATCTTCTGCCAGGAGAGCTTTGTGCTCACATTTGTATTCCAATTCCTGGCTCTTATCGTTGTGAATGTCATAAAGGATTTTCACTCATGGCAGATGGAAAAACATGTCAAAGTGATGCCTCAAGTGCTGAGACGGATAGGTGAGTGCTGGCACTTGGATGTAGTTTGGATTTTCTGTTTTAGCTACATCTTAAGGTAAGCAGAGAACTCCAAAAACTAGAAACAGTACAGGGAATCAAATTCAGCTTTCCAATTTCTACCTGCATACATTCAGTGAGGGAGTATGATTATTAGATATAAATTAACCCTAATAGGGAGGTAAATAGAAATCCTTAAATTAAAATGGCTTGCAGCATTGTGAGTTGCTTTTTGGCATGGTGTGACAAAGCACCAGAGTTACCTTACAGTTTCATAAGGATACATGAATCAGATGAGAGAAGTTTAATACACATTTAGCATGTCTAATCATATTAGTTGAGTGGTAGAGCATCAGCGTGAAAGCTGAACATAAGTGGTTGGATGTATAAACTTAGATTTTCATGGCCAGTGTCCTAACTATTAGCTGTGTTTATCTCTTTATGTCAGCTTTAAAGAAACCCAGTTCTTGTCTTTGACAGTTAACTGCTATGCTCGACTACAAAGGGAGGCCATAGAAATTTATTAACACAAAAACAACTTCAACTGGAGAGAGGAAGCCCTCCGTGTACAAAAAGCCTGGATATGTATCTTAGAAAACGTTTTAGATAAAAGCAACAAATATGATAAAACCTTGCCTACGTAGACCCACCCCTCAGACCGTTGTAAGTCAATCAGCACTTTAGGCACCACAGCAAGCCCCCCCACTATATAAGAGCACCACAGTCACAGTTTCCACATTCAAGCTCTGACCAGTGCAGGCAATAACTCCGACCTTACCCTGAAGATGCCAAGCGCAGTACTTGGTGAAACGTTGGTACCTTCAATCCCTTCTAGACCACGGCCTACAAGCCCAGAAGAGATAAATGTAGCTAATAGTAAGTTGTTTGAATTCCAGTCACTTTAATTTTTCAGTCTGATTCAACTTTCCAACCTTAGTTTACACTTGGCTAGTGTGAAAGAACAGTTAACAGACATGAATTATATCTCAGTAAAATTTAGGGGAAAAAATCATACACTTCTTAATTCCAAGAGTTTATTGAACTGCAGAAAGTGTTGTAAAGTCATATAGTACAATAATGATGCATGTGGTAAAATCTTCAAATTCACTCTTCGTTTTCTTCATGCTTAAAAAAAGAATGACTTGGTTGATATGGAATGTAACTCCTTGACATTTGCCATTGATGTGGAAAAGTTGTAAAAACCTTGTTTAGGTGAGATAGTCCTGCCAGAATTAAGGTAGGATCCTTCCACTGTCAACATTAACACTTGACTCTTTGTTAAAGGATAGCTGAACACTACACCTATATATTGTGGCTAAGGTAATAAAATAAGTGTTCACTAGCCAGCTAGCTGAAGCTCTGTTTGTGGTCAGGACAAGATTTTCTTTTTCTTTCAGAATAAGGTTTTCCTGACCCTGGAAAGGTGAATGTCAGGTACTGTATCAGCAAATTCACTTGTGCAATCAGTTACTTGTTTTCATTTCAAAAACATAGGATAATGCTTTATCTTTCATTTAATGTAACCTGTAAACAATTCATAGAAAGAATGAATCAAATTGATAGTATTATGTTTCTGAGCAAACATTATTTTTACAGAAGATGCTTCCTTAGAATTAGAAATATTAGCACTGCACGTGTTCTTTACTACCTTACATTCTGCTTTCCAGTAGTGGTATTAGATCTTGTGCACTATCAAAATGTCAATATCATATCAAATTTCAACACCTCTTTTAATTATTTTGAATATGAAGAAAGCTGTAATCAAAAGCATTAAGGTATCAGTCCTAAAGTTAAGTATAATTGGATAGTAAAAACACTTGTGAAATAAAAACCTGTGTTGTTGATCAAATAAATTTACAGAGTTCTTCAGTTAAAACCTAACGAGCGCACTGCATTTCACCTGTGTGCAATTGGGTGTGCCACAACCAGCTTTGCTTCTAAACTACCAGCAGTAATCACTCTATCTTCATACACTTCCCTAATTTTATTCATGGACTCCTCTGCTGTATGGGCAGTAGCAGAATCTTGTTGAAACCAGCCATATGATTTCTCTTCTTCTGTCAGATCATGATAAAATGGGTTCAAAATGTCATTTCGGTACCTCTCTGCATTTACAGTCTGCTTGTAGAATATTGGACCAATTATGCGTCTAGCACTAACAGCACACCAAACTTCATCTCTGCAATCATAATGAGGGATTTCTTGAACACAATGTGGATTTTCAGAGACCCAGTACTGACTGTTGTGTTGACATGACCATTTAGGTGGAACCACGCCTTGTCAGAAAAGAACAGAAGTTGTGGATTAATTAAACCGTCATTCACTCATGAAAGAAACCATTCACAATAATACATTTGTGATACTGGGTCACCTTGTTTTAAAGCATGGACACTTATACACTTATATGGTTTTAGTTTAAGAATTTAGTTGTTCTATGTGCAGTAGACTGAAATTCCCAACTGTTGTGCTAATTTTGGGATGGATTTGGTTGGTGAACGTTCAAAACATGTGCCTATTTTGCCTAACCCTTCCTCTGTTAAAACTGTACATTTACGGTTTTTTTTTTGTTTTTTTTTTTTTTTTTTTGCCACAGAACCAGTGGTTTTGAACTTCTTCACAATCTTGTGAATTGTGAATCTGGAAGGAGGCACT
Organism: Tenodera sinensis; assembly: GCA_030765045.1. Lineage (NCBI taxonomy): Eukaryota > Metazoa > Arthropoda > Insecta > Mantodea > Mantidae > Tenodera > Tenodera sinensis. The sequence continues at coordinate 18,180,018 of CM060962.1, read as the reverse complement.
TCACCAGGTAACGTTTGTATATGCCATGTGCACAAGGCTTGGTGATCCCCATTTATAATAACTTTTACACATGAAAATGCATTGCTCTAGAGTCAAGTGCCTGTTCATGTTGGTGGCTGGTACAATACTGCATGCACAATGGCCGCCAGTAGTGGGGGAATCCAGCAAGGTTGCAGGAGAGGCAAAATGCCATGTGCTCCATTAGGTTTTAAATGAAGAACCCTGTACTTGTTAGTATCTTACTGTAGGACATGTGAAAGGATTCATTTTCCTCTGGAAGAAGGAAGATTAACCATTTGTGACAGAAATGCTTTGTCTATTTTTAGTGATAATACAGTGCTAGAAGGAATCAGTAAGAATTAGAAATCAATCATAAAACTACAACTGAGTTCAACTATAGTCCCAACAAATATAATCTAACATGACTATTACTTCCATCTGTGGACATCAGCAATACTCAGATGTGATAACCTAAATTTCTTAACACACTCACATTTTCCCGGTAAACCACACAAGGAGATCTCAAATTCATGTGAGATATCATACCTTAATGACGACTTACCATAATGGAAGTATTTATGTCCCGAGCTTCTGTAGGGCAATCAATGCACTAAAATGCAAGTGAGTTGGAGAAATTAATGTCACGTTGGTATGTGCCATGGTAGCTTATTGGTTAAAGCAGCTGAACTGAATCCTAGAAGAACGATGGTTCAAATCCTGGCTATGGCATTGAACTTTTCAGTCTCATTCTACCATTTCCAGCCTTGTCCTACACATGGCTATTGCGTGGAGGAACAATAAATTTCCATTTATTGACCTTATAGTTGGCTAAACCAGAAGTCTGGGGATATGTAAGTCATCATTAAGATGTGTGATCTCATATGAGTTTGAGATCTCCTTGTGTGGTTTACTGGGTAAAATGCAAGTTGGAGAATTTAATGCTGTGTCAACACATTATCATGGTAGCTGAGTGATTAGAGCAGGCAGACCAGTAGATCCATGGTTCAAATCCCTGTTACGGCATTAAATTTTTCAGTCTTATCCTACCCTTTCCAGCCTTGTCATGCGCATGGTTATTGTGTGGAAGAACAATTAATTGCCACTTTGCTATTATTACTAAGAATGATATGTGTGATGTTTTTTCCACTTTGTTGGCAAACATCAGTATAGGGTGATTATAATATATGGTAATCCATCTGCAGGCACTCTCCAGTGCGTAAGAGAACCAAGAGTTGCCAGGGAAATGGTGCCAGCAGAGAAGCACTAAATTGTTGCCATAGAATAGATGCTGGAAATGTTGACCTGTTCCCAAACAGGCATTGCATATAGTAAAAATGTTCTTGCTCAATAGCCGGAATCCTTGTGATTTCTTGCATGATGCTATCACTAACTTCCTGTAGTGTACAAGGTTCAGGAATAAGAATTGCAACTAGTTAGGTCAGGGAAAGAAAGAGGACACAATTCAATACTTATAATTTTGATTTGTGTTTAATTTAAACCTTGCAAATAAATGTGTTCTTCCTTTGATAGGAGATGCACCATGGCTGATGGGGCTTGACACAGCAATAACAGTGGGATATGGCACCAATGCACCTTCAAGCGGGAGTTGGTGATGTCAAGTCCTGCTGGATAAGGGGTGTCGAAGGGGAAATATCTCACCTAGGCCTCCCCTATCATTATACCTGTCCCAGCTACCCTAGCCTCTCTGACATAAACAAAGCCACAACGATTGAGGTCACCTGATGCCATGTAAATATAATTATTTTGACAAACCATGTGGTTATTTTTATTATTTGACTGTAATACAACATGACTCTTACAACACATCAATCATTTTTTTCCTGATTCCATGTAAGAATCAGAATAATTTTGAGAAACATGGTGATTATTTTTACTATTTGGCTGTAATGAAATATTACTACAATATATCAATTTTCTTTTGGTCATGATTTGGAGATTTTTTCAGCTATGAGCATGTCAATTTTTAGCTGTAATCTTCGAAAAAGAATTAGTCCTTTGAAACTGAGCACTCAACATGTTTACAAAGTGCCACTGAATGTTTATCACTGCATGTGATTAAGACTGACCTGCTTGAATGACAAACATAGGTCAGTGGTGGCCAATCCACTTCAACTTACGTCATGTTGCTCGGAAAGGGTGAAAGAGGGGTGTGCCTATGCCAGATGGTGACGGAAGAGAGGAGGAGGGATAGGTAATGAAAGGGTTACCATGTAATATAACAACCCTTAATTTAGATTAATTAGATAGCTTTGCAGTTTGAAGGAAAATGTACCACATTATTAGTGTTATCTGCTGAAGGTTATTCAAGAAATTTAACGCTTTTTTATAGGAGGGATGTATGATAATTGTCAGGCTCAATGAGCCTGTGCATTGTAGCACCCATTGCCTGCATGTAATACAAACTTAATTTCACAAAGCATTTGTGTGGAGCATTTTAGTGTTATATTTTTCATCTAATGTAATTTTCAGCTCTTCTCTCAGTAAACTGTAATATTTCAATTGAAACATATGAAATTTGTCCATAGATGTACAATGAATAATCCCTGTGAACACATATGCACTGATACTGGAATTGCTATTGAATGCCATTGTCACCCAGGATACAAACTAGCAGCTGATGAAAGAAGTTGTGTTGGTAAGTTTATAGCTTTACTACATATGGTTAAATATTTGCACACATTTTTTACTACAAGAAGTAAATTAAAGTGAATAAGCTTTTTAATGTGGGCCTATAAATTCTGAAAGATATCTTTATATGGCATCTCTTAATTGTGCATTGAGATCATAAGGAACTTTTCTTTCTTGCTGGCAAAATATAAGGTGTCTAAAAATTATTGGACAATTTCATAGGGCTGTATTTTTACCAATACTAAACATAAATAAATTGTTACACCATTTTCATTTGAAGGAGGGTAGTTTGAAATTTTGTTTTACATATCTTATTTTAATTTGTCATCTAGCGAGAAAGCGTTCATTGTTTTTGTAAAAAATGACTGCTTTACAAACCAGTAGTAGCTAGTGAGTGCTTGAATTTGTGTGAATAGACAGTGCTGTAGCAACTTTCTGGGCACATAGATGCTGATTTGGTCATCATGCACTTTCTGCATCAATTCAAAAGTGGTACAAAAAATTTCATGACAGAGGATGTATCTGACATCACAGGAAAAGATATGCGAGAAGGCCAAATGTAATGTCAATGCCAACCAAGAAAGGGATTGACAGTCCGCAGTGAGGGAGAAGCGACGTTGCCGCTTATTGCGACCACGTGGAGAGCACAGTATGATTGTGTACAAAGAAGATTGGATTGCACCTGGAATGTTGAGCACATATTATTTATATTTGTATGCAAAGACAACAGTCAAATATTGAATCTACTTTCAAAGGATAGAATATGCAATTATATATCAGTCTAAATATTTGTATTAACAAAAGAAACATACCTGTGAAATATTAACGCTTATTCTAATGGGAAAATGTTGCTGATATTCAAATTATCTTACAGAGCATATTATTTCCCGCACTTGTCCTTTAATTGGGATACCTTTACCAAACAGTTTTATTCGGTTTGTGAGTATGCCCAATTTTTCATTTGGCAGCACTATCTTTGTCACTATTTGTCGACATAGTTAAATACACGTTAAAAGCGTTAGCACAAATACAAAAGCTTACAACACATGCCCAGATACACAGACTCAGACACACGTAAACACAAAGCAAATAACTGTCTATAGAATAATGCAAACAAACTTCTCAACACATAGACAATGCAAGCATTGCATTGCAAGCTTGGGCTGCAGCACTATTTGTTTATATGCAGTGATAGCAGAACATAACAAAAGCAGTTTATGTTACTGCTGGGTTCATCAGCCACACGCTAATCATGTGTTAGTGCATGTTACATATCAGCAACAGGGTCCTTGTGTGTACCGTTTCTATGGAAATGCATTAGCTCTAATTAGTTTTTCTTTTCGTTGCTATGACCACCACTAAGACACATTCATCCACTCCTGTTCATTTATGCTTTTCTGCCACGTGCTTAACATCTGTCAATCCCCTTCTTAATTGACACCAAGTATAGATGAAAAATTGGTTGACAAGAGTCAGTGAAAACTTTAAATGGAGCCTGAAAAGTGAGTACGGAGAGCCAGTCAACAGTTGTAGATGTCAAAATTAACAGTGCACGGAAGTGATTCAAGTTATTGCTGTACAAACTGCAACTGGTACAAAAGCAGTAGACTGAAGAGTGTTAGCAAAGAGGCTTGCGAGAATTTTATGACCTGAGTTTTATGGCAATACCTTGTGCACATGGCCACCCCATTGACCTTACCTTATAATGTGTGATTTCTTCCTGTGGGGTTACATCAAGGATAGTGTTCACATCCACACACTTCCAGCAACATTGGTGGTATTGAGAAAGTACATTACTGCAGCGACCAAGAATACACACAAGATATGCTTGAGAGGGTGTGGCATGAATGACCACCAGCTGGACATCTGCTGTGTTATATGTGGTGCTCAGATCAAGTGCATCTAAGGAGAATACAACAATTCAAACTTTCCCCTTTGAAGTGCTAGTATGATGGTTTATTTAAGTTGCATTGGTGAAGATACAGCCTTATGAAACCCCCATATCTTGCAACATTCCCCCCAAAAGATTTCTTAATTTATTCTATTTTTTTTTTTTTTTTTTACATTTAATGTAACAGCAGACAGGCAAACAATGTATTCTTAGGTTCACTGAAAAATGTTAAGTACTAAAGCACCTCTTTTCTGTTTATGTTCTTTCATTTATAATAGAAATCCAAAACCACATTCCTAAGTGCCCTGCAGCGGTTGGTTTCTTTACTTCTGTACAATATTACATCATAGGTAGAGGTGGGAAAAGCTATTGACCAGCATTCCTTGTACATAAATGAATAATGTTTTCTGACTTCAAGGATGCATTTCACAAGCTATAATTTGGTTGGTAAACATAATATCAGAAGAGATGGATTTTTGGGGAAAATGTGTCATGCTGTTATTTGTGAATGTTACAGATATAGATGAATGTACATTGGGCATTAGCGGGTGCTCAGCAGAACAGACATGTAAGAATGAAGTAGGTGGGCATGCTTGTGTAAATCTAGATGGTTCAGTATCAAAACCTTTCATAAAAGATAAAGGTAAGCTTAGTTTCTTAATATAACTATAATTTTTATGGAGTGATTAGTCACTTCACTGATTTATATCACTAATGGTTTAATACAGCATTCTTTAAGGCTCTTCAGAAGTTTTTTATCATTTGTTGATTCCTCATATTAATGTTAGTGATACAAAAAAGCTCATTCTCTGAGACCTAAACTATTTTTGTTTTCTGAAGTTGAATTGATGATAATGTAGGCTGTTGTGTAGTGATCCAGCACTGAGTATGCATGTAGGCCTATAAAATACTTCATGTCACTCCAAGGGTTGTCTGTAAAATAAGGTTCACAATCTTTTTTAACAATGGAAAACATATTTATTGACATTGAATAATACATTTTTGGAAAGCTTACACTTTACCCTATTTTTCGACATAATCACCATTCTGATCAATGTGTTTTTGCATAGTGTACCATCTTTTGTATGCCTGCATCATAGAACTCTCCCGCCATGTAATGAAGATAGCTTAAAATAATTTTTTTCAGCTCCTCTCCGGTTCTGACATGCATCCCACCCAGGTGTTTCTTCAAGTCAGGGAAGAGATGGCAATCACTTGGAGTTAGGTCTGGACTGTAAGGAGGGTGTGTGACAGTATCCCATCCAAATTTGTTGATGAGATTGGTTGTCATATGAGCAATGTGCAGAGTAGTGTTGCCCTTCATGAGCATGCCTCTCTTGTTTTGGATTGTGCAGCGAAGGTTCTTCAACATGCGGTCCATATTGACTGTTGTGACAGTGGACAGGAATTTGCTAACAATAACCCCTTGCGGTCCAAAAACATGCTCGTCATCACTTTGCCGGCAGACAGTGTTTATTTAAAGTTCCATGGCTTTGGCAATGCTGGATGTTTCCACTGACAGGATTGTTGTTTCATTTCCAGTGTTGTGTAGTGGACCCAGGCCTCATCCCCAGTGACAACAGAGTCCAAGAAATCCTCACCAACATTTTTGTAGACCTGAAGAAATCTGCTGGCCACTTCAACATGTTTTCATCTGTAAGCATTCTCAGGACCCACCTTGCACAAACCGTGGTATACCCTAAATGGTCTGTCAAAATTTTGTGAATGCAGGCCTTGCTGACATCAGGGATCATCTCGCAGAGCTCCCGAACAATCATCCTTCAATCATTCAGCATTGCTTCTTCCACTTTCACAATCATTTCGTCTGAAACTGACGGCCATCCAGAACGCTGGTCATCATGGATGTCTGTATATCCATCTTAAATTTCTCTGCACCATTTGCGCATGTAAGCTCATACACTGCTCACCATACACTTCACACAGTTGGGAATGAATGTTCGCCAGCGCAGTCTTTTTTGCATACAAAAAACTAATCACAGAGTGTAATTTGCATCTGGTGGTAGAAGTGAGTGGAAGCTCCATTTCTAATGGCTGCCAAGTCAAGACTGAGCATTGCAGAGAGTTTGCAGGGCAGGGGACTAGGAGAGGGAGAACCAAGCTACACTGTTACCAGATCTTGTGTAACAGCGTTCCTCGCGACTGCAGGTTCTTGAGAACCTTATTTTATGGACAACCCTCATATTTAGTTCTAATCTTGTATATTTTGAGCTGTCCTTGAACTTGGGCCCTAGCCCTTCCATCTAGGACAACTCTGTGCAATATATGTTATACAGTTACATTTTGTCACTGGACATGTAAGGATCATGCTCATGTTATCTTTCTTTGTTTATAATCTTTCTCTTTTATTTTTATTTATCTTAAATCCCTTTATTCTTTATCTGTCTATACTACCCTGTCTTTTATAAGCTTTTTTTCCCCTCTATCTTTTTTATTGTTTCCTAGCATCTTCTATAATCACTCGCTATTAACACTTTTCTCCTTTTCCTTCTTTCTCCCCATGTACCCTACTTCAGGGACACTTCCTTGGTTTTACTTTTACTCCTAACTGCAGGTTTCAAAACCATTTGCTCTGTATCTTCACCTGGCGAGGTATATGTGTTGCTGGTTTGTTCTTGTGCTTTTTACATTTTGTCTGTTATTTCATGCCCAGTAAACCACTTCTTCTTATTCTTCTTCTTCTGCTTCTCCTCCTCTTCCTCCTCCTTAGCCAGAACTTCAAAGTCCAAGGAATTTGAGACACTGGAAGTTGAAAATATAAGGTTTTGTCCAATAAATGTCAGGACTTACTTTTTCTGACCAATGCAAGGAGATCTCGAGATCGATGATCAGGGTGATGCATAGAATAGGAAACATAGTCCAATTGTCTCCAAACTTCCGGAGTGTGTGGACTGCACCTGAAACTAAACCATGTTTAAAATTTGTGTCAAAATTCAAGATGCAGCAAACCATTTAGCGGCATTATGCCACCAAATTTGGTATTAAACTGAACATATCTGCTATAAAGGATTTTGACATGGTTCTTGAGGCTTACAAGGTTGAAGCCATGTACCAAACACATGTTTTTGAATGGCATAAAATGGCCAAGAACATGTTGAACACAAATGACCTAGTGGACGTCTGACTTCATGCAAACCAATGAAAACATGGCCAAAGTAGGAGCAATTTTTAAACTCTGAACACAGATTAAATGTTTGTTCAAGACATGTGCCCATCACATGGGAAACACTGGCCACACACAAGTGACCGTGCTACCCCAACCACCCTAGAATCTAGATATGGCTCTCTCCCAGTTCGTTTTGTTCCCTCGAGACAAGAAACCTGAAAGGACATACATAATTTCAAGATGTCTGAGGTGGTACAAGCAGCCTGATTAGCTTTGTGGTTGTTGGCTTTCAGGGTATACAAAGACTGGCATAAATGACAAGAGTATTATTTTGAATAATGTTAACTCATTCATCCGTCCTTGATAAATTTAATTTTATGACTTCATTCCCAGTACTTATTAAATAAACCATGTATATCAGTAATAGCTTTCTAGTAGAGTACTAATTTTCTTTTTAATGTAGATCATAAATTAATAAATACTATCACTTTTAATTACTGATGTGTTACGTATGAAATTAATTATTTCAGTGCCTAGCAAACCAGGAAACCAGTTTGTAGACAGATGTCCAATAGGATTCCATTTTAATTTTCAGTCTCAAGTATGTGATGGTAAGTTCATCCTGGGATTAACTTTTGGGAAGTTTGCTGATTTGAAAAATGTAATTAAAAACTAGTGCATTAAAACCTATAACCTAATAATAAACATTAGGCTATTGTTTTCAACTTCATATTTGCAAATTGCAAATTTAACTTTGGAAATATTTTATCATAAGAAGTCATAAAAAGGGACAAATCAATATTTTGAATTAAAAGTTTACCACAAATTAGATCATTAGATGTAAACAGTATCACAGAAAATTTAGTTACTAGATTTCTAAGAATTGTTTTGGAAAGATGGATTTATGCCAAGCACAAAGAAACTTAAATTGAATTCTACAGAAGGACATTATCATTGACCTATAAGTGATATGCTTAGATCAGGTTATATCCAAAAGGATGATGTTATGTGTATATGGTGTATTGTATGTATGTAGAGAGCAAATGTGAACATGTTAAGTTATTGTTTTACTTATTAGAAGGTTTAAAAATATGATTTAATAAGCAGTGTTGATAATACTGAATGGTTGAAATTTGTAAATATTTTGCATGCAATCGAAAAAACTCCAATTTGGTGAAATTGAAATGTTACTACCAACTTTTTCATTTATAACTTCTTGCATTTTATTGCTTTTATTTGATTTGAGTATTCTGTCTTGAAGCCACAGGATTTATAAAAAGTTGAGGTAACAGACTTATTGTAATGCAACCTTTTATTGCTTTCATTAGATGTGGATGAATGCCGATTAAATATAGGGAACTGTCCAGGAAATAGTGGATGCCAGAACACTATTGGATCATATTTATGTGTCAGAAAACCAGTTGAAAGTTGTCCACCAGGATATCAGTTCAATGAGATGCAACAAAGTTGCACAGGTATGTATAACAAGAAAAATGTTGAAAATGTGAACCTGATGAGGAAATGATCACCCATTCATTGTACTTGTCTTTAATAAATGTATGTCATCTTGTGAAGCAGGGGATATCACAATATGTCTATTCTGGTGGGATGCAATAGGACAAGCACATCATGCCCATGTCCATGTCCAGCAGTGGTTTAGGTACTCATTTTAAATGATAATCCAGAAGTATAAGTTATTTTGATGTAGAAAAGCAAAATTTTAAGATAATTTGTTATGTACCATAGAATGGGCTAACTGCAACAGCTTTTTTAACATTTTTGCCAATTTTGGTGTGAATATGTTGACTAAAATTCCTAATTAAATTTGTGACTATTTCCTGATGTCTGTTGTACCTTCATCATAGAGAAAATAATTAAGATTAGTATTGTTGTTTATTGTTTATTGTATAAAATATTGACATATGGCTAAAGTATCCTAGGAAATAGGCTAACTTTGACCACAAAAGAAAATATATTAGAAAAACAAAGTTACACTTGCCTGTCTTTACTTCGGCCATGAGAAATGCATTGTTTAATGCTGTACTTCTTATTAAATTAAATTAAGTACTAACTACTGTATTTTGTTTTCTTTAAAGCTTCCAGCTAAAGAAAATAATTTTAGTCCAAAATTCTTTTTAGAATAAACTTTAGAAGAACTGTGTGCAAAATTGTTGAAAATAAACCTTGCTTGTCTTATGGCTGCAGTTTACTCACAAGCTGATTCTTCTGTACATTGCACACATCCTCGTCTCAAAACACAAGGAAGAGCTGTCTCCCAATTTTTTTTCTCAAGCACTTTATTTTATGTGTTCCCAGAATTCAAAACTTGTGCAGTATAAAATCTCTGATTCTTCTCAATCAAAAACTGCAACAACCAGTGAGACATCTCTTAAACCATTTGTGTTGGAACCTGCATGAGGATAGGACTCAATTTGGACTAAATCGTATGCTTCTTCTAACTTAGAATGGATTTGTTTGAGGCCATTTTGAGTCACTTTTTTACACTCACCTTCACTTAAATTGTTTTAAAAACTGTAAACGTTTTCAAGACCATTCAGTCCCATCATGAGCTTTTGGGTGACTGATGCTATCCTCTTATTCCCTCTCTCTGCTACCATCTGGTGTTAGGGGCGCAGAGCTTTAACACTTCATTTAAAGCTGGTATTTCAAAGTTAATCAATTTATTATTGTTATTGATTATAGACATTTTTTTCCCAAATGTTCAGTTCTATTGGTGAATTTAGAGATTTTAACAGTTTTATATTGAGGCCAATGTTGTGGTTTTCATTCCAAAAGTGGTGTGCCACAGCAGACTTTTTCAGTTTGTTTTAATTTTGTATTTCTCTGGTGTTCCTTTAGTCTGATTTCCAAATTTTGTTTAGTTTTTCCTATGTAGCTTTTATCACAGCTATTGCAGTTGATCTGGTAAAATCTAGATTTTGGATTGTAAGGGATAGTATTGTTCAGTGGCTTGTTCAGGTTTTTTTTTTTTAACTGTGTTTGTTTTGTGGTGCCAGTTTTATGTTTAGTTTTTTGAAGATTCTTTCACATTTCATAAGGACCCAAGGATGGTAGGTGAATTTTCTAAACTTCCAGTTGTTATTTGTAAGTGGTGTTAATGTGGTGGTTTGCAGAATTGTCTTGAGCTTTTCTGCATTTTTTGACATGCTCCTAATGGTGTCTGGCTTTAATTCATTTAGTACTGCTGTTTCTTGTATATGATGTTGCTCATTCAGAAATTCCTCTTTACTTAAAGGGACACTATATAACCGGTGAATTAAGCATCTAAATGCTGCCAGCTGGTGTGAAACTGGGTTGCAACTGTTTTTTTTTTTCTTTATGTAATTATCTACATGTGTGGGTTTTCTATATATTCCAAATTTTATACCATCTATATCTGTAGTAACTTTGAGGTCTAGGAAAGGTAATATGTTGTCTTCTATTTGAATTGTAAATTTTATATGGTTCTCCTGTAGGTTTAGTAATTTCAGAGAGTCTTCTTTTTGTTTCTGGGGAATTATGGCAAAAATGTCATCCACGTATCTTCTCCAAAATTTGAACATATGTGGAAAGAAATTTACTATGTGAGTTTCGAAAAAGCTCATGTACATGTCTGCTAAAAACAGTGACAGTGGCAGTACTTTTGGTATAAAGAGGTTTTCAAGACCATTCTGTCTCATCAGCCGTTGGGTGACTGACGCTATCCTCTTGTTCCCTCTCTCTGATACCATCATCCTGCTGTCTATGCATACTGCCACGGTTATATTGCCAACCATCTATATCTCTAGTAATTTTGAGGTACACAAACAAAACAATAGCATGAGACCCGTCATTAACGGCATCAATTCACTTACTTACTACATTGCTAAATGGCTAGTAAACAAGCTAAAATCTTACACAAAATTTGAAAGTTTAAGAATTGAGAACTCCTTGGAACTGAAGATCCAGTGATCAGCAAAAGCCAAGTGGCCCTGGCATGTGATGCATTCTCAAAGTATAGCATGGAGGATACTTCATGAGTAGCTCCTGTGTCCATATTTTGAACGTGTTCAGACCCTTTTGCCTGCCAATCCCCTAATATGGGAGAACATTAACTGATGGTTTCTTGCACAAACTGCCAATCTGTTGTTTGTCTCTTCTGTTTTGTTTACAGAGAAGACAATGCTTGGAAGAGATGGAATAACAAATTTCCACAACCAGCACATGTGGGCAATTCTTTACAGTTCAGGCTAGACATCAGCATCAGTTTAGCATTCAAGTGTGACTGTCTGGTAGGTCCATATGCTCTCCCAGCACATCTTACAGGTGCTATCTACAGAGACTTTATTCAGAACACTCTTGCTGGCTTACTAGACAATGTATCCCTGCAAATAAGAAACATGTGGTTTATGCACGATGGAGCTTCAGGTCATTGTAGTCTCGTTGTTCAAGATGCAGATTCTAGCATCTACCGTGACAGTTGGATAGGCACAGGAGGACCAGATCTATGACCTACATGTTCCCTGACCTCAATCTGTTGGATTTTTACCTGTAAGGACACCTTAGACAATTTGTTTATGCAGCAGATAACCCTGTTGAAGAAACTCTTCTTTGTGCCATGGAAGCCAGCAAAACCATTTGATACCATCAGGGAGCATATGACAGGGTGCAACGAATTATATTTGATGAGTGTAGGCACATCTAGATACAAAAGAGGGACATTTCAAGCATCTGATATGAATTTGTATGTTGAACACTTCCTAACAAGCTGACACTGTCAAAAAATAGATTGATAACATTGATAACATTTTGAACTTTAATATATAAAAAATAAAGGATTTTGGGACACACATTTACATGAGCTTTTTTGTTTCTGTATAAGGAACCCATCTTCAAACTGTCTAAAAAAAGTTTTTTGAATCATCCTGTGTCTGTATAACACAAACCAAAAATTATTAATAGTTGATTATTATTATTGTTGTTATTAGTATTGTTATTATTATTATTATTATTATTATTATTATTATTATTATTATTATTATTATTATTATTATTATTATTATTATTATTATTATTATTATTATTATTATTATTATTATTATTATTATTATTATTATTATTATTATTATTATTATTATTATTATTATTATTATTATTATTATTATTATTATTATTATTATTATTATTATTATTATTATTATTATTATTATTATTATTATTATTATTATTATTATTATTATTATTATTATTATTATTATTATTATTATTATTATTATTATTATTATTATTATTATTATTATTATTATTATTATTATTATTATTATTATTATTATTATTATTATTATTATTATTATTATTATTATTATTATTATTATTATTATTATTATTATTATTATTATTGTTATTGTTATTGTTATTGCTATTGCTATTGCTATTGCTATTGCTATTGCTATTACTATTGCTATTGCTATTACTATTACTATTACTATTACTATTACTATTACTATTACTATTACTATTACTATTATTATTATTATTATTATTATTATTATTATTATTATTATTATTATTATTAATGTTGTCGTTATTGCTATTATTATTCCAGATATTGATGAATGTTTAGAAGGGTTTGATAATTGCCAAAAGGAGGCCCAGTTCTGCGTTAACACAGAAGGGGGATTCACTTGTCAAAACCTCGTGGAGAAAACATTGTGTCCTGCTGGATATAAGTTCAACAAAACTGTTTCCATGTGTGAAGGCAAGTTCTAATATACTCTATTAAATTATGAAAGTATGTTACACATTAAAACTTGTTAAAATGTAGTTATACCATTCTTTAAAATACTTTCAGTATCAACTGTGGGCCAGTGGTGTTTCCTTAGGACATTGCCAAGAAAGGGGAAGTATGTTAATCCTGGTTCCTAGCACACCTCCAACACTCTCTGTCGTCCACGGCACTAAGCCATTCCATGACATCCTACAGGGCATTAACGTGTTGGCGAAGGTTTTCCATGTCTTTCTTCACCCTAGCCAGTTGCTCATCTATTTTGCTTGATAGCTCCACCATTTCTTTCTTTACACCCTCTTTTGCCTTCATTGCTTCCTTTAAACTTCTCATTACCATCTTCATTTATTCCATCACAGAATTTGCAGTCATTATTTCACTTCCCATCTGGTCCATTCCGTACTTTACGTCATGGTTCTTACATCATACTTCTGACGCCAGTGTGATTGATGACAAGTCTGGTTACTTTTTTATTCCATTTTATTTCCTGTAAAGCAGACCTGGGCAACTTGTTGAATAGCTTGGGCGACTTTCATTTTCTTTTACCTGCTAAACATGGTTATTAGTACATGCCATGAGCAAGCTGTTCTTAGTACCAGTTGCCCAGGCCTATTCTATAGCTAAAACACAATAAACTATTCATGAATTTTTTTAATTTAAAACGTGAGTTAATTAATAACATTGAATAACACTTACAACATATTTTTCTGGGACGCGTTTCGAAGGTTAACTTTCCTCCATTATCAACCGGACAATAACTGGCTAGTTATTGTCCAGTTATTGTCCGGTTGATAATGGAGGAAAGTTAACCTTCGAAACGTGTCCCGGAAAAATATGTTGTAAGTGTTGTTCAGTGTTATTAATTAACTCACCTTTTAAATTAAATTAATTACAACAACACTGTTTTCAAACTTCTATGAAAGGAAGATAACAATTCATGACCTTGCAACTCACAGCCTTTGTGTTTGTTATATTATTGACCAAACACTATACAACTGTTTGCAGCTTAATCTGACAATTAACTGTCTAAAACCGACCCAACACACTCATTAACTAAACTTAGTTCTCTGTCCATACCATCTGGCTTGTATGGCTCAGAATTAGGTACCAACAATTTTTCTGGAAATCAACATTTTGCGAAGCTTCTTGCAGCCAAGCCCATGAGCGTCGGCAGACATTTTTCCAGGGGGGGGCCACATGTTTGAAATTTGCAATCAGATAATATTAATTCGCTATTTTATTGTCAAAATTTATAATATTCGTTGCATATAACCATGTTAATTTGTGTTAAATAAAAATTAATCTTTTAAAACAGTAGTTTAATAGTCAGTAATTGATTGCACATTAAGTTGACCAACTTCCAGGGAGGGGCCGCGGCCCCCCCTTGCCCCCCCTTCGCGACGCCCATGGCCAAGCCCTGTGCTCGAAGCTTCCAGAACTGTCTGGAATTGGTATTTGTTTTTAGGCGTCATTGTCGCATGTGAGGCAATTGACCTTAAGCTTCCTTCAATATGGGGCTGCCATTACAATATTTTGAATGTCTTTAGTGTATCACTTTCTTACATATATGAGGTCTGCTCAAAAAATTCCAGAATTTTATCCACAAAATTTTTCTACACTTAACTTTTACTTATTGCACATGGTCTCCATCTAAATACTCTCCTCCACAATTGATACACCATTCCCAATGCCACTTCCACTTCCAGAAGTAGTGTTGGTATACCTCTTTCTGGATCGCATGAAGTGCCGTCTGTGAAGTTTCTTTTTCTAGTCTTGGAGAACCGTTCCCGTTCCATTGTGAAGATTGAGCCTTGGTACCAACATTATAACCATAGACCCATGTCTCTTCACTGGTTATGTTATTATCATAACATCTCACTCTCATTTGCACAATCCAAAAGCTCTTCACAGATTGTGAGGCGATGGTCTTTCTGTTCTTGACCCATGGGCCGTGGGACACACTTGACAGCAACACAATGCACTCCAAGAAGTGTCAGGATTTCATGACATGATCCAACTGAAATATTACATTCTTCTGAAATCTCTGGGACAGTCAGTCTTCAATTGGTGCCCTCAATTTCATTGGTATTCCTGACAGGAGCTTCATCGAAGGGTATCCTGATCGAGGCTCGTCTTTAACTTCCATCCAGCCATTTTTAAACCATGTGAACCATTCATAACACTGAGTACGGCTTAAGCTTTCATCGCCATAGGCTTCTTGCATCATTTGGTATGTCTCTGTAAAGGTTTTCCTGAGTTTCACGCAAAATTTAAAGCAGACATGTTGCTCCTCTAGCTCTGCCACCTTGAAATTCACAAACTGTGCGACACAACGTTTTACTCAATACAGCACTGAACAATAACAAACAGACATACAATAATGAAACTTTCAGCAGGTACACATTAAACACAGGTGTGTGTAGCGATACTAACTGCATTTCACTCCAACACTCCATTGGTGCAACATTACGTATGTTCTGGAATTTTTTGAACAGACCTTGTATGTGTGTTTGTGTAGATAAACTGTATAAATTATATTCAATGCTACAAGTATCTATAAAACTATGAAGGCACAAATTTGACATTTCTGATCTTACATTTATCCTACACCTAATTATCTAACATGTGCTGCTTTAGAACTGTTTTCTCCTCTACATTTTCTCTATATATTCTTAACCATTTGTTCTAACGTTTTTTTACATAAATTCCCATTATTTTATATTTTTGTCATGTTTAATGGTCTGATTATTGAGTTTTTACACACTTGTTCCCTCTGTATCTGCAACTATAGCCTAATATACAGTGGATCTTGGATAATTCAAAGCTGAAGGGACGAAAAAATTCAAAATATCCAAAAATTTGAATAATAGAGGTTAGGTCTAAAATCAACCTTTTAGCAGTACAGGTACATATATCCATCAGGATTTCCCAGTTGTCTCACTCTTTTTCAACTCTTTCCATTCGCTCGAGATACTGCTTAAAATGTTCTCCTTATTCTTCAGATAAGTTGACCAAATGTTCGGTGGTATCCTGTATTCTTTCGCGATTTCAGATTTTTTCTTCAAATCCTTTTGAAATTCTTGAATGACCTGCAAAAATTGGTCTTGTACTGGACACGTGGTTTACTAAGAGGCTTAGTGACATTGATTTGCAAGACACTGAGCAGCAGGAAGCTCAAGCGACAACTAAATGTGCACATGTTTTAAACAGGGGGATGTGGGAGCAGGTATAGAAGCTTAAGCCTGGCAGCTAGGAAAACTATTCCACCCCTCAAACAGCATTATGACAAAATGAACAACCCAGGAGCAATGACCTCTTTTACAGAAACACATGGATGACGTTATCATTTCTGTGTTTAGATTAATTTTCAACTGACATGTCTGAACAAAAAGTTTGGATTAAGGGAAATTAAATTCAAATTACATATGAGATTTTTACATTGATTTAATACAAAATTCAAGGGACCAAGAAAAATCTTTGAATTAATGACAATTTCGAATTATAAACATTCAAAAGGCATGCTGAACGTAAAAGGTGGAGTATTTTGCTATCCTCTCCGAGTGTAGTGCCTCAAGGTCCACAAAAGTCAGCAGTAGCAGCCTTCAGATTCATGACAAACCATGACTGCGTGGTGAGTCACCTGTATTGACTTGGTGTCCTGACTTCTCCATCATGCCCCCTGTGTGATGGTTATGCCGACATAAATGAAAATTACCTGAAATCCTGCACTACACTTCTCTCTGAGGAGAGTGTTACTCAAAAATATTGGAAAACTAGACTGCTAATGACTTTGTTGCCAGATGTGGGGCATTGAACAACAACATTTGAGTTACCCAAGTTCCACTGTACAATGAAAATCAATATTTATTTCTCCCACACACTGGACACTATTGTTAGTTATTATCTCTTAAAGCTTTAAAATTCCCAACTCTAGTTCTTGCACAGGCAAATCTCTTTTGGCCTATATCACAAAGCTCTTAGGCATTAAATTTTTGTGTGATTTTCATTTTATTTTTATGAAGTTAAACTGTTGATAGTTGAAAATTTGATCTGAATAAAAAGAAAACATGGCTGGTTATCTGAATAGCCATCAACATGAGTTTTTACATTCCAAACTCAATTAAAATACTGCAAATATATTACTGCTGAAAAGATTACCATCTTCTGAACTAAATATGATAAAAATTGTCTCACTTATGCTCTTCAAAATGCTTAGTGCTTTTATAAAGCTATAGAATAGAAGGAGATGAAATTAGGAGTAAAACTTAAGATGTGAAACTAATATTATTCGAAAACTTCTTACAAAATCATTTGCTTGTTTCATTTTAGCCATTATGTGAAATGTGTAGAGTAAACATGTTTTGTATAACCAGATGTAGATGAATGTGAAGAAAATATCCATGGCTGTTTGCCAGTCACTGAGGAGTGTCGGAACACAATTGGAGCCTATGAGTGCGACATCAAGTGTGAATCAGGTTACAAGTATAGCCTGGCTCTTAGGACGTGTGTTGGTAATGACCTTTAGTTATGAGCATGCCTTTGCTTCCACAGCTGAGCTAACCAAATGATGGCTTAATAGCTTTTGTTATTTCAAAATTTCTTTTACTAAGGAAGAAGTGCTATTTAAATCTGCTTACTGCATTATATTTAACAAGAGATTAATGCATGTAAATTGACTTTCAAATATAGTAACAGACAAAAGGAGTTAATACATAAAGAATTATTGTAATTCCATTGAGAATCTAGTGATAAAAATTGACGGTTCTTTACTATGTTGAGCCATACAGTTATAATTTTACTCAAACCAAATCTCAATCACACTTTTGCTTTCATGACTGAGCTTACCAAATAATTGTTTTTGTTTTGGCAAAATTTCTCTTATTGAAAATAAGTGCTTTCAGTTTATGGTATATCAAACAAGATGTTCACATGTGAATTAACTCTCAAAAATGGTAATTTCAATAAGTTAGCAATTATTGCACTATCAATAAACATCTGGTAAGGAGGAAGTTGACTGGTCATTTAATATCCTGAGATTTATGCCCAATTAAATTTTCTTAAAATAAAGGAGAATTAGACTAGCCTTGAGTAAGTTTTGGGGTATGAAATTTATTCTACTAGATAAACATACTAAGGTCAATATAAGATCGGACATTCCGCGAGCCTGTGTCATTCCGGTTCACAGAAGCTAAACCTAGATGTTCGGCAAAACACAGATCCAGATGATACAAGTGAGCCAGTGAAAACTGGAAAGAACACTACTAGGTGTTAGCCTCAGGGACAGGATAACAAACGAGGAGCTGAGACGGAGTGGAATAGAGGATGCAACCACCAAAGCTAGGAGGACCAAATGGAGTTAGAGAGGCCACATGGCCAAAATGTACCAGGATAGTTGGGCCTATGCGACAACGTTATGGGACCCAAGACAAGGGAAAAGGAACTTAGGATGCCCATGGCAGAGATGGTTGCAAGAATTTAATGCAGTGATGGGTGTGCACTGGATGAGAATAGCGAGAGACAGAGTAAGTGGAAAGAAATGTGGGAGAGGACAAAAGCTTAGCGATCTATAGTGCAATGGAAATGAGTGGAGCAAAAAGTGTGGGGGGGTCATAATATCAATATAAAGGGAAGATAGACAATCACAATTATGCAACTGGCAAGTAGGGGCAGTAAGAAAGGTGCAAAATCAAGACTGTCCAAGGGAAATTTAACTCAGTCGCTCTGCGAGTACTATTGAGATAACCCTACCATAATTGGTAGGAGGCCCTTGCCCCGCAGGGATCTTATGGGCTTGTTTATTTATTTTTTATTTATAAATTTTCTTAAATTAAGCCTGAATGTAAATATGCAAATGAAACATACATAGTAAATTATTTCCTTAGTCCTTAAATTTGGGACAAAAGTACCATATAAATTTCCACATGAAGAGGTTTATTATTGTTATCAATGGAGTGTAAATGGTGAAAAACAATCAAATATGGTACTTCACAAAAAGGGAATAGAAAAAAAATTATTGATGTGCTCATTTGTCTCGAATGAAAGCATAGAATTGATAGTGAACAAACACAACATGGGATAGTAACTTCTAAATATCCAAATGTAAAGTTCAACGTTGGAGTAGGTTGGATATTTGATTTTAGGATTTCTGGAGTAAGGTATTTGAGAGAGGTAGGTGGTTTTTTCATGAATAAGTGAGATAAATGTAAATACCCATACTATTCAGAAGGGAGCACTAAACAGTTTGAATGTATACTTTTCCTATATAAGGTGAGCCAATTTTTGAAAATTGGAAGCTAATACTGTTTATTATCAGTATAGGATGCACAGTACCTATCATGAAAATGTTACAAAAGTGTTCAAACTTTTATCTTTTAGATAGTTTGCCTAAATAAGTTATTTAAATAAATTTAAAACTATTAAATAGATTGAAGTACCAATGTAAGTACTGAACATATCTAGGTAATTTCACAAGGTTCTATTCCACAGACAGGAGGAGATACGGATGTTAAAAAACTGTATTTCCTGCATAACTATTCTAATTTCATCATTCCCACTCAATTTCTGAGTCCATATTCCTGATCAGACTCTTTCCCAAGATTACCTTTTCACAAAGTCATGGTCCCAAATCTCATTTTTCTATTCAGATTCACAAATATAGTATGACAAATACCTGAAAGGAATAAGAAGCTATGAAATGATAGTCACCACATGTTGTGAGGAGACAACAGACTTATTAGGTTATCAGAAACAACGGAAGATAACCTTTACCTTTAGATAAGTAAACATATTACATTTAGGTTATCAGAAATTATTTTTAAGTATTAGTTTATAGAGATTTATAAAACAATAATCCAAAGTATCCTTACGTATGGTGCAGAGGTATGGCAAATCCCAACCAGAGAAAAAAATAAAATTCTAGCTACAAAAATGGATGTATTGAGGAGATCTGCTAGAAAATCAAGATAGGAAAGAATAAATAACCAGAAAATAAAGCAAATTATGAGAGTAAAAGAAGAGCCAGATATTTTGGATATTATATAGAAGAAAAGACCACAGTGGTATGGGCACGTTAAAAAAAAGCTAGAGGAACAACTGCCAAAGAAAGTACTGGAATGGATATCAGAAGAAATAAATAAAAGGGGATGTTCAATGATAACTTGGATGGATGATGTACAAGCAGCCTTAGCATCGAGAAATTTGGACCCAGAACAATGGAGAAACAGAGAGGCATGGAGTTTGGCTTCTGGAAGACAGTGCCAGCTGTTATAAATCGGAGATATGATTAGTTTATGCATGGCAGATGAAGCTACAATTATAACTTCAACATAAGATAGTAAGAAACTTCTTGTGGAAGGTGGTTAGTTGTACAGTGTGCCAGGGAACTCTCTCTGCACTGGATACAGTGGTGTATATGTGCTAGCAACTCCCCATCTAGGGAATACATGGATAGCGACCACAAGCTGCCCAAGCTGAGCAGAACATTACTTCCACTTACCTTGGTCATCTCTTGTTCTCTTCCAACCCAAATGCTATTAGGGTGCCCGAGGGCTAGGGAGTCTTTATTTTTCCAACCTTTCCACTTCTCTAATTTTTCTGTAACCTCTTAACCCCTAACAAGCTGACCTATCGTGACATGTAATGCATCCTCTGATTGGTAATCAGAGGGTAATGTCGGTGAATTTATTTTGATAATTCTCCCTTGGTGAGACCTGTAAACCAACAGATGTGGTCCTCCAGACATTCTTGGGGCTACAAGAGAGTGATGTGACTGCCAAAACATAAAAATATGGTACTCTCTAAAAAAGCAGTTAATTTTACTGCTATAATATTCTAGAGTTAAAATAGTCCCCCATTCGGATCTCTGCATGGGGGCCACTTCTCGAGAACCGAAACATATTAATAGATCTAATTTCTAGCATGCCATCCATCAGTGGAAAATATTGGAGAGCAAGAGGACTAATGACTTCGTCAGAAATCCAGCATTAACAACAACATTTATGTTGGCAGCAACTTACACTCCGATTTTCTCTGGATGGAATATTGTCTCACTTGCTATGTAAGGATTTGCTGAAGACCAAACCCATGCATTTTCAGATTTTACATATCTGGATAAGTGAAACCATGCTTCATCCATAAAGAAAGCTTTGTTTAAAACATCAAATCTGTGTCTATTTATAAATCTCTGGAACCATTCACAGTACATGAGTCTGTGTTCATAATCACTTTCTTTTAATTTGTGCATCAGTGAAATTTTATAGAGGTACAATTTCAGTTTGCTTCTTATGGCATTATGTGCTGTCTAGTTAGACACTGTCTCTTTTGCTCATTTGTGCATTGATTTTGTAGGACTGCACTACATTATACCCAAATTTTCATCCAGTTTTTCTGCTGTTAAAATTGTAGGCCTGCCACTTTTTGGTGCATCATGAATTGCCCCGGTTTCACAGAATTTCCTTTTCAAATAACATACAGTATTGCAATTTGGAATAGTGTAGTCAGGAAGATATGCACAAAATTTCCATTTCACATTTTCTGTAAGGTATGCCACCTTTGCAAAAAATGTATTCTATCAAAAACACTCTTTCTTCAATATGATGCATTGTACTACTTATCTGTACATCACCACCCTCAAGTTATGATTGAAATACATCTCACCTGCTCCAAAGTGATGTACTGTTAGCTATCACCATTCAAAGACTTGTCACTGACTTGGCCAGCAGACTACCAACATAATTATAGTTGCTGCGGTAGCACGCTGTGTCCAATGCAGAGTTTCCTGAACTGTCTTGCTTGAAAGTACAATGGCATTCATAAACCTTTTTACAATTATGTACTGCATCAGTAGAGCCATTATGTTTGGAAAATTTCTTCTTCTCTCCAACTTTTCCAAGGAATACTATGCTGGAGTATTAATGAGTAAATATTATTGGATTCTGTTGTGTGTGGGGGTGGGTGTGGTTGGGGGGATGCGGGTGCAGATGTGCGTGCACATGAGGGTGAGAGAAGCCCCCTGGGTTGCAGCATGCAAGATATGCAGTGAATTTCTAAGATTTAGTATGCACAACTTTTTATAGCTATGCAATGAATGCAAGATTTTGTCAGTTCTTTCAAAAGTTGAAATAAAATTCTTTATTATTCTATATTTTGCATTTTTTATGGAATTGATAACACAGAAAATATTAATAATTAAAATTGTTACATCATAACAGGTCAGTTGCATCCTTAGAAATTATTATATTAAGTTGACACATGAGATATAATGTAAGAGATAGAACTTTATTTTCCTTTTTCTTGACTGGAAATTTTGTGATATTTCCAGTGCAATTAATAATGACAAACATAACATTCAGAGCAACTTTAGTCACATTCTAATATATCAATCAGAAGCCAATTAAGAGTTATGTTTTGAAAAAAGCTATACCTGAATGGTTTAAAGGTTTACTAATATTATCAGCAGCTTTTTGATATTGTGACTTTTTTTGGTGGGTGTAAAGTAAAGAAGACAGATGTAGTCGAGATAAAGAAACACTTTTATTTCCGTAAACAGTAACTTGTACACTCGTTGCAACAGCAAGAAAGTCTTTTCCGATTCACTCACAGCACGGCTCCGAATTCGTAACACAAAGAACTGTCCCTTCTCCATCGGCACGACTCCTCGACGCTTCACATACGTCTGTCCTCTCCGTCAGCAGGACTACTCAATGCTTTACATACGTCTGACTGCCTCTTCTGTCGCACTTTACCGCTATTTATATCTCCCAGGCACTATTCTGGAAAATTCAGTTATTGCGGTGAAATACAAAGCAGAAGATTCTCGAAGTCTCTATCCTTTTCTCTCTTTCGGCAAGCGTCCCAACAATGCAGCCATTCTCTGTCTCTTTCCTTCGGCTCCTTTGCGGTAGTGCCGACAATAATGCGATGGGTGACACTGCTGTTGTCGGCAATTAGATGCGGCGGGCGCGGTGACAATATTTTTGTGGTTACGTTATCATACTTTGATGAATTCATACTATTCAGGCTATGTGTTAATTCATTTGTTTAGGTTGCATCTATAGATAATATATTTTTAGAAGCAAACTATTTTCAAAGAGTGTTTAATTTATTCATAAATTTGGCCCTTTCTGTGGTGTGGCAAACAGAAATTTCTATTTAAATAATGTATTCTGTTTTGAAGACTAAGAACTTTGTAATGTAAAGGCAAAATTCATAAATTCAGGCTACTCTGCAATTGAAGAAAACATATTGTAAGCCCATCTTTATAAGCAACTTTAACATTTAAAACTATGGATCATGGAGAATATGTTGACACTACCTCTTAGAAATTCACCTGTAAATTTGATAATTATTTTAAAAAATATTGCAGACTGTTTATTATATTGTAGTTTTTTTATAACAAAACAGATGCAATAATTTTAGTATAGATTCCATCTTTTTCTCCTTGTTAATATACTCTGCCTTTTTGCTTTATAAATAGCCAAGGGAATGAAGCTCATAGTTTTGCCTTCATGTATGCAGCTCTTTTGTAACTTAAATGTCATTCTCTCTTAGTGTATGTCTATAAGTGATGAACACAAAGTAGAAAAAAGCATTATGCATGCATTAAGTGTTTGCTTGTCAGTTCAGCTTGCATCTGATATATTTACTTTAATTTTTAAGTCATTATTTAGAAGCACTGGTATTATGTACATACTTTTAAAAGAATGTCTATTTGTAAAATTTATGGGCAGTCAATTTACAGAAGAGTAATGTGCTAAATCAATGATGTAAGCACCTTATGGTCAATGTTTAAGTTCAATTATAGCTTTATCTGTTGTTTGAATTATAACTGTTAAGCAGTTCATATCTGTTCATTGTCAGTTAATAATGTTAATAATTTCAGTACAAAGAGGCATACTCAATGTTGGACATGTCATTATGAAATGCAATATGTACAAAAATATGAAAACTAAGATACCTGATACAACATGCATAGGAAACAAGATTATATTATATTATACAAGTGTGTAAAAGAATGCACATGAATGAAAATACAGTTATTTATGACCATTTAAAGGAAATCTTGAACAGAGTAGAGGTAGCCAGAGTCAATATAACTGGAAGTTATTTCCGGGCAGTCTTGCTATGGTCTGCTTGAGATAGATGTTCTAGATGTTTCATCCACTACTGGGATGGACATCATCAGTGACACAGTCAAAGTATCCTCTGAGAAGGTTTTGCTGTGTTTGATGCATTGGCTTTCTGTGCTGCTATATTTATATAGAGAGTGCTCTCTGCTGATTGGTCCCGATGCTGAATGGCTAGAGGAGGGAGGGGTGGGGCTTCTTCCATGGTGTTACTCTGTTTTGATTGGCTTGCATTGATTTCTCCTGTTATGTAGGAGAAAGTTTTCTCGTGTTTTTTGCCTTTGGTGATACCACAGCAACTGGCATTCAGTTATCGACGGCAATAAATGTCACATAACAGGAGAAAACAAAGCAAGTCAATCAAAATGGAATTACACCATAGAAGCAGCACTGCCCATCCTCCTGCTAGCCATCAATCAGAGGAGAGTGCTCTCAATATAAATATAGGGACACAGACAGTCAATGCATCGGATACGGTGGAATCTTCTCTGAGGAACTTTAACTATGCCACTGAAGATGTCCACTACAGTAGTGGACAAAACGTTTGGAACATCTTGCTCCAGAAGACCATGGCATAACAGCCCAAAATAACTTCCAGCTATACCGTTGGGGACAATTTGAAACCTTTATCTTGTTTAATTTAAAAGGTTAGTCAATTAATAACACTAACAGCACTTACAACATAATTTTCCGGAATGCGTTTCGAAGGTTAACTTTCCTCCATTATCAACCGGACAATAACTGGGTTTCCATGGTGTTTCACAGTGCGGCTGGCGATGCTTCTTCTGATGTTTCTTCTGGTAATGGTTCAATGAACTTGCTGAAAATATCTTTCTGAGGAATGTCAAAACTAAATACTCAGTTTCTATTTTTTAAAATGAAGATTTGTTCCCATGTGGACAGTTCTTGTTTTCCGATTATGTGTGTGAGAAGTTTCGGTTCTAGCTTTATGTCATGATTTTTTGTCCAAAAGTGAAACAGAACTGCTGATTTTTCTAGATTCTCCAACTTAAAAACTGGCAAAATGGCTATCTAATAAATTTAATTCATTTCCTAAATTCGAAAGTTTAAGCATAAGAAACAGTTATGAACTAATAGAACACATCAAAGACTTCAAATTAACAGAAGAGGACACCCTTGTCTCCTTTGACGTAAAGTCACTATTCCCCAGTATACCAATAGAAAAACTCCCATCACTGATAAAAAATTGGCTCAAATCACTTGTAATGTCATCATCAGAAATTGCAGAATACATAGAGCTCACCAAATTATGTACAGAACAAAATTTCTTCCAGTTCCAAACAAAGTATTTCCGTCAAACTTCAGGTTTAGCAATGGGCAACCCTCTCTCACCATTCTTAGCAGATATTTACATGAGTTCATTGGAAATAAGGATCACAAAAGGTTTCCAGTGGATGTTCAAACTCTGGCAGCGATACGTAGATGATATATTTGCAGTAGTTCCAAAAAGACACATCAGTGATGCATTAAAACTTCTGAACATACAGGACAAAAGTATAAATTTCACAGTGGAAGTAGAAAAAAATGATAAATTACCATTTTTAGATCTAAAATTAATCAAAAACAAGGATAGAATAAATTTCGGTATTCACAGAAAACCAACGCAGACAGACAACTACATAAAAGCTATATATAATGTCACCGCGCCCGCCGCATCTAATTGCCGACAACAGCAGTGTCACCCATCGCATTATTGTCGGCACTACCGCAAAGGAGCCGAAGGAAAGAGACAGAGAATGGCCGCATTGTTGGGGCGCTTGCCGAAAGAGAGAAAAGGATAGAGGCTTCTGGAATCTTCTGCTTTGTATTTCACCGCAATAACTGAACTTTCCAGAATAGTGCCTGGGAGATATAAATAGCGGTAAAGTGCAACAGACAGTCAGTCAGACGTATGTGAAGCGTTGAGTAGTTGTGCCGACGGAAAGGACAGACGTATGTGAAGCATTGAGTAGTAGTGCCGACGGAAAGAAGAGACGTATGCGAAGCGTTGAGGAGTCGTGCCGACGGAGAAGGGACAGTTCTTGTGTTACGAATTTGGAGCCGTGCTGTGAGTGAATCGGAAAAGACTTTCTTGCTGTTGCAACGAGTGTAAAAAGTTACTGTTTACAGAAATAAAAGTGTATCTTTATCTAGACTACATCTGTCATCTTTACTTTTACACCCAACCAAAGTCACAATATATATATATATATATATATATATTTCACAAACAAAAATTGTGACATCTGCCTGACATTGCAGGTGACCATAAAGATTCAGAATACAATCCAAGAAGCCACAAACAAACAATATTCAATAGTTTAACACATAGATTGGTGAACATCCCTCTTTCAGCAGAAGAATACAAAACAGAATATTACAAAATAATTGAAATAGCACAAAGAATTAGTAGATAAAAAAGTAAAACGAGCAGAAAAGAAAAAATTATTAAAAGAAACTACAACTCTCACAGCAGCAAAAATAAAAATGACATTCAAAAAATTCACATATCATCCATGGGCCTTTGATAAATTTAAAAAAGTGTTCAAGGAATACAACATTGAGCTAGCAGCAGTAAACCATTACTCCATAAAAAACCTGCTACTTTCAAACATCAAAGATGCTATTTCACCTAACAAAAAATTTGGTTTAGACCAAATTGAATGCAGTGATTGTAATGAAATATACATAGGAGAAACCAAAAGAAATTTAGAAATTAGATCCAAGGAACATGTTAGGAACATTAAGAGTAAACAATTAGAAAAATCAGCAGTTGCGTTTCACTTTTGGACAAAAAAATCATGACATAAAGCTAGAACCAAAACTTCTCAAACACATAACCGGAAAACAAGAACTGTCCACATGGGAACAAATCTTCATTTTAAAAAAAAGAAACCGAGTATTTAATTTCGACATTCCTCAGAAAGATATTTTCAGCAAGTTCATTGAACCGTTACCAGAAGAAACATTAGAAGAAGCATTGCCATCCGCAGCATGAAACACCATGGAAACCCAGTTATTGTCCAGTTGATAATGGAGGAAAGTTAAGCTTCGAAACGCGTTCCGGAAAATTATGTTGTAAGTGTTGTTAGTGTTATTAATTTACTCATCTTTTAAATTAAATTAATTATAACAATACTGTTTTCAAACTTCTATGAAAGGAAGATAGCTTATATTGTTATTTATCCTTTAAGATATTTAGAAGATTGTATACTTTAACACAAGAGTGCAGTATGTTTCTTGGTACAGGGAAGTATTACACTTATGTACTTGCAGATTTATGTTTTGTCTTGTATCATATTAATGCACTGAATAATTTTTTATAAATGATGAAACTGAGTTTTATGAAAAAACATTATTTTGAATTTATAGATGCAAGGGAGGGGAAGAATGCCTAAGTTTTTAGTACAGGTTTATACAACATTCTTGGTCTTGTTGTTACCATGGCTCAAACTATTTTCTTTTGCATTTTCAAGTATACCTCACAGCTTAGATTCCTCCCAGAATATTATGCCACATCTCAGCAAAGTGGAAATATGTAAAGTAGACCATTCTAATCTTCTCCTCCCTTGTGCACCCTTATCATACAGCAGTATAACAAATGAGAGATGTTGGAACGAATTTAGTCCCCCAAATTCTGTTAGCAGTAGAGGTGAGGAGCTACCAGAATCAGCACAGTATACCATCGATCTTGCAAGTGGTACATCTGGGTTTTAAAAATGTACTTAATTATGTACAAATGTTGTTGCTTCTCTTATTATTGTAAATAACCATCCCGTACATTAAAAAAACATAAATAAATGCCAATTTCTAGGAACATGCAAAAGGTGTGTTTATAATTTGTTCAAAAGTGGTGTTATTTTTAATGCAATTTTACTGACTGTTGAACTAAAGAATGAAATCAAAGACAACCAATTATTAACACATTTCATATATATTCTTGTTAGTAAAAATAAACACAAATGCCAATTACATGTTGATGCATTGCATTAAAATCATAAAGTAAAATGGCAAAAATAAAACTTAGCATCAATCTAAATGTTTAAGTGCTAAATACCAACAAAGCCAGAAGATGTTAGACACTCTAGGTTATTCAACTTTCAAAGGAAAAAATAGCCATTGTAGGCAAATTTCCTTCTTTCAAGTTTCTTCTTTTGTTGGTGAGTACATTGTTACAGGAGGAAAGAAACCTTTCAGAGTCAACACTCAAACATGGTCTCCATATTGTATTCAGATACTTTTCTGCAAACACGGGATGTAGTAGATTCACCACACGAAGGGCTTCCACAATATCCATAGTACTCTGTGGCATCTGCTTAAAAAGGGTTTCTTTTAGTTCACCAAAACCTGAAACTAAATCCTGAGTTCCCACACCCTGCAGATCAGGAATATTTTCCTTGTTTTTTAAGTACACCAGGGTTCATACCTGTAACAGCTATTATTCTCAGATCCAAAATGCCAAGCCCCCCAAATACAGATTTGCTTGGATCTGCTACCATAAAGAGTTCAACTTCATTGAGGCTTGGGATGCCATTTTTGTAATTCCTAGTTTAACACTAGCTGACCTAGTAGCTATCATTTTATTCACCAGTTTCACTGTACCATAAAAGAAAAACTCCCTGTCTTATATTTTAAATTTAACAAGGCAGTAATTCTTTCGGATTCTAAAGCTGCAATTCAGGGAATATGTTCAAATACTACAAAGAAGTCAACAAAAATTAGAGAATGCTACAAAATGTTAACACAACTCCAAAAAGTTAATAAGACTGTTCATCTCCAATGGATTCCAGCACACTGTGGAGTCATGGGGAATGAAGCTGCAGACTCACTTGCAAAGAAAGGCACAACAATAAAACAAAAGTCTAAATTCAATTTTTCATATTCCTCAATAAAACGCTTGATCATTAAAAAATTTTCTCATTCATACCTACAAGAAATAGAAACAAATGCCAAAGATAAAAAATGGATTACAGTACTTTCCAACCCAGATATAATCCCCCAGAGACCAAGGAAAACCGGTTGCAGCCTTCCGACTATTGACAAATCATGACTGCTTAGCAAGTCATCTGTACAGAATAGGTATCTCAGCCTCACCAATATGTGTCCTGTGTAACGATCCAGCAGAAATGAACGAATACCACTTGAAGACCTGTGAAGCATTAAGATCAGAAGAAACTACAGTTCAAAAGTATTGGAAAGCACGAATGCTAATGGCTTCATTGCCAGATGCAAGGCACTAGAAAACAACAACAACATGTTTTCAAAGCTTTGAAGCTCTCCATACAAAATATGAGCCAGAGGATAGCTTGAACCTTTTAGTTTGGTGAGGAGATTAACTATGTTCATTCCATGTTCTTTAACAAACAGAGCCTGGCTGTTGATTGTGTCTATTTCATCTTCACTAAGGGAGCAAAAACATGCAACACCAGCATTTTGTTTTGCCTTCATTTCTTCAGTATTGGTA
This sequence comes from Tenodera sinensis, assembly GCA_030765045.1. NCBI lineage: Eukaryota > Metazoa > Arthropoda > Insecta > Mantodea > Mantidae > Tenodera > Tenodera sinensis. The sequence continues at coordinate 18,150,003 of CM060962.1, read as the reverse complement.
AAGGCAACAGCAAGGGGAAAGAATTTGGCAAGATAGAAAATGCTTTCAAACCACAAATTCCATTGGGTAATCATTGGCATAGGATACAAAGGACAGCCTTTCCCTTTATTTTCTGTCAAAAACTGAGCAAAAAAATGCTTCCTTTTTCTAGTGTGCAGGAAACATACTGTTTGTTTTTGCCACTGTGTTAGTTCCTGCAAATAAATTGCCCATCAGTTGCCAATGTTCGGTTTATGTACCCAACACTGAATATGCTGCAGTTTTTCATCACACACCAGTTTTAAACCATCAGCACACTTGGCCATGTATTTTGCAGAGTTCGTCACCACATTCTTCACATTTTTGTAGCTCACATACACTTTAAGACACTCAAGAATGGCCTGAATGCAGTGTGTGGCATTTGCACTGTCCAAGAAATAACACCAGCTACAAAAAACTCAGGTCTGAAAGATATAAAAATTCTGAACAGTACAACAAATATACATCTCCCCATTTTATCGGTGATTTCATCACAGAAAACGATGTTTTTGCCCTTTCACATCTTGTAGCCGTGAATTTGCCAAGTCCCCTACATACTTTTCACGAAGAGTTCAGGCATGTGGTATATCTCCTGCCCCTGTAGAAAAGAAGGAAAGAGAGTTGGGAATGAATCGTATGAGTTTAGTGACAGGGAGTTAAATATAATTTTCCAGGATAAGGGGATACTTTGCCCTTTGGAATGTTTTTGGACATTCGAAACACCAGTAAGCTGCAGATATTTCACTACTGCATACATTTAAGTAAAATTAAACATGAGCTTTGCCACCATGGTATTATAGAAGAATAACAATTCCTTCATATTGTGACTTTTTTGGTTGGAAAGTGAAGTAAAGAAGACAGATGTAGTCGAGATAAAGAAACACTTTTATTTCCGTAAACAGTAACTTTGTACACTCGTTGCAACAACAAGAAAGTCTTTTTCGATTCTCCAACAGCACGACTCCGAACTCGTAACACAAAGAACTAACTCTTCTCCGTCGGCACGACTACTCAACCTTCACATACATCTGACTCCTCTTCTCACACTTTACCGCTATTTATATCTCCCAGGCACTATTCTGGAAGCTTCAGGAACGTTCACTTATTGCGGTGAGATACAAAGTAGAAGATTCCAGTAGCCTCTATCCTTTTCTCTCTTTCGGCAAGCGCCCCAACAATGCGGTCATTCTCTATCTCTTTCCTTCGGCTCCTTTGCGGTAGTGCCGACAATAATGCGATGGGTGACACTGCTGTTGTCGGCAATTAGATGCGGCGGGCGCGGTGACACTGCTCCCTCCTCAGAGTTGGTCGTCCCGACCAGCACTATCACTGCGGCATCTCCCTTGCGCCCCGGTGGACTAACCCATCGAACCTCTTCTCCAGGAGGCACGATCCTAGGTATCGCTGTTGGATAGTGTCCCTTGGTCCGGGTAGGACGATGTATGCCATCCTGCTTCGAAATTCTGCAACAGTACCGCCGGTCTTGACGGTCCCTCGTCCAGTTGCCCTTCTTCCTGGTGTGTTGACGGGCCATCCTGCGCACTTGGAAACGGCTCACTGGGTACCATGTCCGCCGATCTCTCTGGCGCACCTTCGTAGCCACCTTGCTTCCGATGGGTCCGGCAACAAACCCCACCACATCCGCGCGAGTGGCGTCCACCGCTGCACTCGTGTTCACTCGTGCTTGGCACGGCCTCTCCTGTATCCTGCCGTCCAAGATGATGTCCACCATTCTTCCGTTCACGGCACTATGCGTCAGCTGATTGGATGGCTCCGAAGGTCCCCCCAAGTCGGTTCTCGCGTGTTGCTCGCCTGCTTGTGCGCTTCCCTGCTGATCGTCCTCCACGTCATATCCTGGTTGGTTACGTACCCGACACACTCCTCCAGGGGATCCTCGACGACGTCCCTGAACTACCCCTTTGTCTTCCCCGAGACGTACACTTTCGTTATCTGCAACGGGCGCAACTGTCGCCTCGGCCACTAGGTACTCCCTCCCCGGGTCCGCGCTATTCCGTCTGCCCCTGGCATCCAGTACTTTGACGTTCTCGTCAACTCTTACTACCAGGGCGCCAAGACGTTCCTCGTCGTCCTCCACGACGTCCACATGCTGGCAGAGGTCTTCCACCGCTTCGCCGAGTTCTTCCACGTCTTCCGTCACGCCAGTCAGTTCACCGAGTTGTTCCACGTCTTCCGTCATGCCAATCAGTTCGCCGAGTTGTTCCACGTCTTCCCTCACGCCAATCAGTTCGCCGAGTTGTTCCACGTCTTCCCTCATATCATCCGAAACGGACGCAACTGTCGCCTCGGCCACTAGGTGCTCCCTCCCCGGCTCCGCGCTATTCCGTCTGCCCCTGGCATCCAGTACTTTGACGCTCTCGTCAACTCTTACTACCAGGGCGCCAAGACGTTCCCCGTCGTCCTCCACGACGTCCACATGCTGGCAGAGGTCTTCCACCTTTTCGCTGAGTTCTTCCACGCCTTCCGTCACGCCAATCAGTTCGCCGTCAATTTTCGCCGATAGCTCCGTCTTCATCTCTTTCAGCTCGGCAACGAGGTTGTCGTTTCTCGTCTTCATTTTGGCAGCGAGGTTGTCGTTTGCCGCCTTCATTTCGGCGACGAGGTTGTCGTTTGCCGTCTTCATCTTGGACATTTCTGTCTTGATTTCGGCGAATAATTCTTTCATCATTGCCATCATCCTGGTTTCCGAATCTCCCTCCATCTTGGTTCTAACGTTGCAACTTCTAACAACGATGTAACGAAACTAGAAGCAATTCGACGAATCCCACTTCTGACACCAGTGTGACTTTTTTGGTTGGAAAGTGAAGTAAAGAAGACAGATGTAGTCGAGATAAAGAAACACTTTTATTTCCATAAACAGTAACTTTGTACACTCGTTTCAACAACAAGAAAGTCTTTTTCGATTCTCCAACAGCACGGCTCCGAACTCGTAACACAAAGAACTAACTCTTCTCCGTCGGCACGACTACTCAACCTTCACATACATCTGACTCCTCTTCTCACACTTTACCGCTATTTATATCTCCCAGGCACTATTCTGGAAGCTTCAGGAACGTTCACTTATTGCGGTGAGATACAAAGTAGAAGATTCCAGTAGCCTCTATCCTTTTCTCTCTTTCGGCAAGCGCCCCAACAATGCGGTCATTCTCTATCTCTTTCCTTCGGCTCCTTTGCGGTAGTGCCGACAATAATGCGATGGGTGACACTGCTGTTGTCGGCAATTAGATGCGGCAGGCGCGGTGACAATATTATACTGTATTTTAAACAAAAAGCAGTGTATGTATGTTAAAATTACATGCTAAAATATTGCACGATTTCATAAATGTTGGCAGTACCAATAGTTGAAGATCAACTAATTGAGTTCACGCTCAGAGATAAATGAAAATTCAAAAATGCTCCAAAGGGAGAAATATACCCCAGGATGCAAATGTTTATAAAATATTATGTACTGAACCTTCAAGTATTTGTCCATCCATTTCCTAGTGTTGCGATCATCCATCTTTTCTAAAGGTATGTTTGCCTTGAGGAATACTTCTGTCATATCTCTGGCCAATTCTTGAGATGCATGTTTCTTCTTTTTGGCAGCTAGGAATGATGCTGCTATTGATGTCTGTCATTGGACTGCGGTGATCTTCTTGGAAGTAGCTTTTTATTGTGTGTTTTACATAGCTATCTTTCCTACCCATGATATAGTCACATTGCAATATTTACAAAGTACAGTATTATCATCACTTGCATGAAGTCCATCTGCTCTAAATTAACTTGGGCAACTTTTGGCATTAACAACTTTCTCCATATTTACGGTCGCATTTTAGGTTATGTATCATAGCACTACACCACAGGGTTTAGTAAGAAAGAAAAAGTATTGTGTATTTAATGTTTTGTTTATAGCAATATAGGAATACTTCTCACTTCAATGAAAACAGCACTGAAAGTATCACAACTTTGATCGTTTTCTATAGTATACCGTAAACACACAAAAGGAACAGGTGGGAAAGACAACAAACTGAATCAGACATGCTAGGCAATGTGCTAACAGAGAACCTCCATGACTTTCGGAAAATGAGTGTGTTTGCGTACTATCAACATTGAGCTTCAACAAACACCACCTGTATTTTCTCTGAACAGTTCTTCCATAACCGATCGTCACCTGCACCATACTTCATCTATATATTATCAAAATAAAGAGAAAACTATATGCATTTAAAGTTACCGAGTCATTTAAAATTATTGTACTCAGGAAGTGTCAAAATATAAAATTGATGGTTTAATGAAAACTACAGATTAAAATTAGTGAATGTAATGGAAAAATGTCAAAATTTGCATTTTTAATGAAAAAATCATAAAATTGCATTATTGTGGTGATGAATTATGCATGTCCCTACTAATTTCTATCAAGAAAATGTTTGCACATCTGCAATTTACATAGTACAGACTGCAACCAATATACGACTTGGTGTCAAGTCCACTGTCAGCTGTGTACTCCATTTATACTCTGATATTGCAGAAGCCAATATGAGACTAACAAGCACCGTCATCCCAAAGCATAGCAGCCGTACTGCGGTCAAGTGGTTAGACCATTCACTTCTCACCAAAGCACTTCAGGGTTTAATCCCAGGCAACCACATGCAGGAGTTGTGGTGGACAAAGTGGCACAGGGGTAGGTGTCTTCCGGTTTCCCCTGCTATCTCATTCCACCAGTGCTCCATCTTCATTCCGCGGATCATCAGTGTCACTGCATGTAGTAAAATTGGGCACTAAACACTACCAAAAAAACAAAAAACAAAAAAAACAAAAAAAAAAAAGCGTAGCCCAGGACTTGTGGGCTCTAACTGCAAACCATAGCAAATATATTGATGGCCCTAAGCTGCAAAGCATAGCCAAGGGATGTTTTTTATAAGAGGAGGAGTGGAAGAGTTGTAGCCACTACTAAACAATGGCAAAGCATAGCTGAAACATTAAAATCACCCAAAACTAGCAGATTTCATCCCTTTCTTAGGTTGGCACTCTCATTCCCACATATGCACATGTCATTTTCTGCTGTCCTAATACACTTTTGCTATAAAAGAAACAGGGAGGGTGTTTGGGCCACAGGATTCCAAAGTGGTAACATCTACTCCATGTGCAGTTCCTAAGATATTCTCAGTTATTTTACAAAACTTTTTTATCACTACTATTTTGGTACAAAGTAGGAAACAAGCTCCCCAATAGACTAACAATATAGTATCATGTACCAGTAGGATGCCCTGCGAAATTATTGCACTTGTGAGATAGAGGAACATTATATTTGTATAAATGTTTTGATGTAGATTTAAAAATGCCAGAACAACATATTTGTTTTGTGCTTGCATCTGTTTAAAAGACTCTTCTGAATGTTAAAATTGCATGTATTTTAATTTTTTTTCAGATATTGATGAGTGTACAGAGAATAAACATAACTGTACACAGGGAACAGAATGTATAAATTCTCCTGGAAATTATACTTGCAAGATAAGAAACCTAACATGTGCTGCAGGAACAGAATATGATGCACTGTCAAACACATGTACAGGTGAGATAAATAACCAATTTGAGATGTCCAGTTAAGATGAAACTGGAAAACATGGCTGCAGAGGACTTTCCATGTAGATGCCAGAAATTGCTTTGAATAATCAGTTACAGTTTTCTGTTGTGATAAGCAGAACATGTGAATTTAAAATTTTAAGGAACTCGGAAACCATTACTGGGAAGATTAGACATGAGCAAAACTGACACAGAGGTTAGGTCTAATCTCCACCGTACTATAATAATTTAAAAGAGGGAAGAAGAAATTTGTCAGGAAAGGCCCCATTCAATGTATAACACTGAAAGCAGTTCAGTGAAAAAACTAAAGCTATTGATAGTGAAGCAATATAAATCAACAAATACTAATAAATATATAGTGAATAAGCTTCACTTATCTTTGGTATTTATAAATTAAATTCCAGTTCTGGACATGTTTCATAGTAACTATAATGGAACTTAGACACTTCAAATGTTTATAATTTGAACTCATTGTTAATTTGAAGATTTTTTTGGCCCCTTGAATTTTGTATTAAAACAATGTAAGAAGCTCACATGTAATTTGAATTTCATTTTCCTTAATTTAAGGTTTTTGATCAGAAATGTCAGTCAAGAATTAATCTAAACACAGAAGTTTAATATAACTTTGTCCATGTGTTTCTGCAAGAGGTCATCACTCCAGGTTTGTTTGTTTTGTCTGAATGCAGTTGGAATGCTCTTTGGGGTGGAATAGCTTTCCTAGCTGCTGGTCTTGAGCTTCTATACCTTCTTCCTGCAGCGTTTTCACTACCCGCCCTTACCTCTGGTCATCTAAGTGCTGACCTGGGACTCGCATCCATCGTCTCATCATACACTGAGGAGGCACGAATTTCTGTTTATCAGCCTCGACAAGAGATTTTAGTCTTCGGGAAAGGAGTAGTGTTTTGGGTGGTGGTAGGAAGGAATGGGTTTTACATGGGGTTCCTCAGAAGAAAAACACAAGATGCACTTTCAATCTTGGCGCTCTAGATTACAGGAATATCTGCAAGTTCTGCCTTCAAACCCTTTAGTATAGTATGCTCAATTATGATACTCAATAAATCCCACTTCCTTTGTACATGCTTGACTATCACTTGATGTGTTGCAACTTAGTGGCACTTTGTGTGGTACTTATACTTAAGGACTTAGCATCCATTCCATCACTGAACGATACACCTTCACCCTACAAGTGATATCGATGAACTGTGTGGGTTTCCTCCCCAACACTTCTCTTAAGTAGTAGTGGAAAGACTGAATTTTTCATCATAAACAGCATTTCTGCCTTGTGATTGGCTATTCTATTGGGCTTTTATGTTCATTGGTTCTCTCCTTGAACATATGAGTTTTAGTGGTAGTCAAACAGTTCCTTTAGGGATGTGTAGCTCATTGGGTAGATGGGTAAGACTCCCTCATGACAAAAGAACGCCAAACTTTTATTGTCCCATGTCAAAAGCTTTACAAACGGTCTGCAGAAATTATTTGGTTTTCTTGAACAGGAAACTTGCAGATTTCCCTGTGTAACTGTGCCTATTTCTATTTACCAATTTTTATGAAACTCAAAACGTATATACAATTTTGAAGGGCTTTTGCCTGATATAATTTTCAATACAATCACATCAAAAACATGGATAATTAATAAATTGGCTGTTGATTAATTATTCATATTTCCTTAATTATGATAGATAAATGTTCCATTTTTAGACAGCCATTATCAGCTGGAGATACCACTACAACCCACATTCCCTTGTCAGAACACGTTTGTTTTCGGTTGTCGCTTGAGCTTCCCACTGTTCATTGCTATAATGTCTCTTAGTAAACCGGCTGTCCAGTACAAGACTTTAATTTTTGTGGAAAAAGCTGCTGTCATTAGAGAAGTTGAAAAGGGTTTGAAGAAAAATTCTTAAATTGTGAAAGAAGACGTATAGCACTGAACATTTTGTCAACTTATCTGAAGAATAAGGAGAACATTTTATGCAGTGTCTCGAGTGAAAATGGAAAAAGTCAAAAAAGTATGAGACAACTGGAAAATCCTGATGGATGGATGTACCTATACTGCTAAAATGTCAATACATTTTGAAATACTACCAATTGATTCTGTCAAAAAAATTTGTCTCGATTTCAGTAGTTGGTAATACAATAGTAAAAAATCCATTGCCTAATCTAAAATAATAATAATGATGATGATGATACTATTGATAGTAATGAGGATGAGCACAATGATGATAAACCTAGTGGCCGTGGCAATGACGATGAAAACATTTCTACTGAGGATGCAAGTAATTCACTCATGAGACATGTCTAGTATTGAATTTAATTCACAATTACCACAGATAAGTGAAGTTTAGTCATTAAATATTTATTAATATTTGTTGATTGAAAGAGTTGTTGGAAGCTTTTTCAAATTCACTTTCCATAGATAAAGTGCCAACACAGAGCACCTAGCAAGATAGTGAAGTTAACCTATGACTCAAATGACAGTTAATATTTATGAAGCATGTCAGTCTTGCCTATGAGTAAGCATTACAGTTCCCCCAGCATCAACCCATCCACACCTATAACTCCTTAGTCTACTGTGCAAACAAATCTGTTTGTCATGTCTTATCTTTATATTTATAATCATGATGCACTGCATTGTTACTCATTTTAGATTGTACTCATTATTATTAAACTGGTTTTACAATGAATACAAATTTTTCCAACACCCAAATTCATAGCCTTTCAAAAATTTGATTTAACACATTTTTCCATTCCTGTCTGTTCATCCATACATCTTCATCTATTTCCCACTCCCTCTTGGTCTTGTTGATTCCTTGAATCCATGTAATAGGCGGTCTTCCCTTCTTCCTCCTTCCCTGCGGTTCCCAATCCATGATCAGCTTTGGAAGTCTTCCATCTTCCATTCTCCTAACATCTTCATGCCATTTGAGCTGCTTCTTCTTGATAAAATCTAAAATTGAGTATTGGATCTGCATAATTTCTTTTATATGTGAATTTCTAATTTTTTCTTTCCTGTATATTCTCACAGAGCATCTCCGGTGGTCCATTTCCACAACAAGCAATTTTTTTCAGTTGTGAGTTTAAAGCCCACACATCAGCTGTGTAGGTCATAATACTTCTGATTATTATTGTATTAAAAATTGTTTTGTTTCTTTGAAAATATGTTTGTCCCATAGTATTCCATTTAGTGTACATAAAGCATTCCTTCCAGTGTTGATCCTAGTCCTTATCTCTTTTTCTTGTTTTCCATCCACTGTAATCTTAATTCCCAAATATTTATACTCTTCAGCATGTTTAATTGTCCCTAAATCTTCTTCTAATATTAAATCTTAAACATCCCCCATGGTCATATATTTGGATTTACCCATATTTACTTTTAAACTCCATAAACTATATTCTTGTATTAATTTTCTTGTAAGGTATTTTATATCTTCAAATTCCTGAGCCACTATTAGTTGATCATCTGCAAATTGGAGGGAATATACTGTTAAATCATCATCTTCTGTGCTTTTCAAATGGAAAGAGTTATGATCTGCAGCCAATGAGATACGTTTATGTGCACATTGTTGCAAGCTCATTACCCCCACTCTTTTCATATTTCTTGGCACTGATCAAGCCCTACTTAAGGGGAAAGCAATATGACAACACAGGAGGACTCCGATGGTTGCCGGCCTGGAGGCACACAAGGACAAACTCCTTCCCATTTGAAAAGCACAGTAGTGGTATTCCCATCATTGTACATTTCTTTTTCCAGTCTTCAATTGCTTTTTCAGTATAAAATTTATATAATGTCAGAGATATACAGCATCCTTGTAATCCTTTATTAGTTTGAAAACCCTTTGACAAGTATTTTTCCATTTTTACTTGTACAGATATCTCTGAACATAATTTTTTAATTGCTTTAATCAATATTGGATTTATTTTTATCAATTTTGAAGCTTGCCATAATTTTGATAGAGGAACATTATCATAGGCCTTTTCAGTGTCTATAGATACTAAATGAAGGGACTGTACTCTGATTATTTTCTTTTCTATAATCTGTTCTATACTGAAAATGTGATCTACTGTTGATCTACCTACTCTAAATCCTATGTGTTCTTCCAGTTCTAAATCTTTGTATTCTATTTCTAGGAAACATTTAATTATTTTTCTACACAGTCTACTTAATGTACCATTAATTGTAATTCCCCTATAATTTTTGCATTCATCTTTTCTTCCTTTTTTATGTATGGTTGAAATATATACTATTTTCCAATCTGCTGGAATATCTTCTCCATTTAAACATTTTTGTACTCTTAATTTCAGATATAAATGAATGTATGGGAAACAAGTCAGTATGTGCACCAAACGAAGAATGTGTGAACACATGGGGCAGTTTTGTATGCAAGAAGGTTTCGCAGCTCATACAAACCACCACTCCAGCAGTAGTCGAAAGCAATGATGCAAGACCTGATGCATCAGAAACCAATCAGATTTGCCCAGCTGGTTTCTATTATAGTCCTCCTCATGGACGATGTTTTGGTATTATGACTTTTGATATTTTTATACCCTTAAGTTTATTTTTATGGGTAATGGTTGTAATTAGGGACAGAATTTTATTACAAATGCATATTTCTTTTCCTTTATGAAAAAGGTTACTCAATTTCCAACAATTTAATTGATACCTTATGTGCATATAATGCATATTTTGGCTGTTTGGTGAATAAGTATAATATTTCAGAAGTTTGCAGATTATGGTGCATGTTTTCTTGTCTTACATATATATTTTATAGATATATATTTTATTTTATCTTCACATTTAATTTACAAATACAATATTTCCAAATAATATTTCCCATCAAGTCATTCATGAAAGTTGGCAGCACTGAGATGGAAGCTCATATGCAATACAATCAATAGATCACACCACGTCAATTAATTCAGATGTGGAGTCCATGAAGGCTCTGTACTATGCCCCATGCTCTAGAGCATATATGTGACCAACTTATCTACAGAACAGCACGTCAACATAGCACAGTTTGCTGATAAAGTGCTGCGTATTGTACAAACAGGAACCCATTTAGAGCCTTCTGCCCCATACAGACACACACCAACTGCAGGAGTGGTGCAGACATTGGCAATTGTCCTTAAACCCAGAGATGAATCATGCCATTCTTCTGCTTTCCCACAAACTTCTCCACATTCAGTATACACACCTGAAGATATTAACAGTGATATATAATCCACCAATGTAGAGACCACAGACTTCACTTATCTTAAATATGTGGTGTAAGTTATAGAAATAGACTAGTTTCGACAGATATCCCTGACATTTTCAGGGCTATGGTCATAGCAAGGTCACAGACTCCAGTCTGCTGCTTCTGTAATGGGTACAGAATAGAGGTCTTTGAGCCATTTACTCTGCATACTGCTCCTTTCCCATCAGACTACTTCATGAATCCTCATCTGTTCTATACTTGGAGGATGAAATTAGGCGTCAGGCCACAAACTTCTACGACTTTTTGCCATCCGTTGGTGTTCCCTAGTTTGGTCTCTTGGAGATTAAAACCCTAGAACACCCTCATCAAGTTCCGTGCATGGCATGCTGGTGCATCTGGTAACATCAGAGCTACTCCAATGGAGGCAAAGGCTGAGCTGCTATACGATCCTACCAAGAGATGCTTTTGGAATAACCAGTGCACTAGTGGTACACAAGGGCCATTGCACCCTGACCAGTAGCTCTAGAGGAGCAATTTTGTTACCTCTTTTCACCTCAACAATCTCATTTATACCTGCCAACCTAGCATCCCCCTCATCCCATCTGATAAATGGTTAACCTCTTAACCCTTACCGGTTGGATGTCGACACAGTCAGCCGGCTGCTCCGGTCGTATGTTGACATTTGAACGACGTGATCTTGGGTTTCAACAGATGTTTTTTCAGTTGACTGCAAATATTTGGGTCAGAGGGCAGCACCAACTAGTAGCATAAATTAGTATGTCTGTCCTCTTGTGCCATCTGGTGAGGAAATGCCAATTGATGTGTTTCTAGTGTGAAAAGAAAATAGTGCTTTTTTTGGCTGCACCATGACTTCATCTAGTGATACCCCTGTCCATGTTAAACGTGTTTATAGAGCATCAAATCCTGAAGATGACAAAGCTGTGATGCATCCACTACAAGAAGTGCTTGATAATGACAGTGATGATGATTTGGATTTTGCAGAAGATGCTGAAAATGTGAGCTCTGCTTCAAGCAGCACATCAAGTGATTGTGAAAACAAGAACGACCTAAGTGCAACTGTCATGCCTGTTAGAATAAGTTAATTCATCCTTTTAGAACATATACATGTTGTTTGATATATCAGGTTACACAGCCATATATACACATGTTTCAGGCTCTGTCAGAATTCACTTTACAAATAGTTTCTAATTTACTCACAAATTTGTCTTGATTTTTTATACAAATAGTAATTCTTAATTATTTACATTTCCAATGAGTATATATTTATTATTTACAAATGTATGAGATCGCTTACACTATGCACAATCTACAGTTATTTGCAAGAGTCCAAGATCATTTATGCTAGCACTGCTTCTGTATTTATTTGCACATGTATGAAATATTACTTACACTAAGCTCTACCTACAAATTCTTCAATTCTATACAGGCTTTTACTTATTAGATAGTTTTTTAACTTGTTCTTAAAGGAATTCCCTTGAGTAGATTTTGAAAGCTTGGAAATTATCAATAGCCTGAGAATGTCTTTACATATCATTTTTACTTCTCAAAGTTCAAAAATAAAACTAAGATTTTTAGGCTGAGTGATTTAACATCTTTATTTGTTTTTTGTAGATGTCAATGAATGCACAGAACAAATACATGTGTGCAACTTAGAGACAGAGGAGTGTATCAATGAACCTGGTGGCTATAGATGTAAACAAAAGGAAAGTATACCTGCACCTCTTCCGACCGAGGCACCTTGCCAAAGAGGCTTTATGCGAGATCCTGTATATAAAAACTGCGTTGGTATGTATACACAAAGTTAAACAACAATAACTTCTAGTAACATTTTAAAATTTCACGATTTATTAACAATGATAGTATGTATGATAGTATAGTTGGTCGATCAACAGCTGGATGATGGAGAGAACCCTCCTTGAAACTAATCCTACAATAAACATAATTACAAGTAAATTGGAGCAGAATGTGTTTAGAAATATTGACATATCTTTCAATTTATAAAGCAGTTTATTTACAAACTGGCAATAAAAATTCTTTGAACATCAAGTTATGTTCTCCCTAACAAAATCAGTAACAATTCCTAGTGAATTATTTAATAAACATTACTCCTGACCAGCACCATGCAGAGATTTGTAGTAAAATATTTCAACTCCTGCTGCTGTCAACAAGAAGTCCTCCATGACCAGTATAATAATAAAATGTTAAATAACTTTTTGTGTATGACTGATGAGTAGAAACAACAGCAGTAGCGCAGTGATTTTGGTATCTCCCTAATGTGTGCTAAACAGTTTATCATTCTTAAGTGAATAAATACTTTGGTAATTTTGATGTATACACAGTAACATTTATGGCTACTCATTGGATAGAGTTGAGTTAACTTTTGCTGAATACAGTAAAATCTCATTTATCCGGGCTAACTGGGACCAAATGCAATCCGGAAAATAAAAAGTCTGGATAATCTGGTTCATATGGGTAATAAGCAAAACAAAATACTTAAATAAGCAGACTTGCCATATATGATGATATAAAACTATGTCTTGTAACAAAACTATGTACAGTACATCATATGTATTGTTTACAGACATTAGAAAATATAAAAAACCCTTATTCACATAAAATCAGATCATTTCTTAACAAAGAGTTCATAATCTTGTGTTTTAAACACATGTGGTATTTGAATGAAGTATGGTCATGCAGACACTTTATCATTAATAGCTGGAGTGGTGTCAGGCTGACACACCAGGTACGCCATAATGTTTGACCTTCTTTTGCTTTGATGTTATTTTAAAGTTGTACACTAAATTATACTCCCAAACACTTTGATAAGACCCAAAAACAAACCGGTTGAAACACACATGATAAACTTAATGACAAATGCCGTTTGAAGACAGTAGGAAAACTAAGGAGATTGAGGGAGGTGTAGGGATCAAGGTCAACACTTTCTTCCAGCGCTATTTATAGCTAGTGAGACATACCGTATCAGCACCCTGTGGCACACTATTAAATCTTTCTTAAACTCAACAGGCAGCATTTTACAGTACAGTATGTGTTACGATAATTTATTGTACAATTTTTGCAGGAACCATACCATACAAACTAAAAAGCAAATATTTGACGTACTTGTAGTTACATTCTTGCTATCATACATAAATTTACTATCTAATGTGAACATTCGATTTTAAAAAAAAACATCTACAATTCTGATTCGGATAATCTGGAGATCTGGATAAACGAGGGCCGGTTAAACAAGGTTTTATTGTACTTACCTTGAATATCTCAGAAGATAATATAAATAAACATTAAAGATCTAGTATGCTTCTGAAGTAAAGTTACAACTCCTTGAATCAAACAACAATAAAATATAATTGGTTGATTTACAATGCTCCCTATATAGTTAATGACCTCCAGGGAAAACTCATTACACCTAGTGATGTGTTAACTCCATGTTAACTGCAGGCATTGAGAGGGGCAATAAATTGTATTTCAGTTAATTTCAGAGGAACATTCTTTTCATTGCAAAAATATTCCTTTTCTATTGCCAAAAAATTCACTCAAACAACGTATCAACATATATTTTGCACAATGGGCCAAAATGGTACAAAATTAAATTTGTAACATTCCAGTAGGTATTGATTCTACACAAATATTTATTTCATAGGAAAATTGATCACCTTTAATAGACTGGAAAGGTATTGTAGTGATTATTTAGTAAGAATTTATTACTATGATCTTTTTTATTTTATGTAAGGCTACACAAATTCATGTTTTTGTTCAATACACTGTTATGCTATTATGTGAATTTAATAACGTTTTGTTGTTCATTGCATTTTGTGTAGTAATTTATTTCATTGCATATTGAATTTTTGTTTAATGAAGAGTGTTTCACTTACATCAGAATAACATTTTCATTAAGCATTTGCATGAATATGTGCCTGAAGTGCACTCAGCTGGTTGTCTACCGCTTGCTTATCAAATGTTGCATATCTGACATGACAATTTTGCATGACTTTACATAAAATAAAAAAATAATGTGCAATAAAGTGTTATTAACTTAAGAACATGTACCTTTCTATCCTCCTAGGGTTGGGAGAATTATCTTTGAAATAAATATTCATATGCTATCATTAGCAACTAAAATAAGAGCATTTTAATTCTCTGCCAGTTTTTTGTCCCGCCATTATTTGGAACTACAATATGAATTACAAGTCTTAATTATTTTTTATTTTGCTTTTCTGGATAGATATATTTTTTTGCACTGTTTTAGGTATTTATACTCCATGTCTTATCAAACTTCATCTTGGCAATTTTGAATTTCTTTGTTTAAATAATATATGAGTAGCTAAACAGGGTTGACTTCTTTTGCAAAATTTGCTTTAGTTTTCTCTTTACAGGCCTTCCCGTGCTTTGTACCACTTGATCTACAAAGAGTCATTTTCCTTACAATCATTACTTTATTTTATTTCAAGCATTAACCTATTTGGCAGCACCATGGCTGAGCAGTTAGGCCATTTGCCTGCCACCTAGGGGGCCTTAGTTCGATCCCAGGGACCCATATGTGGTATTTGTGGTGGATGAAGCGATGTCTAGGCGGGTTTTCTCCAGCTTCTTTGGTTTTCCCTGCCACTCATTCCACCAATTGCTCCATCATCATCTTTCCATTCATCAATTTTGCCTGCATTTCATATCCTCTTCCTCACTCTCATACCTGGTGCTGGGCTGACCACCCACTTCCAGGTCTTCACTCTGTCCAGTCCATAGGTTCCTCTGCTCTCAGACAGGTGTCTGACCCTAGGCATTGGCTTGTAAGTCCTAGAGGTTGCAAGTCCTACGTAAAGGGAGGGTAATAAGCTGAAGAAGTAGTATGAACCTATTTATTTCATTTTCATTTAATGCAAATGACTTCTCCTGCTTGACATTTCCTTGCAATCTTTTCTTCTTAGGATAGTTATCATCTCTGAAGCTATAGGGCCATTATTGAGCATTTCTTCAATAACTATGAACATGTTTGTGTGTTCCTTTGGTCAGTTGCTGTTAAAAGTCTTGTGGTTACAGTTACTCATAATAGGAGTACCTAAGTTAATTTAGGGCTTGGGCATTACAGAGAATGTTAGGACTGAAAAGTTCAGCTTGGATGATTAACCATTTTGAAATAAGGGTTCCATTCAATTTTCATAATTAAATCATCAGATTTGATTAGAAATCTAATACCATTGTTACTCTGATGTTATATGAAGCCTTATGATATATAGTAGTGCAACATTCACAGTATTTGCAAAATTATGAACATGTGAATTAATATTTAGAAAAACTGATAATGTGCAAAATCGCTTTTTGTTCTTCTCAATGTTCACATAGATTTCAAAGTTGAAATAAAAAATTGTCTCTTTTTTTCCAGATATTAATGAATGTGAGGAGAAGATAGATCCTCACTGTGACAGCAATCAAGTATGTGTCAACACTGTGGGAAGCTTTGTTTGTAACTGCAAACGTGGTTTTCATCTTGATCCTTTGTTGAATGCATGTGTAGGTAAGGATGTGACTTTCTCAATAATAGGTATATTTCACATTAAATAGGTAATAGAGGAATAGCAGCTTAATGAGAATTTACTAGCTCCTGAGCATGTTGGGTTCCAGTTTCGTTTGTTACATAATACTGAAGTTGAGTATGGCAGTTACTAAAGCTTGAGAAAGACTTACGTTAGCAATTTCAGGGTAGGTGCACAATAATCCTGAGTCAGTTAGGAGCAGTTGGTAATAATTGGGCTTTAGCTATACCACTGTTGCCAACCATACAATAATTTAACATGATCTACAATAATGATTCCAATACGATATACGATAATGACCTGATAATAACTCCTCAGTTTACGATAATTTTACAAAAACCTGTTTTATAAGCATTTCAATATTATTATTTATGCCTACAAATTTACTGTTGATGTTTTAAACACATAAACTGTATGTGGACAATGTTTGAGAGGTAGAATTGGAACTGAAAAATTCAATGCCACAGGTGGGATTTGAACCACAGACCCTCCGCTTACCAGGCAGGTGCTCTAACCATTAAGCCACTGTGACAACCTGCCTGAATGACTTTGAGTTCTCCAACCAATTCATATTTCTCCCGATAAACCAAAAGGTAGTCTCACATCAGAGACTACAGTTAACTATAAGTGCTGGGGGTACCTTATGACCACCTTGACATTTCATGCTCGCCTCTGTAGCATGGTGGTAGCGTGTCTGCCTCACATCCAAGAGGTCATGAGTTCGAATCTCACTTAGGGTGAGTTATTCGATAAGGTTTTTTCCAAGGTTTTCCCTTATCCTGAGAAGACGAATGTTAGATAACTTAAAGCTCTATGGACTTTGGGCTCATTTGAGCATCATTTCACCCGTTTCATTCATTCACCATCTGATATGAGGACATTGGAGGACATTAATAAAAAAAATACTTTATGACCCCCACTGTCAACAAAATGTCTGAGCAATTTTTAAAGCAAATTTATTTTAAAATTGGGTATTATATTTTGTCATGCTTATAAATGTAATGTTTAACCCTGTTTAACTATTCCTTTTTTACTTTTTTCACATTAGATATTATGCCAATCCTTATTACAGAATTTATACTTCCAATTTACATTACCAATTGTCTGAGCAATTTTTAAAACAAATTTATTTTAAAATTAGGTATTATACCTTTTCATGTTTATAAAGGTAATATTTAACATTGTTTAACTATTCCTTTTTTACTTTTTTACATGAATCACTTTATACCAATGGGGAAGTACTTTATCGCCACCTTGACGATTCATTGTTTCTCAAACAGACCAACAATTGAAACAGTTATGCAGTTTAATAGTAGAAACAGTGATTGGCAATAACTATTAACTGCATGCCTTTAATCAAAAAATTAAAAGACAGAATTTAAAAAATTACAGATGGTAGGTATCACCCCCCTTGGTAATGCTATGATTAATGCTTTACATGACTTGCTTTTTCTTCAGTCACACAGTAGTATAAATGATTTTTGGTTTAAGAGGCACATTGGTTAACATCATCTCAATTTTGTTATAAATGAGTGGTTGGTGATGGTGTTGAATAACATGTGTCTAATACTCCTGTACATCATTCTCAGTAGGATACACAGAACAAATACAAGTAAACAAAAACACATGTATCACATTGTAGTATAAATTGCTTCAAATATAAACCAGGTGATTTGTACATACCAGAAATTAAGTTACAATACTTAGGCATCTTATTTTATTACTCCAGCAACCTCAGATAGCACTTTAATACAAAAATGTTCTCCTTTTCATAGATGTAAACGAGTGCCAAGTAAATCAGCACAACTGCTTACCTAGTCAAAGATGTGACAACACTATTGGTTCGTACCACTGCATACGATTCACAAGCTGTGGGACAGGATATACTTTGAATGCACAAACAGGCCAGTGTGAAGGTATGTATTCTTTTATAACACATTTGTTACAAATGAAATTAACATTAAGGACAATGAATAACCAGAATGGAAAAACCGTGGATTTTGGTATATTTATGAGGTATGTCTAAAAAGTATCCGGCCTATGACTGGGAAAAGTAGGTTATTTACCTGTCAGGATTGGGACCCTAATTGCCTTCAAAATAGACCCCTTGGACATTCACACGTTTAGTCCACCTCTCCTTCAACTTCTGAAAACAGTTCTGGAAAGCTTCTTTTGGGATGTCGTTCAATTCCACCATCGCATTTCTATTATTTTTTCTCTGCTGTCAAAATGGGTCCTTTCAATGGCATCTTCAGTTTTGGAAATAACCAGAAGCCACAAGAAGTCATGTCTGGAGAGTAGGTAGGTTGGGAGCAACCAAAAGTTCATGCTTCGCCAAAAATGTCTGGATCAGTTGCAATGAATGTGCTGGAGCTTGGGCACACATTTTGCAGCCACTCTACACATGTTCAAATCATCACACAAAATTGCATGTGTGGAATCCTTACTGATCACAATGTCTTCAGTAATCTCTTGTACAGTCAAACATCGATCTTCCAGTATCAGATCTCTCACTTTCTCAACAACAGCAGCATTTTGAGGGGTTTTTGGTCTCCCAGGACACTCATCACTCTCCACTGAAGTGCAGCCATTTTTGAATCAGTCGAACCACCCTTTAATTTGTATTACCTTCATAGCATCATCTCCAAATGCCCGCTGAATTTTCTTTTTTTTTTGAGAATAGCCTAGTTTTTGGCAAAATTTGATGCAGTGTCTTTGCTCAATTTGTTCAGTCATCTTGCGAGAAAACTAAATCTGACAAACATATAACAGCACCTCACTTGACGACCTGCAGCCAGCAACTGACACACACGAATGTGGTGAGAAAATTCAAGCATGCATATTAAGGTTCATCCTGCCACTGTGCACAGTGGCACTGCCATAGTATCACTACCTTGCACAACAAAAATTAAGCTTGGATACCTTTTAGACAGGCCTCTTATGTAGTACTTTATTAGCTCTGATTTATTTACCCACTTTTATTAATTCATTTTATTAATTTGTTTCTGTGATATACAATGAAGCCAATCTTAGCATAGCATGACTTTTACAGTGATTAATTCATTCATAGAGGTGTTAAATTATCATATATGAATTATCACCTGGTCATTCTTTTGTTTTCTACAAATGATCACAAGGCCATTCTTTTGTTTAGTCAGTGTCACCAGTTGTATCCCATAAATCACTGAAAAACAATTACACATTACAATTGACTATTAAAATAGCACTCCATTTCAGTTTGATAGCAGTGTTTCCAACAATTGTTCTTTTAATAATTAATTAATATATTTTTCCAGAAGAAAGGTTATTTGTTAATGTTAAAAATAAAGTGAGATTTATTTGAGATTAACTGGTTTTCTGTTATAACAAAAACAGAAAACCAAAATACATGCAATTCTTGGGCTTCCTTTTCCTCAGTTAGTAGTGCTGAATAAGTTGAACTACACTAATCAAAATTAATATATTTTAGGTTATTTTTTATAGAAGTTAACATTTTCTGGTCAAATCTTTGCAATATAGAATTTAATTCATATTTCATTTATGAAATAGTCCAGATAAATATTGTTTCATGGTCTTCTTTTATCTTCCCAGATAAATTATCTCGCTCTGTTCTAGAATTTATCGGTTAGGTCAGACATCTTATGATATTACTTGTGATAAACATACAGTTCATTTGCATTCTTTACGGCCAGAGCTTGAAGGAGGAAGGGGATGGATTACCCTGATCCTCCCACTACTTCAGATAGGGTGTGTTGGTTGTGTGCCAGAGGTGAGCAGTTGAAATATCAACATTGCAATGTCGTCTTTACTTGCAACATGACTGTGAACTTTGTTTGCAGTATCTATTTGGATAAAAATTGCTTTAACATGATAGTAAAGAAGAATCCTGAATCTATAGGCCCAAGAAAATATCAGGGACGGCAGTAACCATGAAGAATAAATAAAACAGTAAAATACACACAATATTTTATTGTACTAGTTACACCATTTAATTAATGTAACCATGTAACCAATATTCATTAATGGTCATCCACTGAAAATTTATCGTCCTCTTGGAGATTGATTACCAGAGGCTCACTGTATTTTATTATATCTTCAAAGGAATGATATTTGTTAAGTTCAACATGGTGTTTATAATTATTATTTATTTATGCCAGCAAACTTACTGTTGGTGTTTTTAAACACACAAGCTGTGGGTGGGCAATGTTTTTAGTGGTTGTAGTTAGGCCAATATTTCTTGTTTTCAATGTTCTTTATGGTATTTTGAACTAAGGCTTGAATTTAAGTAACATTTTTTCATCCAGTCATTATTGATTACAGTGACTCTTTTTAGTTCTGACCGTACATATTCTATGAGATTCAAAGTACAATCATAAGGAAGCAGTCTAATAACTACATGGCCATGCATAGCACTAATTCATCAATAGGATGCATTTGTGTTTATTGTATGTTTTTTTATAAGTTTTTGCAGCTGTGATACTATTGCTGGGGTGGACCCTTTCACCATTCACTTGTAATAGTAAGTAGAACATTTGGTGAATATGGGCTTCTTGATGTGTAATGATGTCGCTGAACCATGCCAACCTGACAAGAAAGAGGAGGAGGAGGAGCAGGAGATGTAGGTTTAAGGGCATCAACTAAATGGTCATCAGCTCCTTAAAAAGATTCATGTAGCAATAAAAAATAAAATTACTAGAAAATAGGAAAATAAATATACAAAACAGGGTGGTAAAAGCTAGAATTAAAACAAAATGATAAAGACGTCAAAGGAGTATTAAAACTAGTATCTAAAGTTTCAAATTCTCAAGCTCATGTTACTCTTTGCTAAAAACTTAAAAGCTCTTTTGACTGCTTGCTTGTCATCCACCAAGACCTCTGCAAGTTTGGCAGGCTATTTAAATAAAATCCCTGGCATAAATTGCTTACAATTGCAAGTCGCGCTTGGGATACCTATATCAAATGTGAGGTTCCCTAATGGTCTACCAGAAATATGAATCCTTTGGGGAATTTAATGTCATACTGGCAAGTTGCCATGGTTGCTCAGTGGTTACAGCAGCCACGTGTGAAGCGGGAGATCCATGGTTCAAATCCTGGCTATGGCATTGAATTTGTCAGTCCTGAGTATACCTCTCAATTATAAGAATGTATTTACAAAATGTTTAAATTTCTTACTATATGCTCTTAATTTATAATTTATCATTAGGTGGGGTGAAGTCCAAGAGAAAACACCATGTGCTATGAAGCATAGGCATTAATGGAACATATGAGGAAGTGTAAGATACCTTATACATGACTAAATCTGTTACACCAGCAAATGACTCATCTAAATATATTTTTCTTATATACACAGATGACGATGAGTGTACCTTAGGCACTGATGACTGCAGAACTCATGGACCTATGTGGCAATGTCGCAACACACTGGGTTCATTTCGCTGTGAACGCAAACGCTGTGAACCTCATCAGGTGCTGTTTAGCAATGGTGAATGCAGGTCAGTGGAGTGTCCACCAGGTTTTGAAACGAGTCTACAAGGCCAATGCATAGGTAATTATGTCTCTAGTAATAGACTCTTACTTGAACTTTGGAGATACTTAGAATCTAGAGCTCATATATAAGGTTTGTAACATGAATAATATTCCCAAAAGGTTCATGTATACGAGTATTAATGATAGGATCTCAAAACTGTCAATACCTCAATACTCTTGATATTCAGTGGCATTTAAGTGTGTATAATACTTAGAGATGAACCTTCAATACTTTTAAATTTTGCGTTATTGAAGGTCGTGTTTAACTTTATACTAGACAAGGAATTAAAGGAGTCAAGACTTTACATTATTCCATTGCACATGTACAATGGAGTTGGACTAAAATCTGTGAAGCAAGCAGAAACAAATAAGAACTTAAGACATGAGAGAATATAGCACATGAAAATATTCATTCTTTCCTTCCATCCGTTAGTTTGTGTTCATGCAAATAAAACTCTGGTGATGAGCATACCTTACATACATATCCTATGACTAATTTCTATAAGTAATAAATATTATGTTTTACCAATGTACAACGGTGACCTTCAAGTTAACGGTAGCTGATGATTCAGACGTCTGCAAAACGTACTATGTAAGTAAATGCTAGTCAGGCTAAAATTCTGTTATTTTGGACTCAAAGTTACTCTATTATAATTTTGATTCACTGTGACCACTTCCAGCCAGTTTAATTAATGGTAATGACATTTTGAAAGATGATGTTGTTAGAAAAGAGAAACATTGACATCCAAACACACATTATTGCCTAACATCACAAAAGATGCAGATAATCTGAGTTGGTTACAGTTATATAGTTAATTGGATAATAAGTGGGTCTTTTTCTCACCAATCTGAGAGTTGATTACAGTTATATAGTTAAGGGACACAGGAACTGAAATTTTGACAAAAATGACAAAATTTATGAATTTTGGATTTTCACTTACAAATGTACCTAGAAACTTCAGGAATCAGTTGCATAAATAAAATGACAAGTTCCGCCATTTTTAGTGTGCCAGTGCATGTTAAGTACTTAGGTGTGCTGTTGACGGTGCAGGTAGAAAGCACCTAGTGTGATATCTGTTTGAAACAGGTTTGGAAACATATTACTATACTCCCTTTTTTTAAATTTAAACAAATATTGCTCTACAGTATTTATGGCAACACTGCAAGCCTTGTTTGCGTTGAGTTTCACTGTTTGAGATCACATTGTAACACTACGAGCCAGTTCTGAGAACACAGGTAGCCTGTAAATATATTTGAAATGCATGTTTTCAGAAAACACAATTTTTCTCAAATTTACATTCTTCGTATAACAGTTGAGCACTACTGACAGTTCAGAAGTTGACAGTCAGCTGGAAGCACTACACCAACAGAAGATATCCCTAGAGGCACAGGTGACAGTTGCAGAGGGCTATCAAGGCCATTGGATGAGAGAGAGGCCAGGCTAGTCAGCAGTACCAGCAGTATGTGCAGCAGCTCAACGCACAACTGTAGAGCTTGGCCACCAAGGTGACAGTAACACTGATCAACTACGCCACCACACACCCTAACTCACATTACACCATCACACACCCCACCTCACATTACGCCATCACACACATCACATTATGCCACCACACAACTCACACATCACGCCACCACACCCCACCTCACATTACGCCATCACACACCCCACCTCACATTACGCCACCACACACCCCACCTCACATTACGCCACCACACACCCCACCTCACATTACCCCACCACACACCCCACCTCACATTACGCCACCACACACCCCACCTCACATTATGCCACCACACACCCCACCTCACATTACACCACCACACACCTCACCTCACATTACGCCATCACACACCTCACCTCACACTACGCCATCACACACATCACCTCACATTACGCCATCACACACCCCACCTCACATTACGCCACCACACACCCCACCTCACATTACGCCATCACACACCTCACCTCACATTAGGCCATTACACACCTCAACTCACATTACGCCATCACACACCTCACCTCACATTACGCCATCACTTACCTCACCTCACATTACGCCACCACACACCCCACCTCACATTACGCCATCACACACCTCACCTCACATTAGGCCATTACACACCTCACCTCACATCACATTACGCCATCACACACCTCACCTCACATTAGGCCATCACACACCTCACCTCACATTACGCCATCACACACCTCACCTCACATTACGCCATCACACACCTCACCTCACATTACGCCACCACACACCCCACCTCACATTACGCCATCACACACCTCACCTCACATTAGGTCATTACGCACCTCACCTCACATTACGCCACCACACACCTCACCTCACATTACGCCACCACACACCCCACCTCACATTACGCCATCACACACCTCACCTCACATTAGGCCATTACACACCTCACCTCACATTATGCCATCACACACCTCACCTCACATTACGCCACCACACACCCCACCTCACATTATGCCATCACACACCTCACCTCACATTACGCCACCACACACCCCACCTCACATTACGCCATTACACACCCCACCTCACATTATGCCACCACACACCCCACCTCACATTATGCCATTACACACCCCACCTCACATTACGCCACCACACACCTCACCTCACATTACGCCATTACACACCCCACCTCACATTACGCCACCACACACCCCACCTCACATTACGCCACCACACACCCCACCTCACATTACGCCACCACAAACCCCACCTCACATTACGCCATCACACACCCCACCTCACATTATGCCACCACACACCCCACCTCACATTACGCCACCACACACCTCACCTCACATTACGCCACCACACACCCCACCTCACATTATGCCATCACACACCTCACCTCACCTCACATTAGGCCATTACACACCTCACCTCACATTACGCCATCACACACCTCACCTCACATTACGCCATCACACACCTCACCTCACATTACGCCACCACACACCCCACCTCACATTACGCCATCACACACCTCACCTCACATTAGGCCATTACACACCTCACCTCACATTACGCCATCACACACCTCACCTCATATTAGGCCATTACACACCCCACCTCACATTACGCCATCACACACCTCACCTCACATTACGCCATCACACACCCCACCTCACATTACGCCATCACACACCTCACCTCACATTAGGCCATTACACACCTCACCTCACATTACGCCACCACACACCTCACCTCATATTAGGCCATTACACACCTCACCTCACATTACGCCATCACACACCTCACCTCACATTACGCCATCACACACCCCACCTCACATTACGCCATCACACACCTCACCTCACATTAGGCCATTACACACCTCACCTCACATTACGCCACCACACACCTCACCTCACATTACGCCACCACACACCCCACCTCACATTACGCCATCACACACCTCACCTCACATTAGGCCATTACACACCCCACCTCACATTACGCCACCACACACCCCACCTCACATTACGCCATTACACACCCCACCTCACATTACGCCACCACACACCCCACCTCACATTACGCCACCACACACCCCACCTCACATTACGCCACCACACACCCCACCTCACATTACGCCACCACACACCCCACCTCACATTACGCCACCACACACCTCACCTCACATTATGCCACCACACACCCCACCTCACATTATGCCACCACACACCCCACCTAAAATAATGCCACAGCACACCTTACCTCACACATTATGCCACCACGCACATCACCTCACACATTACGCCACCATGCACATCACCTAACATTACGCCACCACACACCCCACCTCGTATTACGCCTCCACACACCCCACTCAAATTATGCCACCACACCTCACATTACGCCACCACACACCTAACCTCACACAGAAGTATATCTAAATACAAACAAGTACACCGTGGCTTACCACAAGGCGTAGTGCTCAGCACAACACTTTTTAATATATTTATTAACGATCTGCCACAACAAATACAAGAATCGGGTGTGACGTGTGCACTATTTGCTGATGACTTAGTAATGTGGCCTTCAAAGTGAAAATGCAAAAGTACAGAACTAGAAAAAACCATGCAACAATCCTTAACCAATCTACAAAGGCGGACCAAAGAAAATTTAATGACTGTTAATACAACAAAATCAAACTGCCGAATCTTTTCACTAAGAAAAAAACCACTAAAAATAAAACTAAATTTTGAGGGTCAACAATTGCGAGAAACAAAGGAAGCAAAGTATTTAGGAGTTACATTTGATACCAAACTTACATGGACCAAACAAATAGAAAAAGTAATACAAAGAGCAGAGAGGCGCCTTTCACTGTTAAAACGTCTAACAGGAATGAAGTGGGGATGTTCCAGAGCAACTCTTAACACAACATACAATGTATATATGAAGCCATTATTTACTTACTGCAGCGAAGTTCTTGTAACAGCAAACACAAAGATAATTCAAATCTTTCAAAACCAAAGTCTGAGACTAATTACAGGTGCTATCAAAACCACACCAATAGCAGCTATGGAAATACTAACCAACCAATACCCCATTGAATATGAAATAGAAAAAGCAGCTCTTATTCAACACGAAAAGTTGATCAGACTCCCATTCAATACATGGCACAAGAGAAATTTTACACATACACTAAAGACTCCGGAGAGCTTTCTTTCCAAAATTCAAGACATCAAGAAGAATGTACACCTTCCTAATTCAAAGGAAAACTTCATATCTAAAGTCAATCCGACACATACGTTAGACATCACATATTATTTACACCTGACAGAAGAAGTTAAGAAAAGTTATACTCCAACCAGTGTTCTAAAATTATTGGCATTAGAGACAATCCATACTAGATTTCCAGAACATGAATGGCTCCATATTTATGCTGATGGATCATTGATATCAAACCGAGATGGAGCAGGTGCTGGAGTCACATGTCACCTCTTTTCCTATTACAAATCTTTAAGTTATGGAACTACTAACTTTGATGGAGAAATTGAAGCAATTCAAATGGCCCTACAAAATCTTTTGTACAGAATTTCACATTTTCAGCAAGCAGTTATTCTCTTGGATTCCAGGGCAGCAATTATAGCAATTACTTCCAAGTTGTCACCAAAAAACCAAACAATTATAGAATGTTAGAAAATCCTTACCCATCTAACAGCACCTCAAAAACACCTAGTCTTCCAATGGATACCAGCTCACTGTGGACTGAGTGGTAATGAGAAAGCTGATTTTCTTGCAAAAAAAGGTTCCAGCGGTGTACAAAAATCTATAGTTAATCTACCATTTTATGCAGCTAAGAGATTAGTCAACTCTGAATTCAAAAAAATTATTGCAAAATATTACTATGAAAAATCAAAGAATAAAAGATGGGAACTGCCAAACATTCAAACAGTAATTTCTGAGTATCCTCGAAAAAGAGCAGTTGCAACCTTCAGGTTGATTACAGGACATGATTGTCTGGCAAAACATTTAAACAGAATTGGGATATATTCTTCACCACTCTGTCCTCTATGTGATCTGCAACAGGAAATGGGTCGAGACCACCTTCAACTATGCCCTGCCACTTCTAGTGCCCCATCCATCAGTGAAAAATATTAGAGAGCAAGAGGATTAATGACTCCCTTGTCAGAAATCCAAACCACTATACCGTTATTTCCAAATGTGACTTATAGACATATAGGGGGAAAACAATTTTCTGAATCCACCCACCCCAACCATTCCAGGTATCTCTACTTATTTTATTTGGCACACAGAGATACCTGGAATAATCAAAATAAGTAGACTCAGAAAATTGTTAGTTAATGTTAGTAAAACGCGCCATTCAAGCACAATGGACCAAACCACTGCTACGCTAGCCGCCACCACCACCAACCCCGGGCCAAGCCCAGAACTACAAGAGACACAGAGGTAGACACAGTAAAGGGGAAGAGACCAAGGGAGTGACTGGCGACGAGACCAGGGGAGTGACTGGCGACGAGACCAAGGGAGTGACGCGACGAGACCAAGGGACTGAGACCAAGAGACACAGAGGTAGACACAGTAAAACAGTAAAGGGGAAGAGACCAAGGGAGTGACTGGCGACGAGACCAGGGGAGTGACTGGCAACGAGACCATGGGAGTGACTGGCGACAAGACTAAGGGAGTGACTGGCGACGAGACCAAGGGAGTGACTGGCGACGAGACCAAGGGAGTGACTGGCGACGAGACCAAGGGAGTGACCGGACACGAGACAAAGGGAGTGACCCGACACGAGACCAAGGGAGTGACCGGACACGAGACCAAGGGAGTGACCGGACACGAGACCAAGGGAGTGAAAGGCGACGAGACCAAGGGAGTGACTGGACACGAGACCAAGGGAGTGACGGAAACGAGACCAAGGGAGTGACCGGCGACGAGACCAAGGCAGTGACTGGACACGAGACCAAGGGAATGACCGGACACGAGACCAAGCGAGTGACCGGGGACGTGACCAAGGGAGTGACCGGCGACGAGACCAAGGGAGTGACCGGCGACGAGACCAAGGGAGTGACCGGCGACGAGACCAAGGGAGTGACCGGCGACGAGACCAATGGAGTGACCGGCGACGAGACCAAGGGAGTGACCGGCGACGGCAACAAGGGAGTGACTGGCGACGAGACCAAGGGAGTGACCGGACACGAGACCAAGGGAGTGACGGAAACGAGACCAAGGGAGTGACCGGACACGAGACCAAGGGAGTGGCCGGACACGAGACCAAGGGAGTGGCCGGACACGAGACCAAGCGAGTGACCGGCGACGAGACCAAGGGAGTGACCGGCGACGTGACCAAGGGAGTGACCGGCGACGAGACCAAGGGAGTGACCGGGGACGTGACCAAGGGAGTGACTGGCGACGAGACCAAGCGAGTGACCGGGGACGTGACCAAGGGAGTGACTGGCGACGAGACCAAGGGAGTGACCGGACACGAGACCAAGGGAGTGACTGGACACGAGACCAAGGGAGTGACGGAAACGAGACCAAGGGAGTGACCGGACACGAGACCAAGGGAGTGGCCGGACACGAGACCAAGCGAGTGACCGGGGACGTGACCAAGGGAGTGACTGGCGACGAGACCAAGGGAGTGACCGGACACGAGACCAAGGGAGTGACTGGACACGAGACCAAGGGAGTGACGGAAACGAGACCAAGGGAGTGACCGGACACGAGACCAAGGGAGTGGCCGGACACGAGACCAAGCGAGTGACCGGGGACGTGACCAAGGGAGTGACCGGCGACGAGACCAAGGGAGTGACCGGCGACGAGACCAAGGGAGTGACCGGCGACGAGACCAAGGGAGTGACCGGCGACGAGACCAAGGGAGTGACCGGCGACGAGACCAATGGAGTGACCGGCGACGAGACCAAGGGAGTGACCGGCGACGGCAACAAGGGAGTGACTGGCGACGAGACCAAGGGAGTGACCGGACACGAGACCAAGGGAGTGAGTGGACACGAGACCAAGGGAGTGAGTGGACACGAGACCAAGGGAGTGACCGGCGACGAGACAAAGGGAGTGACTTGACACGAGACCCAGGGAGTGACTGGTGACGAGACCAAGGGAGTGAACGGCGACGAGACCAAGGGAGTGACCGGACATGAGACCAAGGGAATGAACGGACACGAGACCAAAGGAATGACCGGACACGAGACCAAGGGAGTGACCGGACACGAGATCAAGGGAGTGACCGGACACGAGACCAAGGGAGTGAGTGGACACGAGACCAAGGGAGTGACCGGACACGAGACCAAGGGAGTGAGTGGACACGAGATCAAGGGAGTGACCGGCGACGAGACCAAGGGAGTGAGTGGACACGAGACCAAGGGAGTGACCGGCGACGAGACAAAGGGAGTGACCGGCGACGAGACCAAGGGAGTGACCGGCGACGGCAACAAGGGAGTGACTGGCGACGAGACCAAGGGAGTGACCGGACACGAGACCAAGGGAGTGAGTGGACACGAGACCAAGGGAGTGACCGGCGACGAGACAAAGGGAGTGACTTGACACGAGACCCAGGGAGTGACTGGTGACGAGACCAAGGGAGTGAACGGCGACGAGACCAAGGGAGTGACCGGACATGAGACCAAGGGAATGAACGGACACGAGACCAAAGGAATGACCGGACACGAGACCAAGGGAGTGACCGGACACGAGATCAAGGGAGTGACCGGACACGAGACCAAGGGAGTGACCGGCGACGAGACCAAGGGAGTGACCGGCGACGAGACCAAGGGAGAGACCGGACATGAGACCAAGGGAATGACCGGTAACGAGACCAAGGGAGTGAACGGCGACGAGACCAAGGGAGTGACCGGACATGAGACCAAGGGAATGAACGGACACGAGACCAAAGGAATGACCGGACACGAGACCAAGGGAGTGACCGGACACGAGATCAAGGGAGTGACCGGACACGAGACCAAGGGAGTGACCGGCGACGAGACCAAGGGAGTGACCGGCGACGAGACCAAGGGAGAGACCGGCGACGAGACAGAGGGAGTGACCGTCGACGAGACCAAGGGAGTGACTGGCAACGAGACCAAGGGAGTGACCGGACACGAGACCAAGGGAGTGACCGCCGACGAGACCAAGGTAGTGTCCGGCGACGAGACCAAGGCAGTGACCGGCGACGAGACCAAGAGAGTGACCGGCGACGAGACCAAGGGAGTGACCGGCAACGAGACTAAGGGAGTGACCGGGGACGAGACCAAGGGAGTGACCGGCGACGAGACCAAGGGAGTGACGGGCGACGAGACCAAGGGAGTGACGGGCGACGAGACTAAGGGAGTGAACGGACACGAGACCAAGGGAGTGACCGGCGACGAGACTAAGGGAGTGACCGGGGACGAGACCAAGGTAGTGACCGGCGACGAGACCAAGGGAGTGACGGGCGAAGAGACCAAGGGGGTGACCGGGGACGAGACCAAAGGAGTGACCGGACACGAGACTAAGGGAGTGACCGGCGACGAGACCAAGGGAGTGACCGGACACGAGACCAAGGGAGTGACCGGCAACAAGACTAAGGGAATGACCGGACACGAGACCAAGGGAATGACCGGACACGAGACCAAGGGAGTGACCGGCGACGAGACCAAGGGAATGACCGGACACGAGACCAAGGGAATGACCGGACACGAGACCAAGGGAGTGACCGGACAGGAGACCAAGGGAGTGACCGGCGACGAGACCAAGGGAGTGACCGGCGACGAGACCAAGGGAGTGACCGGCGACGAGACCATGGGAGTGACTGGAGACGAGACCAAGGGAGTGGCCGGACACGAGACCAAGGGAGTGACCGGACAGGAGACCAAGGGAGTGACCGGCGACGTGACCAAGGGAGTCACCGGCGACGAGACCAATGGAGTGACCGGCGACGAGACCAATGGAGTGACCGGCGACGAGACCAAGGGAGTGACCGGCGACGAGACCAAGGTAGTGACCGGCGACGAGACCAAGGTAGTTACCGGACACGAGACCAAGGGAGTTAACGGACACGAGACCAAGGGAGTGACCGGCGACGAGACTAAGGGAGTGACCGGGGACGAGACCAAGGGAGTGACCGGCGACGAGACCAAGGGAGTGACGGGCGACGAGACCAAGGGAGTGACGGGAGACGAGACCAAGGGAGTGACCGGACACGAGACCAAGGGAGTGACCGGCGACGAGACTAAGGCAGTGACCGGGGACGAGACCAAGGGAGTGACCGGCGACGAGACCAAGGGAGTGACCGGCGACGAGACCAAGGGAGTGACGGGCGACGAGACCAAGGGGGTGACCGGGGACGAGACCAAAGGAGTGACCGGACACGAGACTAAGGGAGTGACCGGCGACGAGACCAAGGGAGTGACCGGACACGAGACCAAGGGAGTGACCGGCGACGCGACTAAGGGAATGACCGGACACGAGACCAAGGGAATGACCGCACACGAGACCAAGGGAGTGACTAAACACGACACCAAGGGAGTGACTGGACACGACACCAAGGGAGTGACTGGACACGAGACCAAGGGAGTGACTGGACTCGAGACCAAGGGAGTGACTGGAAACGACACCAAGGGAGTGACTGGACACGAGACCAACGGAGTGACTGGACACGAGACCAAGGGAGTGACTGGACACCGTGACCAAGGGAGTGACTGGACACGAGACCAAGGGAGTGACCGGCGACGGGACCAAGGGAGTGACTGACGACGAGACCAAGGGAGTGAGCGGACACGAGACCAAGGGAGTGACCGGCGACGAGACCAAGGGAGTGACTTGACACGAGACCCAGGGAGTGACTGGTGACGAGACCAAGGGAGTGACCGGTCACGAGACCAAGGGAGTGACCGGCGACGAGACTAAGGGAGTGACCGGGGACGAGACCAAGGTAGTGACCGGCGACGAGACCAAGGGAGTGACCGGCGACGAGACCAAGGGAGTGACGGGCGAAGAGACCAAGGGGGTGACCGGGGACGAGACCAAAGGAGTGACCGGACACGAGACTAAGGGAGTGACCGGCGACGAGACCAAGGGAGTGACCGGACACGAGACCAAGGGAGTGACCGGCAACAAGACTAAGGGAATGACCGGACACGAGACCAAGGGAATGACCGGACACGAGACCAAGGGAGTGACCGGCGACGAGACCAAGGGAATGACCGGACACGAGACCAAGGGAATGACCGGACACGAGACCAAGGGAGTGACCGGACAGGAGACCAAGGGAGTGACCGGCGACGAGACCAAGGGAGTGACCGGCGACGAGACCAAGAGAGTGACCGGCGACGAGACCAAGGGAGTGACGGGTGACGAGACCAAGGGAGTGACTGGCGACGAGACCATGGGAGTGACTGGAGACGAGACCAAGGGAGTGGCCGGACACGAGACCAAGGGAGTGACCGGACAGGAGACCAAGGGAGTGACCGGCGACGTGACCAAGGGAGTCACCGGCGACGAGACCAATGGAGTGACCGGCGACGAGATCAATGGAGTGACCGGCGACGAGACCAAGGGAGTGACCGGCGACGAGACCAAGGTAGTGACTGGCGACGAGACCAAGGTAGTTACCGGACACGAGACCAAGGGAGTTAACGGACACGAGACCAAGGGAGTGACCGGCGACGAGACTAAGGGAGTGACCGGGGACGAGACCAAGGGAGTGACCGGCGACGAGACCAAGGGAGTGACGGGCGACGAGACCAAGGGAGTGACGGGAGACGAGACCAAGGGAGTGACCGGACACGAGACCAAGGGAGTGACCGGCGACGAGACTAAGGCAGTGACCGGGGACGAGACCAAGGGAGTGACCGGCGACGAGACCAAGGGAGTGACCGGCGACGAGACCAAGGGAGTGACGGGCGACGAGACCAAGGGGGTGACCGGGGACGAGACCAAAGGAGTGACCGGACACGAGACTAAGGGAGTGACCGGCGACGAGACCAAGGGAGTGACCGGACACGAGACCAAGGGAGTGACCGGCGACGCGACTAAGGGAATGACCGGACACGAGACCAAGGGAATGACCGCACACGAGACCAAGGGAGTGACTAAACACGACACCAAGGGAGTGACTGGACACGACACCAAGGGAGTGACTGGACACGAGACCAAGGGAGTGACTGGACTCGAGACCAAGGGAGTGACTGGAAACGACACCAAGGGAGTGACTGGACACGAGACCAACGGAGTGACTGGACACGAGACCAAGGGAGTGACTGGAAACCGTGACCAAGGGAGTGACTGGACACGAGACCAAGGGAGTGACCGGCGACGGGACCAAGGGAGTGACTGACGACGAGACCAAGGGAGTGAGCGGACACGAGACCAAGGGAGTGACCGGCGACGAGACCAAGGGAGTGACTTGACACGAGCCCCAGGGAGTGACTGGTGACGAGACCAAGGGAGTGACCGGTCACGAGACCAAGGGAGTGACCGGCGACGAGACCAAGGGAGTGACTTGACACGAGACCCAGGGAGTGACCGGCGACGAGACCAAGGGAGTGACCGGACATGAGACCTAGGGAATGACCGGACACGAGACCAAAGGAATGACCGGACACGAGACCAAGGGAGTGACCGGACACGAGACCAAGGGAGTGACCGGCGACGAGACCAAGGGAGTGACCGGCG
Organism: Tenodera sinensis; assembly: GCA_030765045.1. Taxonomy (NCBI): domain Eukaryota; kingdom Metazoa; phylum Arthropoda; class Insecta; order Mantodea; family Mantidae; genus Tenodera; species Tenodera sinensis. Next base: position 18,115,941 of record CM060962.1, on the reverse strand, counting down.
ACGAGACCAACGGAGTGACCGGCGACGAGACCCAGGGAGTGACCGTTGACGAGACAAAGGGAGTGACTGGCAACGAGACCAAGGGAGTGACCGGACACGAGACCAAGGGAGTGACCGCCGACGAGACCAAGGGAGTGACCGCCGACGAGACCAAGGGAGTGACCGGCGACGAGACCAAGAGAGTGACCGGCGACGAGACCAAGGGAGTGACGGGTGACGAGACCAAGGGAGTGACGGGCGACGAGACCAAGAGGGTGACCGGGGACGAGACCAAAGGAGTGACCGGACACGAGACTAAGGGAGTGACCGGTGACGAGACCAAGGGAGTGACCGGCGACGAGACCAAGGGAGTCACCGGACACGAGATCATGGGAGTGACCGGCGACGAGACTAAGGGAATGACTGGACTCGAGACCAAGGGAATGACCGGACACGAGACCAAGGGAGTCACCGGCGACGAGACCAAGGGAGTGACTGGCGACGAGACCAAGGGAGTGACTGGCGACGAGACCATGGGAGTGACTGGAGACGAGACCAAGGGAGTGGCCGGACACGAGACCAAGGGAGTGACCGGAAACGAGACCAAGGGAGTGACCGGCGACGAGACCAAGGGAGTGACCGGCGACGAGACCAAGGGAGTGACCGGACACGAGACCAAGGGAGTGACCGGACACGAGACCAAGGGAGTGACCGGCGACGAGACCAAGGGAGTGACTGACGACTAGACCAAGGGAGTGACCGGAGACTAGACTAAGGGAGTGACTGGCAACGAGACCAAGGGAGTGACTGGCGACGAGACCAAGGGAGTGACTGGACACGAGAACAAGGGAGTGACCGGCGACGAGACCAAGGGAGTGACTGGACACGAGTTTAAGGGAGTGCCTGGACACGAGACCAAGGGAGTGACTGGACACGAGACCAAGGGAGTGACTGGACAAGAGACCAAGGGAGTGACTGGACACGAGACCAAGGGAGTGACCGGCGACGAGACCAAGGGAGTGACTGGACACGACACCAAGGGAGTGACTGGACACGACACCAAGGGAGTGACTGGACACGAGACCAAGGGAGTGACTGGACACGAGACCAAGGGAGTGACTGGACACGACACCAAGGGAGTGACTGGACACGAGACCAAGGGAGTGACTGGACACGAGACCAAGGGAGTGACTGGACACGAGACCAAGGGAGTGACTGGACACGAGACCAAGGGAGTGACTGGACACGAGACCAAGGGAGTGAGCGGACACGAGACCAAGGGTGTGACCGGCGACGAAACCAAGGGAGTGACTTGACACGAGACCCAGGGAGTGACTGGTGACGAGACCAAGGGAGTGACCGGTCACGAGACCAAGGGAGTGACCGACGACGAGACCAAGGGAGTGGCCGGACATAAGACCTAGGGAATGACCGGACACGATACCAAAGGAATGACCGGACACGAGACCAAGGGAGTGACCGGACACGAGACCAAGGGAGTGACCGGCGACGAGACCAAGGGAGTGACCGGCGACGAGACCAAGGGAGTGACCGTCGACGAGACCATGGGAGTGACTGGCAACGAGACCAAGGGAGTTACCGGACACGAGACCAAGGGAGTGACCGCCGACGAGACCAAGGGAGTGACCGCCGACGAGACCAAGGGAGTGACCGGCGACGAGACCCAGGGAGTGACCGTTGACGAGACAAAGGGAGTGACTGGCAACGAGACCAAGGGAGTGACCGGCGACGAGACCAAGGGAGTGACGGGTGACGAGACCAAGGGAATGACGCGCGACGAGACCAAGGGGGTGACCGGGGACCAGACCAAAGGAGTGACCGGACACGAGACTAAGGGAGTGACCGGCGACGAGACCAAGGGAGTGACCGGACACGAGACCAAGGGAGTGACCGGCGACGAGACTAAGGGAATGACCGGACACGAGACCAAGGGAATGACCGGACACGAGACCAAGGGAGTGACCGCACACGAGACCAAGGGAGTGACCGGCGACGAGACCAAGGGAGTGACTGGCGACGAGACCAAGGGAGTGACTGGCGACGAGACCATGGGAGTGACTGGCGACGAGACCAAGGGAGTGGCCGGACACGAGACCAAGGGAGTGACCGGACACAAGACCAAGGGAGTGACCGGACACGAGACCAAGGGAGTGACCGGCGACGAGACCAAGGGAGTGACCGGCGACGAGGCCAAGGGAGTGACCGGCGACGAGACCAATGGAGTGACCGGCGACGAGACCAATGGAGTGACCGGCGACGAGACCAAGGGAGTGACTGGCGACGAGACCAAGGTAGTGACTGGCGACGAGGCCAAGGGAGTTACCGGACACGAGACCAAGGGAGTGACCGGCGACGAGACCAAGGGAGTGACTTGACACAAGACCAAGGGAGTGACTGGTGACGAGACCAACTGAGTGACCGGCCGCGAGACCAAGGGAGTGACCGGCGACGAGACCAAGGGAGTGACCGGACACGAGACCAAGAGAATGACCGGACACGAGACCAAGGGAATGACCGGACACGAGACCAAGGAAGTGACCGGCGACGAGACCAAGGGAGTGACGGGCGACGAGATCAAGGGAGTGACTGGCGACGAGACCAAGGGAGTGACCGGATACGAGACCAAGGGAGTGACCGGCGACGAGACCAAGGGAGTGACTGGTGACGAGACCAAGGGAGTGACGAGCGACGAGACCAAGGGAGTGACGGGGAGCGAGACCAAGGGAGTGACGGGCGACGAGACCAAGGGAGTGACTGGCGACGAGACCAAGGGAGTTACCGGACACGAGACCAAGGGAGTTACCGGACACGAGACCAAGGGAGTGACCGGCGACGAGACCAAGGGAGTGACTGGCCACGAGTCCAAGAGAGTGACCGGCGACGAGACCAAGGGAGTGACCGGACACGAGACCAAGGGAGTGACCGGACACGAGACCAAGGGTGTGACCGGCGACGAGACCAAGGGAGTGACTGACGACGAGACCAAGGGAGTGACTGGAGACGAGACCAAGGGAGTGACCGGCGACGAGACCAAGGGAGTGACCGGTTACGAGACCAAGGGAGTGACTGGCGTAGAGACCAAGGGAGTAACTGGCGAGGAGACCAAGGGAGTGACCGGACACGAGACCAAGGGAGTGACCGGCTACGAGACCAAGGGAGTGACGGGCGACGAGACCAAGGTAGTGACCGGACACGAGACCAAGAGGGTGACCGTCGACGAGACCAAGGGAGTGACTGTCGACGAGACCAAGGGTGTGACCGGCGACGAGACCAAGGGAGTGACCGGCGACGATACCAAGGGAGTGACTGGCGACGAGACCAAGGGAGTGACCGGAGACGAGACCAAGGGAGTGACTGGCGACGAGACCAAGGGAGTGACTGGCGACGAGACCAACGGAGTGACTGGACACGAGACCAAGGGAGTGACTGGCGACGAGACCAAGGGAGTGACCGGACACGAGACCAGGGGAGTGACCGGTGAAGAGACCAACGGAGTGACCGTCGACGAGACCAAGGGTGTGACCGGCGACGAGACCAAGGGAGTGACCGGCGACGAGACCAAGGGAGTGACCGGAGACGAGACCAAGAAAGTGACTGGCGACGAGACCATGGGAGTGACTGGACACGACACCAAGGGAGTGACTGGACACGAGACCAAGGGAGTGACTGGACACGAGACCAAGGGAGTGACTGGACACGAGACCAAGGGAGTGACTGGACACAACACCAAGGGAGTGACTGTACACGAGACCAAGGGGGTGACTGGACACGAGACCAAGGGAGTGACTGGACACGAGACCAAGGGAGTGACTGGACACGAGACCATGGGAGTGACTGGACACGAGACCAAGGGAGTGACCGGCGACGAGACCAAGGGAGTGACTGGACACGAGACCAAGGGAGTGACTGGACACAAGACCAAGTTAGTGATTGGACACGACACCAAGGGAGTGACTGGACACGAGACCAAGGGAGTGACTGGACACGAGACCAAGGGAGTGACTGGACACGAGACGAAGGGAGTGACCGGCGACGAGTTCAAGGGATTGACTGGACACGAGACCAAGGGAGTGGCTGGACACGAGACCAAGGGAGTGACTGGACACGAGACCAAGGGAGTGACCGGCGACAAGACCAAGGGAGTGACTGGACACGAGACCAAGGGAGTGACTGGACACGAGACCAAGGGAGTGACTGGAAACGACACCAAGGGAGTGACTGGACACACCAAGGGAGTGACTGGACACGAGACCAAGGGAGTGACTGGACACGAGACCAAGGGAGTGACCGGCGACGAGACGAAGGGAGTGACTGGACACGACACCAAGGGAGTGACTGGACACGAGACCAAGGGAGTGACTGGACACGAGACGAAGGGAGTGACTGGACACGAGACCAAGGGAGTGACTGGACACGAGACCAAGAGAATGACCGGACACGAGACCAAGGGAATGACCGGACACGAGACCAAGGAAGTGACCGGCGACGAGACCAAGGGAGTGACCGGCGACGAGACCAAGGGAGTGACTGGCGACGAGACCAAGGGAGTGACCGGATACGAGACCAAGGGAGTGACCGGCGACGAGACCAAGGGAGTGACTGGTGACGAGACCAAGGGAGTGACGGGCGACGAGACCAAGGGAGTGACGGGGAGCGAGACCAAGGGAGTGACGGGCGACGAGACCAAGGGAGTGACTGGCGACGAGACCAAGGGAGTTACCGGACACGAGACCAAGGGAGTTACCGGACACGAGACCAAGGGAGTGACCGGCGACGAGACCAAGGGAGTGACTGGCCACGAGTCCAAGAGAGTGACCGGCGACGAGACCAAGGGAGTGACCGGACACGAGACCAAGGGAGTGACCGGACACGAGACCAAGGGTGTGACCGGCGACGAGACCAAGGGAGTGACTGACGACGAGACCAAGGGAGTGACTGGAGACGAGACCAAGGGAGTGACCGGCGACGAGACCAAGGGAGTGACCGGTTACGAGACCAAGGGAGTGACTGGCGTAGAGACCAAGGGAGTAACTGGCGAGGAGACCAAGGGAGTGACCGGACACGAGACCAAGGGAGTGACTGGCTACGAGACCAAGGGAGTGAGGGGCGACGAGACCAAGGTAGTGACCGGACACGAGACCAAGAGGGTGACCGTCGACGAGACCAAGGGAGTGACTGTCGACGAGACCAAGGGTGTGACCGGCGACGAGACCAAGGGAGTGACCGGCGACGATACCAAGGGAGTGACTGGCGACGAGACCAAGGGAGTGACCGGAGACGAGACCAAGGGAGTGACTGGCGACGAGACCAAGGGAGTGACTGGCGACGAGACCAACGGAGTGACTGGACACGAGACCAAGGGAGTGACTGGCGACGAGACCAAGGGAGTGACCGGACACGAGACCAGGGAAGTGACCGGTGAAGAGACCAACGGAGTGACCGTCGACGAGACCAAGGGTGTGACCGGCGACGAGACCAAGGGAGTGACCGGCGACGAGACCAAGGGAGTGACCGGAGACGAGACCAAGAAAATGACTGGCGACGAGACCATGGGAGTGACTGGACACGACACCAAGGGAGTGACTGGACACGAGACCAAGGGAGTGACTGGACACGAGACCAAGGGAGTGACTGGACACGACACCAAGGGAGTGACTGTACACGAGACCAAGGGGGTGACTGGACACGAGACCAAGGGAGTGACTGGACACGAGACCAAGGGAGTGACTGGACACGAGACCATGGGAGTGACTGGACACGAGACCAAGGGAGTGACCGGCGACGAGACCAAGGGAGTGACTGGACACGAGACCAAGGGAGTGACTGGACACAAGACCAAGGGAGTGACTGGACACGAGACCAAGGGAGTGATTGGACACGACACCAAGGGAGTGACTGGACACGAGACCAAGGGAGTGACTGGACACGAGACCAAGGGAGTGACTGGACACGAGACGAAGGAAGTGACCGGCGACGAGACCAAGGGATTGACTGGACACGAGACCAAGGGAGTGGCTGGACACGAGACCAAGGGAGTGACTGGTCACGAGACCAAGGGAGTGACCGGCGACAAGACCAAGGGAGTGACTGGACACGAGACCAAGGGAGTGACTGGACACGAGACCAAGGGAGTGACTGGAAACGACACCAAGGGAGTGACTGGACACACCAAGGGAGTGACTGGACACGAGACCAAGGGAGTGACTGGACACGAGACCAAGGGAGTGACCGGCGACGAGACCAAGGGAGTGACTGGACACGACACCAAGGGAGTGACTGGACACGAGACCAAGGGAGTGACTGGACACGAGACGAAGGGAGTGACTGGACACGAGACCAAGGGAGTGACTGGACACGAGACCAAGGGAGTGACCGGCGACGACACCAAGGGAGTGACTGGCGATGTTAACGTGTAGGTCCGATGTTACAGGGTAACTTTGCTTTGTTCCCTGGGCATATATGTACATGAATGTAAGTAGCGTCATTGATAGATTGGGTGTAAGAGAACATAGTTAAGGCATTCTTATAAATACCATATGGTTTGTGTTAATTTTTAAGCTTTTTTGTTTCTTTATTTTTGTAGATATAAATGAATGTGAATCAAGCAATCCCTGTCGCAGGAATCAACGATGCATCAATATTCCAGGCTCTTACCGCTGCATTAACTTGCTCAACTGTGCTTTAGGATTTGAACTCAATGAAGTTGGAAACCAGTGCATAGGTAATTTTACGTAACATAGGGTATTCCAAAACCTAGATTAGAGCCTTAAAATGAATGTTACAAAGTCATAATTGTAAAGTGATACAAGCATGAGTAGAATAGAGATAGGGGGGCATGATTTCTCAATAATTAGAGTTTCAGTATATGTATAAGGAATATGTAGATTTACCTTTGTCCATTACTTCAAAATTTTCAGGATCTGATTTAGATTTTAAGAATTTAAGTAATAGTAATCTTTATTTCTATTTCCTTTATAAATTATATATATTTACATATCTAGTTGCTGATTGCGCTTGGGCCCATTAGGCTTGAACACTGAGGTTGTCGAGCTAATGGGTCCCCATTTACATCTTATCTAAAATACATCTTCATTTTCATCATATTTACTTATCTTCCTTAACCATTTGGCTCTTACTTTGCCCAAAAGGTTCCCAATTTCAATTAAATTTTCCCTACTTTTTACACTCATTAACTTCATTGATTGAATTTCATTTGGTAGCCCTGTCCAATATTTTTTACCTATCCTCCCCCTAAGCAACCTAGTTTCTTCACATTCTAAAAGTAAATGCCATTTTCTATGCCTTTGGTGACATAATGGGCATTTGTCTAGGTCCCTCCCTCTTCGCAACCCTTTCAGTTTCACCACCCCTGTTCTGGCCCATGCAAACCCTTCTCTTGCTGCTTTATCACAAATGCTCCAGCTCACTTTCATCTCTCTATAAACTTCCAGTGAGCTTTTCAAATTGAAACTTCCTATCATTTCTTGCCTTTCAATATCTTCCTTCTTTCCAAAATCCACTTTACAATAATTCCCTGTTTTCCCACATGTCACCAAACCCTATTTTTAGCATCATTTCCTTTATCTTGTTTAGCCATGAATCTTTCTGATTTAGTCTTTGCTGTACTATCAAACATTGACGTAGAATATTCTGCTCATCTAAACTCCTAATTAAGAATTTAAGTAGCTAAATATCTATAAGCTAGAATATAAAATGTACAATGTTTGAATTCCATTGGTTTAAATGGAGCCCATGTATCACAATAGCTGCTTAGTATTTCATGTTTGTAACATAGGATTGTGTGACAAAGAGCAAGAGTGAAAAGAGAGGAAAATATAGTATGTAAAATTTAAATGTTGATCCTACAACTGAATCTCAATGTCACCAGAGTAATTAAACTAATCATTTCTGTATAAAAATGTAGCTTAAAAATGAAATATGAATCTTTAAGTTAGCAACTTAAAAATGTTATGCATGACTTACTGCAGGTATAACCTTAATGGAAGACAGTACTTTAGAATTGTATGAAAATCAGTGTTTATTTTATTACATATTTTTAATATCTACAGTATCTAAAGTAAGAACAAATTAGAAACTAAAAACTTCACTTATCTTAGTAATGTTGCAAGTTATTTTTTCAAACACTGGCTCAAGTTTCGAGTAGAAAAAGTAACTTGTAACATTACTAAGATAAGTGAAGTTTTTAGTTTCTAATTTGTTCTTACTTTAGAATCTTGTTGGTTCACTGTTAATAGCTTCAATTTCTTTAATTAATCTACAGTATCTTTTATATAAGTATAAAGGTATTTTGGATTTTGGAATCCAAAATAATCAATTTTGCAGAGTTGCAGTCTGATTACTAATTATTTAAATAAAAATTGAATATGTAGTGCTTTGAATAACCTTCAACAAATGTTGCCAAGTGCAGTTATATATACATACAGGATGGAAGGGAAGTTATTACATTCCTTCTAATATGTGCTTCATAGAAGCATTACAGACAAAAAAGCCTAATGGCATCCTGTTCTTTGATCAGCCGATTTCAAAAAAATAAATGGTTTTTGTTCCAAATTGGATGCATAATTCCACTAGAATGTACGAAGTTAACAGTTTGTTACTTGTAAAATCCATAGAGTAACTTATTTCTGACATAACTTCGGTAGTAATTATGGGACTTCACACAGGGTTTCGAAATAATCACTTAAAAGAGTTGAAGGAATGCTCCAAGCAGCTTTTTCAGGCGTGAAGTAACTTGACAACATTGCGTTGAGGTTGGTCACGGATCTGAACCGGTTTCTGGATGTAAACAGGTCAGTTGCTTGCAGGATAGTGTAAACGCTTCTGATAGCCTACACTCGCACTGTAAACATGGAAGGACATGGCAACATATGTGTTTATGTTCTCAAGATGCACTGCTATGGTGTTTATGTACTGACCTAGTGAAAGTGACACCCATACAATCTGCAGTGTTGCCAGCTTGTTTTCAACAAAACTAAAATACCTCTGTAGAAAATGGTCAGACACAAAAACGTAAGATACAAAATGTGTTCCAAATACCGAGATCTACCACTGGTTTAAATTAATGTAATGACTTCCCTTCCACCCAGTATATTGAAAATAAAAATCTTTTACAATTGAAAACAGAAGCTTAAAAGTGCATCAACGGGGAGAAGGGGAAAGAAAGAGCTAGAGAGGGAGAGGTTAGAAAATAACCTCATATTTTATGATAATTGCATTGCCCATTGAGAAAAGACAATAACCAATAAGTCATTCTTTTTAGCTTTTCATGAGAGAAATTTTTGTGTGGAAACTCAACTTCTCAGAATTACTTTGGTATGTAAATGTAAACCCCGCGCGACAGCCCACAAAGGGCCAAGGCCTACCGCCCAGCCGCTGCATCCCCCACCTCTGCCCACTACAGGCGTCATTGGTGAGGTGCAGTACTGGAGGGTGGGACGTGGTCAGCGCCCCGAGCCCTCCCAGCCAGTTATGCGGTCTTCTCGACCTGGGGCCGCTACTTCTCCATCAAGTAGCTCCTCAATTGGTCCCCCCTGGACCTAACGAGGCTGAGTGCACCCCGTAATTACTTTGGTAAGGTATAGGAAATTAATTTGTCTGCTTAGATAATAAGACATAATTGCTTTCAACATAGGATACTGTATTAAGCTTGAATTAATGAGAGCTCATGAAGAGGTGTGAAAATTAAAGAACTGGTCTAGTTCATTGGTCCACTGGATAATTAAATTTTGCTCTATCTCTCCAATTTACGTGCTGATTTCTGTTGGTTTATTGATACCTACAGATATAGATGAATGTGCCAGAGGTACCCATGAATGTGGACATAATCAACTTTGCATAAATCGTCCTGGCGACTATGCATGTCAGTGTCCACCAGGCCACACCTTGAATGGAGCTAAGGAATGTGTTGACATTGATGAGTGCACACGTTTTGCCGGACAGGTACTGTAGAGTTAAATATATAAAATAGAGCTTAAGCTCTTAGTCCAGTAATAATGATTTGTACCTTTTGTGTTCTGTATTTTACAGCATCACAGATCTTTGTCTCTAAATGGTAAGTCGGAGTTGTATATTAAAAACAAGTAAAGTCACACATTTAATCTGTGATATTCTGTTAAGCCAGTGTCCCACAGTCCAACTTTTTTTACCAAACTTTTTGTATCCAGTGGAATTGCACACAAAAGAATCAGTGTCTGTCACACTATGATTCATTTTGGTCCAATACAAATGACGTAAATATTAATTTAGTGATTGCAATATTAAGTGTACATTTGGGATATATTTCCATGAGTTTCAGCAGGAAGAAAAGATGTATTAGAAGTAAAAGACATTGATGGACTTGATCATGAGAACAGGACACAGACCGAGGTATATTGGGTCTACTACAAAGCGAATTGAGGTCAGAGGAACTGGAAAACTATCGCAATTTTCTACAAATTGGTGAAGATTTATTTCTCAACCTTTTACATTGTGTCAAAGGCAAAATTACACACCAGGACACAAATGTGAGACAACACAAAAGAGATAAGGGACAAGTGTAATGGTTTTAACCTTAGTATGGATGGACAGGAGATTTGAACTCATTTCATAACATAAAATTTAAACACACTGTTAACTGGATTTCTTATTATTTATGAAATATGACTATGTAATAACCACCTCAGTAATATATGTTAATGGTCACGAAAAATCAGTAATGAATCTTCCAGAAAAAATTAAATGTTTTATTAAAATACCCATCACATTATAAGTGCCATGAGCCGTACATACACAATAGCTGACTACATGCTGCCATGCTGCTTGCGCAGTACATCATATTGTTGCATTACAGATGCTTTTTTAATTTAAAAGGTGAGTCAATAACACTGAACAACACTTACAACATAATTTTCCGGAACGCGTTTCGAAGGTTAACTTTCCTCCATTATCAACAAGGAACACGTTAGGAACATCAAGAGTAAACAATTGGAAAAATCAGCAGTTGCGTTTCACTTTTGGACAAAATATCATGACATAAATCTAGAACCGAAACTTCTCAAACGCATAACCGGAAAACAAGAACTGTCCACATGGGAACAAATCTTCATTTTAAAAAATAGAAACCAAGTATTTAATTTCGACATTCCTGAGAAAGATATTTTCAGCAAGTTCATTGAACCGTTACCAGAAGAAGCATCGCCATCCGCACCATAAAACACCATGGAAACCCAGTTATTGTCCGGTTGATAATGGAGGAAAGTTAACCTCCAGAAAATTATGTTGTAAGTGTTGTTCAGTGTTATTAATTGACTCACCTTTTAAATTAAATTAATTACAACAACACTGTTTTCAAACTTCTATGAAAGGAAGATTACAGATGCTGTTTGGCTATTTTCAAGTTGTTGAATGAAAAAATTGGGTGCAACTCACTGTATACAAACAGGTTGGATACAAAAAATAGGATAGAAATTGTCTACAACAAAATTGTATCCAGCTCTCGATGCCTCACAGTGCAGTTTTGTTGTACACAATGCTTTGGACCAAAAAGTTGGATCATGGTACATCAGCATTGTACATGTGTAAAAACTTGGGTGCTTATCTAAAGTGAAGACAATTAACATATGTTGTATGTTGTAATTTCAGATATGTTCTATGAATTCCCAATGTGTAAACACTGTTGGATCATACAGATGTATGTGCAAAGAAGGATTCAAACAAAACCCTAAAGGAGGCAATGGGTGTGTTGGTAAGTTTATAGACTCTAATGACTAACACTATACCTTTTACTTAAGGACTAATATGGCTCTTTTATGAAAGATAACTTACAGTAATTGTTTTCAGTAACATTTCTGTGGAACAGCTTGTATTTAAATATTATTACTGTTTGTTGATTCCAATACTCCCCTTATGATAAGTTATGACCTTGTTGGGAATCATGTCCCACCAAGCAATGATCAGATGGTTTATTAGCTGAAGGCACCTATTGCCTCTGACGGTAGGCTCCCAATGAAGAGCTATGGAACAAGGGTACCTATGGCTTTTAGAACGGACTCTGAACCGCTTTCTCATGTAGTCTAGGAAATCTAGCCTGTGGAACGTACAAATAAAACAGAATGATGTCACGTGCCATCCTAGACTTCTCCTTAATAAACGTATCAGACTGCAGATCCATTACTTCTAATCGTATGTCTGTGGATATAGTTCCGACATCAACCAAACATGGTGATATAAAGATGTCAAAATTGGGCTTACGTGACCTCAAATCCTCAAAACTTTTCGCAAATGCTACATTTAGATTATCAAGAGACTGAATGAATGACTCCATTAGATCATTATTGTTAGCTGAGAATTTTGTCACATACAGAAAATGTGTGAAATTACTGTCCTGAAATTCTCCATATCTCCAATTCCATTTTTACTGCATGAATTTTAGAAAAAAGGGATACAATTAATTGACCTTTTCCTTGCAAAGAAGTATTGAGAGCGTTCAAATTACTCATTATGTCAGTAAGAAATGCTAGGTTAACAATCCATTGAGGGTCAGAAAATTCAGGAACAGACCTTCCTTCATATCCATAAGTCGGTCTGGGTGGCTCAGTTGGTTAGACGCTGGTCTACTGATCCCAAGGTGGCGGGTTCAAACCCGGCCCAGGCCGATGGTTTTCAAGTGTGCTTAAAAACGACAGCTCCATGTCAGTAGATTTACTGGCATGTAAAAGAACTCCTGTGGGACGAAATTCCGGCACACCGGCGACGCTGATGTGATCCTGGCAATTGACAGCATCGTTAAACAACAAAATAATTTAATTTTCATATCCATAAAAAGTTTTACCTGGTCAAGCAAAAGGAGGAAATGTTGAAGGGTTTTATCCCTACTTAGCTACTTTATCTGACAAAAATAGGGTATATTATTGAAATCAGATTCCAATGATTCCATTCACTCTTGAAACTGTCTGTGTTTCTTGATCGTACGAAATTTGCAGTTCTAACAACATTCATAACCTTGTTAAACTGGACAGTTTTGGCACAAAGTTTCGCTGGATGAATCAGACAATGCACTGAGTGAAATGTCTGTCCTGGGCTTGACTTTGATTTTAGAAGTCCCATAAAACCCACATGACAGCCAGTCATATGTGGGGCGCCATCAGTCACGATGGAAACCAGCTTACTCCAGGGCAGGTTCATATTGTCAAGAGTGTTCAATAGCATGAAATATATCTTCACCAGTATGTGTACATTTCATGTGAATTAAATCCAGAAGCTCTTCTGTCATATTTAGATCTATATCCACTTTGATGGAAATACCCAGTTGTGCTGTCAGTAACATCAGTACTTTCATCAAGGCACAGAGAATATGTGATGAATTGTTGCCCTATCAATGTTAGTTGTCATTCAACATCTACATTAAGGTCTCCTATACAGCATGCGATTGTATGGCGAGACAGACAAATTGCATTAAATTGTGGTGTACTTAGAGGACATACGGATTCACTGGCAATATTGAGGCACTCTTTCACAAATTTAATGCTCCAGTGGAGGATGGTTGAAGTTCCCCAGCAATTAAATGAGCAATTTTAAAGCTTATCCTCACCACACCATTGTTTATAGCTTCAATTTCCTAGAAATAAAATTGTCGGGTAAATAAAATTATATAATATACTCTCGTAATATTAAGAGTTGATATCAAATATATTGAAATAAAAGAACTGACTGATTGTCAATGGTTTCTTTTAAATTTGCAATTAGTTGCAAGTGCTCATCTCCCTAAGTACTATTATGTTTTGAATTGTAGTGTCACTCAAAATTTTTTTGCTATTACAGAAAATCCACATTTAGCACGTCCTCCAACTTGTATAAAATGTCACTGTCCTTCCCATTGGGATTCTTGTCGCACATTATTTCTGCTAGAACGTGGTCTCTTCTCTGCTGAATCCATATTCATAGCACCATCACTGTAGCGAGACGACCGGTTTGTGTACGCAGCCAAGACTGATAACATGCAACTACTCTGCCTGCTCACGTACTCTATGAGGCTCCCACCAGAAAAAATGTCTGGTGTGAGCACGCCTGTTTCAGATGGTTCCCCCAGTTAAGAAGTGAATGTTGTTGATTCTTCTACTATGACTATTATTAACATATACACACTCACATTACAGTTCATTTTTACTCCAGAGTAACTGTTGGTATAGTTGAATGTAAGAATTGTTGAAAAACGTAATCAGAAGCCACAGATCTCCAGCAATAATAGATTACTGAACTTTCCATCACTGGTTTTATTCTGTCAGTGATTGTAAAATCCTGCAAAGAGGAGGGTCTGAGCATCAGCAAGTTATATGTGGATCATATTACTCAGCTTCACAATTATAGCTTAATATTCTGATGCCCATAAGGAAAAAACAATTAAAATCAAAGTAGATGCAGCCAAGGTGAGCTGGGATAATAACTAGGAAAGCCCAACAACATAAAGAAAAGCCTTGCAAGAGATAGGAACACCAAGGGCAAAACTGGTTACACAGTTTGAAGATTTTAAACAACAGTGGTGCCACAATGCATGTTTACATGCCTGATAGAACAGTATTTAAAGGAATGCTGCAACAATATAATTTAACTTTGCACTGGCAGGTGTTAAGTGACAATGCGTGGTTTCTTTGGTTGAACATTGAATTTATTTGTTGGAACTAATCAACACATGCAAATTAGCAGTATCCAGTGGTCTAAAAGGGATGTTTCAAACTTACCTGGGAAAACAAAATTTTTCTTATGTGTTTCATGATATTTGAAGTAATAGAAGCTGGAGTTAATTTAGAATCCACAGGTTGGCCAGAATGCTATGATACACTTAACCTACTTCCATAACATCTTGAAAGCCATTCTCAAGGAATAGATTCCCCTATTATAGATGATAAGTGTATTTAATCATGACGTCTGCAGCATGAAATAACATCAGTGCAAGGGGAAAATAAGTTGTTTTTTTTTTTTTAAATTAACATCCTCCAACGTAATGTCATGTGCTATCATAGGGAAAATAAGTGATATGCAAGAGCTTTTACATAAAAATTCTTAATTTCAAGCATTTTCTGGGGCATAAATTATTCATTCTTTAATGCTGATACAATTTCAAACATTTTGACATGTTGACATGTTGATAACCTGACTTCATCTAGAATTGGTCTGAAATCTGTAAACTCATATGGATAAAATGGCACTCATCAGCAATACGGTAGCAGTTCAAGCAGCAGACTCTGAAAGACTAAGTTATTAGATGGGTATTAAAGTACCTAACAGATGTTTTTAAAACTCCTTATTCAGATTGAGCTTCTTAAATGAGACTAATATATCCTCTTTGGGCTCCATGGCTTAAACGTCTTCCCTCTGAACACATGCTCATTATTTTGTATACAAATAAATCTAATGTCCTGTTCTTTCAACTGAATCTGAGAACCTATAAATCAGAGTCCAGCATCCTACAACAGAGCTTCAAATACAATATATTAGAATTTGTAATATAAAATAGGTTTTAAGCCTTGCTTTCCTCCAATCTGAAGATTGAACTGAACTAGAACTTAAAATTTTTCAGTTCAGGATTACATGGTCTTTTTTTTTTGGTAGTGTTTAATGCCCGCTTTTACTACATACGGCACCACAGGCGGTGAAACTGATGATACATGGAATGAGCACCGGTGGAATGAGATGGCTGGGGAAACTGAAGAACCTAGAGGAAACCCACCCCGGCGCCACTTCGTCCACCACAAATCCCACATGTGGTGCCTGGGATCGAACCCAGGCTGCTTTAGTGATAAGCGAATGCTCTAACCACTCAGCTATGGCACGACCTTACATGGTGATGAATGGGTGCCTTGTTTATTATGGAAGTGCTTTCCTCCGGCGGAGAACTTAACTGAACTGATGACTGAATCCCTTCCTATTTGTTTGTCACTAGATTTTTAAATTTTCCACCAGAAATCTAGGCATTGAAAATTACAGTGGCAGTCGTTTTTTCAGTTCGGTGTCAGTTCAGTTAAGCTTGGGCCAGCAGAAGCAAGGCTATAGTAGCAGTATTGGTTTGCTTACTTTGCAAATTTGATATAATGGATGGAAAACAAACGTTTTCATGAAGTGAAAAGAAGTTCAAAGCTCATTTTCTCCCTCAACCTCAATTAATAATTTTAAGTTTCTTTCAGATTCTAAAGCTGCAATTCAGGGAATATGTTCAAATACTACAAAGAAGTTAACAAAAATTAGAGAATGCTACAAAATGTTAACACAACTCCAAAAAGTTAATAAGACTGTTCATCTCCAATGGATTCCAGCACACTGTGGAGTCATGGGGAATGAAGCTACAGACTCACTTGCAAAGAAAGGCACAACAATAAAACAAAAGTCTAAATTCAATTTCTCATATTCCTCAATAAAACGCTTGATCATTAAAAAATTTTCTCATTCATACCTACAAGAAATAGAATCAAATGCCAAAGATAAAAAATGGATTACACTACTTTCCAACCCAGATATAATCCCCCAGAGACCAAGGAAAACAGCGGTTGCAGCCTTCCGACTACTGACAAATCACGACTGCTTAGCAAGTCATCTCTACAGAATAGGTATCTCAGCTTCACCAATATGTGTCCTGTGTAACAATCCAGCAGAAATGAACGAAGACCACTTGAAGACCTGTGAAGCATTAAGATCAGAAGAAACTACAGTTCAAAAGTATTGGAAAGCACGAATGCTAATGGCTTCATTGCCAGATGCAAGGCACTAGAAAACAACAACATATATGCTTTTTTTCCACCCAATCTCACTTCCTTCATCTGCTTGATAAGCTTTGTCTTCAGTTCTCATTCTTCAAATGATAGATCTTGATACCGAAATTTAGATTTCAAATCGAATGGGCTTGATAAAGACACGTTTTAATTTAATTGCCGGATGTGAGATTTACGATAAGTGTTGAGTAATAACATATGTAGATAATAGAGTAGGAAGTGTTGTAAGGTGAGCAAGATATGAGTAAATAATAGTCGTTAAATTTGTAGGATAAACACATTATTGGTTTGAAATTAACGAGTCATGACGTCATACCACATAGTTTGAAATCAGTCAAAATTCAGGTCTGCCAACCTTAAAAGTCGCGCGATATGTTTAATAGAATATAAAGAAAACATCGTTTAATCATAAAAAGGTAACTAGATATTCGAAATTCAAAAAAGAACATGTTTTAATAGAAAGGGACATTTATAAATTGGGAAAAGGAATGAAATAGCATTTTGGATACGAGGCTTTCTTGTGGATGACTTCATGACATTTAAAATTGGAGAGAACGTTTTTCTAGCGTGGGGACGCCAGGAAGTGTGTTCACTCGCCCAGACTGGTGCTGGACGTTGTGGTGTACACACGTGAGTGCGATTCCTATTCTGCAAGCATCTCTATGTAGCGAAAGTCGGCATAACTCCCGAAAGTGTAAGAAAGTAAAAAAAATAAATAATATACAAAAGTTCTTCTGGGGTAATCTATAACATACCTACGCATACCCAGGATTAAAGAGATCCATGCTGAACTAGCCGGAGAAAACAACACCATTCCACATCAAAGGGCGACACAACGTGAATAACAGCATAATTTTCGCATCAAATGGCGACCCAACGTGTGGCGTCGAGAGAATAGACCAACCCCAAGACGACCAAGCCAGCATCAAACCAGCAAACAAGAAGGTGCCCAGCGTGTCAACATCGTGTGAAACGTGTAGTGAACAAGTTTAAGTGCAGTTAAAAAAAAAAAAAACAAAAGAAAATCATAATAGTGAAAATTGTGAAATATTGGTGAGTAGAAAAACACATGTAAATAGCTTAGAAATGGAAGACAGTGATAGCGATTTTCTAGGTTTTGAGAGTCCGGAAATTGAGAAAAGTGTAGTTAGGATGGAAGAATATAATCAAAATATAATCAGTAGCAGAATATGCCAAGAAGTAGAAGATCAGAACGTTAGAGAAACACCTAGAGGTAGCTCAGAAATGTTTAGTAGTAATTCAGAAAGGCCAGCGGTTATGTCAGAAATAGAGAATATGTTTCAAAAGATAATGAAAAAGATGAGTACAGAGTTAAGTCAAAAGATAGATGAAACTAGTAAAGAATTAAGAACAGAGTTAGGACAGAAATTAGAGAAGGGGCAACAGGAATTGGGAATGCAATTGGAAAATCAGAAGAGAGCTTTAGAAACCTTTAGGGAAGAAGTTAGGGAGGAAATTAATAAAGTTAGTAGTGAAGTAAAAGAAAATAGAGAACAGGTTAAGGGAGAATTAGAGACAATAAGGCAAGAAGTAAAGAATTCTGAGAAGAAATTAGGTCAACAAGTGAATGAAAAATTAGATAAAGAAAGGGAAAGAGTAACATATAAATTAGACAAACAAAGGGAAGAGGTAGTACAAAGGTTAGATAAAGACAGGGAAGAAATTAGAGAAGAGTTACAGGGGTGTAAAGTTAGAATGGAAAGATCTGATGTAGAAAGTGAAAGGCAGGCTAGAAATTTGGAGGACGTTACAGACCAAATAAAAGGGGTAGTAACAGAAATTACTCAGGTAAAAGAGGCCTTAGAAAATTTGAAATTAAATGAAAATGCATGTAATCACAACAATCTTAATAATGAAGCTGCAAGAAACGAGGCAATACCAGGTGTATCAGCTGACATTTCAATGCAAAATAGGGGTAACAGTAACTCCCATTCTGATCTCAGAAATAGTTCAGGGACAAGTGACAATTCAAATTTACACTGGCCTAACCATGTCTTAAATGAAATGACACCTCCAGTTTTTGAAAATGAAGATTCAGATGATCCGAAAGCCTTTATAGAAGGGTTACAAGATTACTTCACGGTGAAACGTATACCGGAGGAGTACAAGATGGTGATAGTAAGAAAATGCCTAAAGGGTAATACTGCCAATTGGCTAGGCCTTTCTATGGGTAACAATAATGATTATGGGACCTTTAGGAACATCTTTTTAACCAGATATTGGGGGGCTAGTAGGCAGGCTAATATTAGAGTTGAATTAAGCAATGGAAAGTTTAATCCTAGATCGGAGGAATCGATGGTCAACTATTTTATGAGAATAGCGAGAAAATCGAAGATGTTGGATCCTCCCTTAGATGAAAAAGATCTAATAAATATAGTTACTCCACATTTTCCAGAAACGCTTCAACACTACCTAATCATAGCCTGACCCGGTAGCATTGCAGCTATGATCGAATTATTATCAGCCTTAGAAGTCAATAAGCCAAAACACGCATTTGGAAATAAATATGAAGAAAAAGAAACTGTAAATTCTTTCGGGCAAGGGGCACAGTATTATCAGAATAGAAGTGAGATTAGGGAAAGATATAAAGGACCAGTACCAAGGATGGAATCATTCCGGTGGGAAAATCAAGGTAGATGTAACCAGGAAGGGCATCACCAAAATAGAAATGGTAATCTAAGGGGAAGAAATATAAGGGTGAATTATATGAATACAAATAGATTTGATCGAGGTAGACGGGGACGTTATTTTGGACATAGTAGAAATTCAAATGATGGGTATTGGACAAACAGAGATAATGAGTTTAGACCGAGGTCACAAGGCTGGGAGAAAGATGTTATAATGGACGAGATTCCCCTGAAAATGCTGAAATGGTTGAGGCCATTAAAACGGTCAAAAACATGGTAGGAAGTAACCCCGATTTAATGCAGGAAAACAGAAGTAACAATTCGGGAAATAGTACAGGAGCAATACCTAAAAATCAGGGAAACGCCAGACCCGGTCAAACGCGCCTTCAGTGAGAACTGGGTATCCTAGTAATGATTGTGATAAGTACTCGGAAATAAATAGTCCTGGAAGGCAAATGATGATACAAAAGAAAAGAGAATGGAAAAATAGAATCGACAAAAACGAAAAAGTAGGAGATCCACCTAAAATCAAAATTGGAGTAAATGGAAAACAATACAATGCAATTATAGATACGGGATCAAATAGCACAGTACGCTCACAAAATTTTTATGATAATTTACAAAGTAGTGGTTTTAAAGTAATGTCTTTACCAGTTAATGGGATATATTGCTCGCTAGCTGTGGGAAAACGAAAAGAGAGAGTAAAATTTCAAGCAATGATAAATATTGAAATAAATGGGAGAATACTTGGAATTTTATTTCTGATTGTAGGAAGACTTGTGACAGATATTATAATAGGTTGTGATTGTCTTTATGCCTGGGAAGCTGTGGTGAATTTTAAAAACATGATTGTAGAAATGAAAGTTGAAGATGAGACCATTATAGTGCCTTTTGTGGAAGATAGTAGTTCAGAAACTATTGTAAGAGAAAAAGAGGAAGAAGAAATCCAAGGGGATACATTCTTTGTAGAATATGTTAAAGTAGGAGCTATGGAATTAACTGAAGTAAATGTCAAAGAGTACAGTGTCGATAATAAAGAAAATGTAGAATGGGATAAAAATGATTTCATAGACAATTTGAGGTTTTCTGACGCAACTAGGTACTATGATAGGGAGAGTAGTGAAGACTTAGAAGAATTATTGCGGGAAAAGGTAACTCAGGCTGATCAACTAAATGAACAACAGAGGGATAAACTGTTTAAGAAATAAAGAAGTATTCTCTGAGAAACCTGGTAGATGTAATATTTATACTCATTCGTTCGAGATGATACCTATCAAACCTTTTACACATAAAGTGAGAGCTATCCCTAGTACAATAAGAGAAGAGGTAGATGCAGTTATAAAGTCAATGTTAGAAGATGAGGTTATTGAGATTTCGAATTCAGAATTTGTGAATCCCCTATGTATAGTAAATAAGGCCAATGGAAAGATCAGGGTGACATTAGACGCAAGAAAACTAAATTATTGTTCCTCATACTTTCCATCAGGGAATCCAACGAACGTGTCCTCCGAGATATAGGAATTTATTTACGTGTACTTACACATCATAATCACAAGGATTGGGTGAAATATTGTCCATTGATAGAAAAGATTATTAATCACACCATTAATGTAACTACTGGGTTTGCCCCAATAAAATTAATGTTAGGAATTGAACCAGAACCAATATTGATCGGGGTACCAAAAATACTCAAAATAAATTACATTGAGTTAAGTGAAGAAGAAAGAGCGAAAATTGCTTTTGAACGAATCAAGAAAAAGGCAGAGAAGCAAAAATTAAAGAAAAAGAGTAGAAAACATAAATGGGAACCTAAGATAGGCGATTGGGTACTAGTTAAAGACCATAAGTTATCAAGTGCCTTGTGAGGTAGGAACAAAAGGATGGAATTGTTATATAAAGGTCCTGCAGAAATTATATCAAAATTTGGTTATCATACCTATGAAGTAAAAGATGTTAAAAATGAAAAATGTCTGGGAAGGTGGCATAAACAACTCCTTCGACCATACAAGAAACCGTGTGGTGCCTTGGAACTTTGACTTCATGTAAAATTCGAAGTGTCATTTGTCTATTGGCGCCCAATCAGCTTTGAGATAAAATTTAAATGTTAGCTTACTTGAAAACCATATATTGGTTAGGTACTTACGTATTCATGACAAATGCAGAATGTGAATTGCTATATACTACAAAGAGCTTAAGAATATATTGTATAGAGCTTACAATAACAGCTTTAGAAAGATTGTTAAAATGTTCATCTCCGCATAGAGAGAAAACAGAATATTTAATTTGTAAACATTTGTTAAAATATTTAGATGTATAGATAGTTATCACAGCAAGACAAAGAAAGAACTTGTCTGAAGAGTGTAATGGATTTATATAAATATATGTACATTTTAGTGCTTAAAGGATCTAGTAAAGATATGTGTTACAATAACAAAAGTGCAAAATCACAGTGCAAGTGATAGTGAGAGCGAAGTGAGCAAACATGAACTAAAAGAAGGAAGTATAAAGAAAGACTCTTGAAATTTAACCTTTATATAAGTTTCACAGGAGAAACCATAACATATTGTAATTAGTATTTAAGGATTAATGTTAAGTCAAGTGTATAATTGTTTGTCATGTTATAAAGATTAATGAGAAGATATGTTAATAACCAATTTCAAAACAGTGTAATTGAAAATTGTATATAATGGGAGTGTTGCCGATTATTCAAAATACAGGAGTAATTTTTAATTTTTCTTTCGGGCAAGACATTTACATTATTTTATTATGAAATAATAAAATAATATAAATGGGGGCATTTGATACCGAAATTTAGATTTCAAATCGAATGGGCTTGATAAAGACACGTTTTAATTTAATTGCCGGATGTGAGATTTGCGATAAGTGTTGAGTAATAACATATGTAGATAATAGAGTAGGAAGTGTTGTAAGGTGAGCAAGATATGAGTAAATAATAGTCGTTAAATTTGTAGGATAAACGCATTATTGGTTTGAAATTAACGAGTCATGACGTCATACCACATAGTTTGAAATCAGTCAAAATTCAGGTCTGCCAACCTTAAAAGTCGCGCGATATGTTTAATAGAATATAAAGAAAACGTCGTTTAATCATAAAAAGGTAACTAGATATTCGAAATTCAAAAAAGAACATGTTTTAATAGAAAGGGACATTTATAAATTGGGAAAAGGAATGAAATAGCATTTTGGATACGAGGCTTTCATGTGGATGACGTCATGACATTTAAAATTGGAGAGAACGTTTTTCTAGCGTGGGGACGCCAGGAAGTGTGTTCACTCGCCCAGACTGGTGCTGGACATTGTGGTGTACATACGTGAGTGCGATTCCTATTCTGCAAGCATCTCTATGTAGCGAAAGTCGGCATAACTCCCGAAAGTGTAAGAAAGTAAAAAAAATAAATAATATACAAAAGTTCTTCTGGGGTAATCTATAACATACCTATGCATACCCGGGATTAAAGAGATCCATGCTGAACTAGCCGGAGAAAACAACACCATTCCACATCAAAGGGCGACACAACGTGAATAACAGCATAATTTTCGCATCAATCTTTATTCATAAAAATGTTGTCCCCTCAGCTTGAACTATTTAAAATCTCATATACTTTAAGGTAATCGTTCTCCTTCCTCTCTTCCTCCCTATACAGAACACTTCAGCGATTTCCCAACCTCCTAATCTCATCTCCAGTTTTCATTCCAGAATATCATACACCTCCTGTATGCCTCAGATCCCTCGCCGTTCTCCACTCCGGTAAATAATAGATCATACCTACGATTTCTCTCTAATTTATCCAGCCTCACTTTCATTCCATCTGTTTCTTTCCTAATATCCTTAATTTCACCTTTAATTTCCTGTTTAATCTCTTGTACAGCAACCTCCACTCGTTCAACAAGTCCCTTCTCCAGCTCATCCATTCTGCTTAGTATTCTTTCAATAGTATCAATCATCCTTATCCTCCGGTCCTGGCTTCACTTCTGTGCCACCAATTACCAAAAGTGTAGTCAAAATAATTGTCACAATCTTACAGTTCATCTTTCCTAATTTTGAGGTTATTTCTTCTTGCTGCTCCAGATAATCCAATCCTGCTTCTACAGGTATGTATATATATTCACTCAATTGTCTCTTGTATCCTTCTTTCCTTCAGCACTCTCATGCTCTTCCAAACACGTCTGCTCTGTTCCCCTGCTTATTATGGAAGTTATTTCCAATGACTGTGTAAGTCTGTTCATTTTTATTTTAGATGTTGATGAATGTGCTGCCTCACCTGGCCTCTGCCAGCATACATGTATTAACATATGGGGATCTTACAGATGTACATGCAATCCAGGTTTTGTATTACAACAAGACAACAGGTAATATTACTGTTTTATTTTTTATCAATGCATATTTTAATAGATAATGCACTATCAAATTTGGACTTTAAGACCATGGTTAAAGCATAAGATTGGCAAAACTTGATGTTTCATCCTCAGCTGTGAAGGACATCCTCAAAAATAGTAGCAGGAATGGCTGGTGACTGCAGGTTCATTTACAGCAAGTGGTAACTGTGCTGACTGAT
The DNA here is from genome assembly GCA_030765045.1 of Tenodera sinensis. Lineage (NCBI taxonomy): Eukaryota > Metazoa > Arthropoda > Insecta > Mantodea > Mantidae > Tenodera > Tenodera sinensis. The sequence goes on along the minus strand of CM060962.1, from coordinate 18,091,956 downwards.
GCAAAGATATTGTAAAGCAGGAATCAAAGCCTGATTTAGGTTAAATCCTTCTTCTCTATGGAAGTCATTGCTTCTCTGAGTATTCTAGGGTAATACTGTTTGGTAGTTGGAGAATGATGGATTTTTTCAACATTGCATTGCTTCCTGTGGAAGGACAGTAAGGTCATTGGTCCTGTGTTATAGATTTACAGTACACAAAAGAACCTCAGGCTTGATAAAGAGGCCTCTGAGCAAAATTAAATGGTCTTTCATGCCCAATATAAAATGGGACGCTGAGAGCCATAGCAGTTAACCCTTTCACTGCTGAGATATTTTGCTGCATATGCCGTTCAGCCTCTAATTCCTAAACTGGTTTTCATATCCCTTTCCAAAGTTCCTTGGCCGAAGTGATTCAGATAGCCATGACAGTTAAGGCAATACGCAATTAACTGGCCATTCATTTAAAGATAAACGTGAGTTTGAGTCCCAGCAACTGCAGCAAATGTGCCTGTGGTAAAGGAAGGGGAGGATCTAAGTAAAATAATTGGTGTAAAGGCACACTTGGAAGCTGATGGGGTTACATTTGACTGCAGTTGCATGGATTTTGCTTTTTTTTTAGTTTTATTGCAAAAATTTAATATTTTTATGATAGGAAACAGCTGCAAATACTTGAATTCAATTTATTTAGGTTAGCATAACAAAAAAGCAGAACATATCTCAACAGTGAAAGAGTTAATACTCGTCTGTGTGATGGCAAATGCAGCAAAAGGGTTAAGGAGTGCCCATAATTAAAAGCTCAATCTCTTAAGGACTTAAGTTTTCTCAAACAAAAAAAAGAAGATTCCCACAAGTATCAAAGTATAATTTGGATGTTGGTGCTACCACAGCAAATACTAGATTCAGGTGTGAAGTGTGCACTATTTGCTGATGACTTAGTAATGTGGACTTCAAAACCAAAAAGCAAAAGTACAGAACTAGAAAAAACTATGCAACAATCCTTAAACAACCTACAAAAGTGGACCAAAGAAAATTTAATGACTGTTAATACAACAAAATCAAACTACCAAATCTTTTCACTAAGAAAAAAACCACTAAAAATAAAACTAAATTTTGAGGGCCAACAATTACCAGAAACAAAGGAAGCAAAGTGTTTAGGAGTTACATTCGATACCAAACTTACATGGACCAAACAAACAGAAAATGTAATACAAAGAGCAGAAAGGCGCCTTTCACTGTTAAAACGTCTAGCAGGAATGAAGTGGGGATGTTCCAGAGCAACGCTTAACACAACATACAATGTACATATAAAGCCATTATTTACTTACTGCAGTGAAGTTCTTATAACAGCAAATACAAAAAACAATTCAAATCTTTCAAAACCAAAGTCTGAGACTAATTACTAAACTAAACCCCGGCGCGACAGCCCACAAGGGGCCAAGGCCTACCGCCCAGCCGCTGCGTCCCCCACCTCTGCCCACTACAGGCGTCATTGGTGAGGTGCAGTATTGGAGGGTGGGACGTGGTCAGCGCCCCGAGCCCCCCTGGCCGGTTATGCGGTCTTCTAGACCTGGGGCCGCTACTTCTCTATTAAGTAGCTCCTCAATTGGTTCCCCCGGGGCCTAACGAGGCTGAGTGCACCCCGTGCTAGACCTCCCAGAGGGGATAAAATCCCCATGTTGGTACCGGGGATCGAACCTGGGTCCTCCGTGCCAGAGGGAGACTAATTACAGGTACTATCAAAACCACACCAATACCAGCTATGGAAATACTAACCAACCAATACCCCATTGAATATGAAATAGAAAAAGCAGCTCTTACTCAACACGAAAAGTTGATCAGACTCCCATTCAATACATGGAACAAGAGGAATTTTACACATACACTAAAGACACAGGAGAGCTTTCTTTCCAAAATTCAAGACATCAAGAAGAATATATACCTTCCTAATTCAAAGGAAAACTTCATCTGTAAAGTCAATCCGACACAAACATTAGACATCACATATTATTTATACCTGACAGAAGAAGTTAAGAAAAGTGATACTCTAACTAGTGTTCTCAAATTATTGGCATTAGAGACAATCCATACTAGATTTCCAGAACATGAATGGCTCCATATTTATACTGATGGATCATAGATATCAAACCGAGATGGAGTCACATGTCACCTCTTTTCCTATTACAAATCTTTAAGTTATGGAACTACAAACTTTGATGGAGAAATTGAAGCAATTCGAATGGCCCTACAAAATCTTTTGTGCAGAATTTCACATTTTCAGCAAGCAGTTATTCTCTTGGATTCCAGGGCAGCAATTATAGCAATTACTTCCAAGTTGTCACCAAAAAACCAAACAATTATAGAGTGTTGGAAAATCGTTACCCATCTAACAGCACTTCAAAAACACCTAGTCTTCCAATGGATACCAGCTCACTGTGGACTGAGTGGTAATGAGAAAGCTGATTTTCTTGCAAAAAAGGGTACCAGTAGTGTACAGAAATCTATAGGTAATCTACCATTTTATGCAGCTAAAAGATTGGTCAACTTTGAATACAAAAAAATTATTGAACAATATCACTATGAAAAATCAAAGAGTAAATGATGGGAACTACCAAACATTCAAACAGTAATTCCTGAGTATCCTCGAAAAACAGCAGTTGCAACCTTCAGGTTGATTACAGGACATGATTGTCTGGCAAAACATTTAAACAGAATTGGGATATATTCTTCACCACTCTGTCCTCTATGTGATCTGCAAGAGGAAATGGATCGAGACCACCTTCAAATATGCCCGGCCACTTCTAGTGCCCCATCCATCAGTGAAAAATATTGGAGAGCAAGAGGATTAATGACTTCATTGTCAGAAATCCAGCATTAGCTAACAACAACAATTATACCACTGTATATTAAATTTGGATTAGATAAACAGACCTCAAGGTTCCGCTACTGTTTCATTCACCTTACAATGAAATTTCACTGCAACAAACCAGAAAAATTCAAATGTTGTGAAAATAATACATCAGAGAAAAAACAGGCAGGATTAATTTCAGATTTGAATTAACTTGAATTAATTGTTGTTTCTACATTCTGTGTGCAGGCCAGATTTGGAAAGGTAACATCAGTTTGAAAAATGTAATGCGCCAGCTGGGATTTGCCATGCCACTGCTCTAATCAACTCAGCTGCCATGACAACATGGCAGCAAGACATTGAAGTCCCCAAATGATTCACACATTTCCCTGTAAACTACAGTTCTATCAATTTTATTTCTTAGATATCATACCATCTTATAAGTACATAAACTCCTGAGCTTCATTGTTGATTACTATAGGATGAAAGAATAATTTATTGTTTGTTCATATATGATGTGCTATCATGTTGCCATGGTAGCTCAGATGGTTAGAGCAGCAGCACAGTAAACTAAAAATCCATGGTTTAAATCCCAACTATGACATTGAATTTTTCAATCTGATTCTATCATTCCAGCTTTAGCCTAAGCATGTGAAGAGCAAAATTATAAAGCATTGCTGTAAAACTTCAAGAAATTGTTCAGTGGTGTGAAAGTTTACTTTCTACACTCCCACAATGACTAATTCCAATATTCTAGCAAACATGAAGGTGTATCCTTTCATCATGATATTTACAAGATTGGAGCAAAGGAAGCTTAAAAAGGAGTAAAACTGTGATGATAGACTTCAAATGGATTTTGTAGAGTAATGGTGAAGATGAATCATTTCCAATGAAATCAAAAAAAGAAATTTATAAAATTAAGCATTCTCTGCTGTTTACTTTGTTTATGGAAGAAATTATTTCATTAGCATGGCACTCTCAGAGAGTATTTTAGAAATGTTTGTAAAACAAAAAGATGCTATGTAAATAATGTTTGAATATTTATACTTTAATTAATTAAAATATGTATGGCATGAATTCTTATATTCCATACAAATCTACTATGGTAAATAAAAATAGAAATAAGCTTTGGAATTGCATTAAAATTTATCCAAAGACATTTATGTTTAGAGGTAATATGAAAAAATATTAAGAACTGCAGACAGTGCAACCATATGTATTTCTAATAATGGTGTTATGAAGCAATGCATGCCCAATGCAAGAGTGAATATCAAATTCTTGTAAACCAGAATTCCAGCATTTCAAACTCAGATATGTGGATTACAATAATATTTGTAATCTGGAATATAAAGTAACCTGTGTGTTTTGTGTATGTAATCAGTAATATAAGAGTAATGAATGAGTGTTACTGAGATTGGCTTAGGTGTTTTCAATTTATGTAATTTCAGAACATGCCAAGATATTGATGAATGTGAGCAGTTCAAAGATCGCAACCTATGTGTAGGGTTTTGTGTCAATCAGCCAGGAAGCTATGGCTGCAGTTGTCCAGAAGGTTATCGCCTTGGAACTGATGGGAGAACATGCCAGGGTAATTATTATTTATTTATGCCAACAAACTTACTGTTAGTATTTTTAAACACACAAGCCGTGTGTGGGCAATGTTTGAGAGGTAGAACTGGAACTTAAAAATTCAATGCCACAGCTGGGATTTGAACCACATACCTTCCGCTTACCAGGCGGGTGCTCTAACCATTGAGCTACTGTGACAACCTGCCAGAATGGCATTGAATTCTCAAACCAGTTCGTATTTTCTCCTGGTAAACCACAAAGGCAGTCTCACATCAGAGACAATTACCCCAATGGTGACTTACTATTGTAAGTACTTTATGTCCCAGGATTAAATAACCTTCAGATGGTAATTATTATTTATTTATGCCAACAAACTTACTGTTGGTGTTTTTAAACACACAAACTGTGTGTGGGCAATGTTTGAGACGTCTGTGGTTCAAATCCCAGCTGTGGCATTGAATTTTTAAGTTCTACTTCTACCTCTCATGCCAGGGTAATTATTTATTAGATCTACAATGTTTATCTGGACTCAAATATTGTTAAAAATTTGATATGTAATAAATAACTTACTCCATTCAAATTAAATTAAAAGCTTTCCTATAAAGAGCTTTTGTATGTGTTTCATTTTTAAACTTCTAATGACTAAAGTCTTCTACAGTGCATCATAACAGGGACAAAAGAAGTGTGTGCAGGTGGGGGGTGGGGGGGGTGCATGCGTATATATATCATCCACCTTATATTCTATGCACAAAGACAAACGAAAAATAATACTACCATTTTAATCTTTGAGCACCCATTTCAGCAGAAAAAATAGCTTTATGCACTTTTTGCGACATTTCAAATGCAGAACAATTGGTGTAAATGTTACTGAAGTGTAGAACAACTGTTGATCAGTACAGTAGGTCCACGCAAGTTGTGTTTTGTTCAAGTTATTTTGTTTGAGGGAACACTGATGCCAAAAGGTCAGGTCTACCTAGCAGGAGATTTCATACTGACCTGCTTAAGCAAAAGACCTGCTTGAAAATAAGCCATGTTTGAATCCTGTTTTTTGAGTCTCACCTTCGCTTATAAAATATTAGAAAAACTGGAATGTTTACGAGATAATTCGATCTTGTCCTCAGACATTGGATGATTGAAGTCAACTTCTTCCTCCACCAGTTTTCTGTTGCTATGGTCCTGTTGCCATCTGGTGTTAGGGGAGCAAAGTTTAACACTTTGTTCAATGCTAATGTTTCAAAATTCACTACTCCATTACGGTTTTTGATGTATATTTTTTCCCAAATGTTCAGTTCTATTGGTGAAGTAAGTGATTTTAAGAATTTTATGTTACAGCCAATGTTGTGGTTTTCTATCCAAAACTGGTGACAGCAGAGTTTTTTGTTTGTTTCAGCTTTATGTTTCTCTGATGTTCCTTTAGCCTTATTTCCAAATTTCTTTTAGTTTTACCTATATAGCGTTTCTCACAGCTCTCACATTTGATCTGATAAACTCTGAATTTTAAAGTTATGGGGATTGTATTTTGATGCATTTTTTTGTATTTTGAGTGATTGTATTTGAGTAAGAAGTTGACTTCAGTTACCCAACGACTGAGGATGAGATCAAATGATCTTGAAAATGTTCCAGTTTTTTCAACAATTTAAAAGTGAGTTTTTTTAATTAACGTCCTCTAACATAATGTCATATCGGTTTTACAAGTGAAGGTGAGTGTAGATAAAGTGACTCAAAAAAACAAACATGAATACTTCAGTATTAATAGTGCTTCTATTTTTAATATTTATATGTATTTATTCTCCTTAGCTATTCAATCAAATCATTTATAAGGTGTATGGGAACTAAATTTATAATGAAAATAACTTCTCTTGGGCCATCAGTCAGGTGAGCTGTGGAAGGATTTCCAAGCTTTCAAGAGCTAGTATTGTTCTTATGTATATGTCAGCACAACAGACTTTAACCTTAACAATGTTGAGTCTTAAGATTTTGTAGAGTGTAATCTGTTTCCTTCTAAATCCCATGTGATCTACCACTACAAAATTATCTAGGAGTGAAGTTTTCTGTGATTGTGAATGTGCATGTGTATGTCTGCACTAGGGCGTTGCAGTGAGGTATTCTTCCTAGGTACATCAACATTAGCTGAAATGTTTTAGAAGTATGAGTCGACCTATAGACACTTATAGTTTCACTTACACTTTAACAAGCGAAGACGCATTTTGAAGACCAGCGTCTTCATTCTCAATGGTTTCTTGACTGGCAGTTGAAGGGAAAATATTTGTTGTGGTAGTGAGTGTGCTGCTATCTGGGTTGTAAGTGTGAGTGAAACAATAAGTGTCTATAGGTCGACTCATATACTTTAAAACATTTACATGCAGGATTACGTGCTCCAAGGAAAATTTCTCATTGTAACCCATACAATCTTGCCTAGAGCTGATGCAATATGCCAAAATTATGTATATTGCTATTGTACAAATTCATAGACAAACTAAATATTTAATCCAAAGGAATGTGTTATGTATATCCTGATTTAAAAGATGAAGCAATATTCATATTTGTATATTTGGACAGTATGAAAGATTAAATTTTAATGTTTGACCATACAGATCTTCATATAGCAAAATAATGTTCTAATTTTTGTTCACCTTGTCCAAAGAATTGCTACTTTTAAACAACTGACTCTGATACCTTCCACCTTATATATAAGACAAATTTGAACTGATCATTACATGCTGCTTTTTATGTGTATGTTAACAGACATAGATGAGTGCTTAAGAGGGAATGTTTGCCGCCATTCAAATGAAATCTGCCTTAACACAAGAGGTGGCTATCGCTGCAATGCTATTGTCTGTCCACCAAACTTTGTGAAGGATATAGAGCACAAAAAGTAAGTCATCGATTCATTTTCATCAGGTATCATCAGATACCTCAATGGCTTTTGCTTATTTTGCTTGCTTGCTTATGACTGTATAACATGCCAAAAGCAACTACTATTCAGATGATTAGCACTGGAAAGAAGGAAAGTCACTTTCATGTTTAACTGAAACTCAAAGGCAATATTGCATGTTGTATTTTTTCATTCTTTTCAGTCTTCAGTTTATAATGGAAGGAATTTGGATTTATACCAATAAAAACTTAACATAACATCTTGGGTATCTATTTCATGTTAAATAATAGGTTATAAATAAGTCACACATTTCAGGAACTAATGCTTTATGACTTCCTGTAATATAAAAATGCCAGTGAGGTAAAGTTACCTGCATATCTTCACTGCCCTATTGCAAGGACAGGACATACTGAAAGTGTCACTAACAGCATGTATTTGTATAAAGGAATATAACTTTTAAAAATTGAGAACATGACTTAAGAGTAGCAGGACTCCCTCCAAATTAAAACAAATTCCTCTGGAAACAATCCACAGTTTGTATCCCGAATCACTGTGACTACATATCTACACTGATGATTCCAAATTGGATAGTGAAGATGGAGCAGGAGCTGGAATATACTCAAATTATTTAGCTATTATATAGCTATGGGAAAAAATTTAACCCATTTTAATGGAGAAATCCAGGCTATACAGGCAACACTAACACATCTTATTTACAGAATAAATTCTTTACATAATGCTGTATTTTAAGTGATTCAACATCAGCTATTCAAGCTATTGCACCTAATGTGCTAGAAATAAAAACGATGATAAGAGTATCACAAAACGAAATAAAAATATCCAGCTCAAATGGTTACCTTCTCATTGTGCCATGGACCTTGGGCTCATTTGAGCATCATTTCACCCATTTCATTTCATTTATTCGTCCGATATGACACAATGTTGGAGGATGTTAATTAAAAAAAAAAACTTCTCATTGTGAGACATATGGGAATGAAGTTGCAGATCTTCTTGCCAAAAAAGGAACCAAGATCTTGTAAAAACCAAATTAAACCTTACCATACCACTCAGCAAAAATTATAATTAAAAGAAACTTCCAAAAAGAACTGTAGCAGTATTATAAAACTCAAAGTATTGATAAATCTAGGGCAGCATTACTACAGAACAAAAAGTTAGTACCTAACTATCCAACACATGAGGCTGTTGCAACATTTGGATTACTGACAGGTCATTGGCTGCATACCTTCATAAAATTGGTATCCTCAACTCCCCAAATTGTGTATTGTGTCAGGACAAGAACTCCACAATGAACAAGACAAAGATCATCTCCCCCATTGTATGGCTCTCAAGATGTTAACCTCTGGATCACTAACGGAACTATACTGGTAAGCAAGAAAGAAAATGGAATATATCCAAGCAACAGGGCATTACACTACTGCTACTGAGATTGAAAACATTTGTATACTTAATATTTATTCCTCTCATCATTCTTGATTAATATTGAAAACATCCTTCCCACATTGTATAGCTGTGACACCTGATTGATAATTATAGGTATTGATGAAATTAAATATGAGACAATTCACAATAAAGCAAGAATATTAGAAGATGAATTGAGCCAAAATAAGCATTTTTATGGCTATCTTCAAATACTGGAAGTTTATAAAAGTGTTGTTGGATTCAAATTAAAAGTAGAAACAGATCAAATAATGACACTAAAGCAACACTCACTTTTTAAACTTCTGGGAACATATTTTGGAGGCTAGTTACATTATTATCAACCTGACATTGACTGATCATGGGTGGCAAAGCTGATCCTTCAGTGGGGTGCTCTGGTGGTGTTCCTAAGAACTTGTACAAAAAGAAATATTAAAATTGAAGAGGAATATCAAAATATAAAAATTCAAGACTATCCTTTTAGATGATCTGTTCTCATGTTGACAATTCTTGCTTTCATGTTACGTATTTTAATAGTTTAGTTTTGGATTAGTCATAAATGGCAACTGCGGCTGCTCTAACCATTAAGCTACCATGGCCAACTTGCCAGTACGACATTAAATTCCCCAGCTGATTCGTACTTTTTCCCGGTTTTCAGTTTCTGATTCAACCTCTTAAACATTGCCCACACACGGCTTGTGTGTTTAAAAGCTCCAGCAGTAAGCTTGTTGACATAAATAAATAAATAAATATATTATTATTATTATTATTATTATTATTATTATTATTATTATTATTATTATTATTATTATTATTATTATTATTATTGTTGTTGTTGTTGTTGTTGTTGTTATTGTTGTTATTATTGTTATTATTTATGTTATTGTTATTATTTATGTTATTATTGTTATTATTATTATTATTGTTGTTGTTATTATTATTGTTATTGTTATTATTATTAATTATTATTATTATTATTATTATTATTATTATTATTATTATTATTATTATTATTATTATTATTATTATTATTATTATTATTATTATTATTATTATTATTTATTATTATTATTTGTTATTGTTATTATTATTGTTATTGTTATTATTATTGTTATTGTTATTATTATTGTTGTTGTTATGATTATTATTATTATTATTATTATTATTATTATTATTATTATTATTATTATTATTATTATTATTATTATTATTATTATTATTATTATTATTATTATTATTATTATTATTATTATTATTATTATTATTATTATTGTTGTTGTTGTTGTTGTTGTTATTTATTTTGAGAATTACTGTTTTATATTTCTGAAAAGTGATTGAAAAATACTTTAAAACATGTTTTATAGTAATTAAGGAATATTGAAGCTCTTAACAGTGAAGCAATAGAATCTAAAATAAGAACAAATTAGAAACCCAAAGCTATCCAAACAAGTTATGTGGAAGAGCTTGCAATATTACTAAGATAAGTGATGCTTTTAGTTTCTAATTTTTTCTTATTTTAGATGTTTTATAGGGTTTCATATTATGGCTTTAACGTTTTGGCCCACAAAACTGACAAAAGGCCATTGTCACATTGATGTCTCAGATTGAGCTGCAATATTTTATGGTGAAGATACATAAATAACAAAACTACTAGCTTCTTGGCTTTTCCACCTGTTCATCAGGAAAAAATTATAAAGTTTTAAGATGTAATGGCTAATTTAGGTCTGTCTTCCACTCAAAGGTCAGCTTCCTGGGAAGGGATAGTAAACATTGCCCATACCAAGGCTACAAGTACTTGTGCACAAGACCACACTAAAGATAACTTACAACCAAGATTACATGTAGTGAACAGAAAATTGGGCACATTTACATGTTTTCTTCCCTCCATTGTTGGGTTCCTCCTAGGAAAAAATCTGAGGAGATAAATTGTTGAACATTTTTGTAAGTTCTCCATTTAATACATTTTAAACACTGATATATGCAAGCAACTGGATATTATTAGTGAATAATTTTAATTTTCAAATAATTCTTTTTGGTTCTTGTAAAAATTATGCCTCAGGGTAGAAAACTGAGACAGAAGTATTTTAATTTTTGATCTACTTTCACTAAAAAACATCCCAGCTTAATCTGTAACATAAATGTGACAATGGCACCTTATGAACCCCAAATGATGTGCATAGAGAGAAGCATTTTGCTTCTTCCTGTAGATAGTTACCTCACTGCTCTCTGCAGCAAAATAACAAGTCTTTGTTGTTGCTTTTATCCTGGAAACATATATCAACATGAAAGAGCTACCTTAGTGCATACCTTAACTTGATTACAGCTTTTTTTTAAAATTTAATTCTCTTACCTTGGTGAAAGATTCCCAAGAAAGCATCCTTAACAAAAGTATAATCCACTTGTGCTTAATTCACTCACTAATTATCTTGTTAGTGCACAGAGAGACTGAAGAGAATGGAAATAAACATGAAATGTAAGTTTGTATTCTGTCACATTGTTGAATCAACCTGCCTTCATTAAATCAAACATATCCAACTTCACAAGTGCTGCTAAAGCATTAACCACATATACAAGGGTGGTTTAAAAAGTTCTTGTAATTACCACAACAGGTCAGTGCTAGCACGAGTTGTTCACGTTATATTTATTCGACTGTTGCCTGTAAGCATGTGTCACGTCAGTGCTCTTGGAAGCGAGCTGTGGCGGTGACATGGCTCTATTGTTCCCATGCAGTGACTAAGTACTTTGTAAAGAAAGGTATGAAAACAAAGAACATTCATGCCGATTTCCAGGATACACTGTGGGACTCTACTCCTTCATATTCAACACTTGCCGAGTGGTCAGATGAATTTAAATGTGGTTGGAAGATATGTCACTGTCCCAGAAATCATTGCAGAAGTGCACAAAATGGTCATGGAGGATTGTGAATTGAAAATGCGAGATCTGGCTCAAGCTTGCCAGATTTCATTTGAAAGGGTATATCATATTTTAACAGAAGAATTAAATACAAAAAACTTATCTGCAAGATGGGTGCCACAACTCTTGATGCTGGATCATGGGTATCGGCAGACCCTTTTTCAGGGGAGGGGGAGAGGCCGCATGTTGGAAGTTTGCAATCAAACAATATTAACTCATTATATTGTCAAAAGTTACAGTATTTGTATTGGATAACCATATTAATTTGTGCAAAATAAAAATTGTTCTTTACATCAAAATTAAAATAATAGTGTAATAATCAGTAATTGATTGCACATTGAGTGTATTATCTTCCGAGGGGTCACCCTCCCTCCCTCCCCCTCCCTCCCCTCCTTTGCAACACCCATGCGCTGGATCAAAAACACATGAAAATGGAAGTATTGGAACTATGTTTGGCCCATTTTAGGAGAAATGAAGATTTTTTGCACTGGTTTATGACCACAGATGAAATTGGGGTCTACTACTATAGTTCAGAGACACAAAAATCAAAGCTGTAGAAACATTCCGATTCATTGCCACCAAAGAAAGCAAAGACAATTATTTTGGCTGCAAAGGTTATGGCATCATTGCTCTGGGATATCAAAGGTATTCTGCTCAGATTATATCCCACTGGGCAAACAATTATTGGGGAATAAATACTATGCTAACCTCCTGGACCAATTACAACAAAAGATACATGAAAAAAGGCCAAGTTTAGTAAGCAAGAAAGTCATGTTCCAACAAGACAATGCATGCCTGCACACATGTGCTGTCGCCATGGCAAAATCACATGAACTAAGGTCTGAACTGTTGACACACTCACCTTATTCACCTGATATTGCTTCATCAGATTTCCATCTCTTTCTGAAGCAGAAAATTTTCCTTGGTGGACAAAGATTCACTTCAAACAAAGAATTGATAGTCTGAGTTGACAACTATTTTGCAGGCCATTTTCAAAATGGGGTCAAGGCATTGGAATATCGCTGGACCAAGTGAATTAATCTAAAGGAGACTGCGTTGAAAAATAAAGAGTTTTAGTGATGCAAGTACTTTTTTTCAGTTCTGTTCCAAGAACTTTTAAAACCACCGGCGTATTATTGTGTTTATTCATGTAATAATTTCAAACACTGTAACAATAGTGCTTTACCAAAATTACCAGCCTTTTTAAATACCACCAAGATTATTTGGAATCCAATATATATGTTTTATACATTTCCAAAATGCTTAAAATAAGTAAAATCTGTATATAGCTGTATGTGAATATGACACAAATAATTATTGTGTATTGTAATAAATTAAGATCTTTTATCTGCATAATGAGGTCTGGTTAAATATTGTTACATAAAGGGTGGCAGACTTATGAGTAATTAAAGCACAACAAAATCAATTAATGTGGTAAGTTTATTGTTCAATACTGTGACAACCGTTGGATTTTAGATGGTAATATTTGATAAATATTTTTCCTTAGCACCCTTATTAACAGAAAAATTCATAACTCAAACAAAAAATGTGTGGTGTTTTGTCATTTAATTTATGTGCAATATCCCACATATGAAAATATGTTACTATTATTGACACAGAACTTAAAGTAATACACAGCAGAGCTTAGAGAAGAGGAATAATCAATTACATAGCTTTAGTCCCTCTTGCTTCTTCTTGCAACTTTGAATGGTTAAGTTGGCACATGCTGGAGCAACTGTTGCAATATATTTACACAAATTTATTTTTCAGTTGCAATGAATGATTCATCTTTCTATTAGAATATGCCACAAACACCATGAAGTAGTATTTTAAATCCTGAACTTGCATGTGCCAATCTCAATTGGCCATAAACCATGATGAGATTTCCATATCCAAATCTTCTATGAAATGTAATTTTGCAAGGCAGAACATAATAAATATGGAGAGTTTGAATGAGGATATACAAGGTGTTGGGTTATGAGTGTGCAGACTTCAATGGCAACTTCTTGATGTTAAGCTGAAACATAAATTCCTCTACCATTTTCTTCTGTAGTTTTTGGTTGCATAAATAAGAAATAAAATTGGTTGAATGTTTGATTGCACATGTCACTACTCCTATATTGTTTACTTCTATAAGTAGTATATAGAAAGTAAAGCTTCAAAAGATGACTTATTTGTGTGTTTTCCATTCATTGTTAAAATGAGTCGTTTAGACACAAAATAATATTAAACAATTGCATTCCGGTGTGTCTATTGGAGTAAATCTGTGAACATGCACCTGGCAAGCGCACAACTTTGGCATGTGTGTAGAGCAGTAGGTCAGGAATGTTCAGTCAAAACTACCTGCTCAGGTGTCATGATGGCCACTTGGAAATACAACCACCCCTCCCCTCATTATTTGCAGTAACTGATAATAAACACAGACAGATTTTGAACCCTGGTCTACTTTGGACTTTCACTTGTCATAGGTGTGAAGGTGTGGATGATAGTGTAAGCCTATTAGTAAACAAAAGAGTTGTCTGTTCAGTCCTATTCTGTCACCAGACTATGCAGATAATGTATTCAATAATGATCATTTCCTTTACCTTTCAAAATAGACTTATTTATTATTGGACTTTTTAATTCATCATATTTTAACCTACCATCATGCAAAGCCTGTGCACTCATACCCTTAACATCCTGTATATATAGCAGGGATGATTAGATTGACAAAAGTGCTTTACCTTGAACTAAAAATTGTGCTTTTTAAGAATAATTATTATTTTTCTTTCAATTATTTTATTCCTTTTGTAATGTTTACCATATTTAATTACTAATATTTCAAAGCTATTTTGGGTACTTAATACATTTCAGATTAACTCAGGGGTCTCTGTCTAGGGGATATGTGAATGGCAACCACAAGGTACCCAAGCTGAGCAGAACATTACTTCCACTTACTGGTGTTTTGCTCCTCACTGTAACTTTTCTATCTGACCTTACCTTGGTCATCTCTTGTTCTCTTCCAACCCTGATGCTATTAGGGTTCCTGAGGACTAGGGAGTCTTTATTTTTCCAACCTCTCCATTTCTCTAATTTCTCTATAAAATCTTAACCCCTAACATGCTGACCTGTCATGGCATGTAATACGTCCTCTGATTGGTAATCAGAGGATATGGTCGGTGAATTTATTTTGATAACTCTCCCGGTCAGGTCGGTGAGACCCGTAAACCAATGACAGGTGTGGTCCTCCAGACATTCTGGGGGTTGTGAGAGAGCGATGTGACCGCCAAAACATAAAAATATGGTGCTCTATAAAAAGCGGTTACTATTACTGCTATTGCTCTCTTCAATACTTTTTTTCTTTTATCAGTGAAAAATATTGGAGAGCAAGAGGATTAATGGCTTCATTGTCAGAAATCCAGCATTAGCTAACAACAACAACATTTCAGGTTAACAGTTGGTTCATTTTGGTACAAAGTTGCTTAACATTTTTCTTTATGGAGTAGTGAAAAACTCTTGCAGGGGGTGCGGGATAAAAAAAGAAAGCACAGCTAACTTGTCCTTACTGGGAACTAGATTACCTCCACACCAGTATTGTGAACAGATGTTATACTTTTACCACTTCCATTAAGATAATTATAAACTTTGTGGCTGCTGCTTCTTCAGATATAGAATGAAGTGTGGTTTGAGTTCTCTCGCTAACTTCCCTTGCCTACCCCTTAGGTGTGACAACATTGTACTATTATCTGCATCAAATCTGTATATGGCACTAGCCAATAGGAGTGCACTACAATGTAGCCATATCACATGCTTGTGCGTGAAAGAGATGGACATAGTAGCATGCACACAGTGTAGGAATAGCGTTTTGCCATACGTTTTACAGGGAGCTATTAAGTAGAACTGTAGATCAAAGCTTAAATAAAATTTGGCTAATCAGTTAAACTAAATAAACAGCAATAGAAATTTATTTCATTTATTCCACATGCTGCAGCAGTTAAGTCTTGGCACCTTTTAAAATAAAGTTTGCACATTTCTTTGTCACTTGAGCTCCTATGAATAAACTCATATACTCTGTAAACAACTTGTCATGCTTGATTATGTAAAACACTATTTTTTCCTCTTCTATCACTAACACAATTACTTGCTTTACTTAGTGACATGTGACAAGTCTAAAAATTCATAGTACTGCACATTATCTACCTGTTTGGTCCTCTGGTCAGAGTAATTAGGGGTGTGTTAGGAGAAAGGGGGAAGCATAGCGGTATACTTATTCACACCTCTGTTAACAGTTCAAGATCTGCTTCGGTTATGACAAAAGATGCGTAAATATAGTTGCTTATAAATACCAAATGGCTGAAGCTAAAATAGTCAGTCTCAGTGGTTTAGTTGGTTAGGCGCTGGCCTACTGATACCAAGATCGTGGGTTCAAATCCGGCCCAGACCGATGGTTCTTACGTGTGCTTAAAGAGACAGCTCCATGTCAGTAGATTTACTGGCATGTAAAAGAACTGCCACAGGGCTAAATTCCAGCACACCAGCAATGCTGATATGATCCTGGTAATCGACAGCATCATTAATCAACAAAAGCTGAAGCTAAAATTGCACTCTCTTTTCATACATTATTGTACCATCATTCTGTTTATATCTGACATAAGTTTTAAACTTATAATAAATTATTAATGTCAGAGTGTTAATCTAGTAATACTAAGCAAGATGAAGCTACTTCAGATTACGCAATGCTATACGCCTGTAATTTACTACAACTGTGGAGCCTCTGAAGGTGATGTGCAGGAGGTTCGATGCAAAGCTTAATTGTAAGAAGTTTTTGTTGGCTACAGCTTATATTCCTTTAAGTTCTGTGTCTCCTTTAGCATCAGAAGAGCTTTTCAACTTGCTTAAGCTAAGAAACAAATAATTATTGAGGTATATTAAAAATGAGGCAATGCAAGTAGCTTATTTTAATACTCCATGCCCTAAATATGTTTGCAATTGAAGCTTAACATTAATTTCCTTGGTTGATTTCTGTTGCTGCTGCTGCCACTGCTCGTGCTACTACTACTGCTGCTGCTGTTGTTGCTGCTGCTGAACATTCTGCTCCTGTATGACTGATGGTAGTCGCTGTAAACGTGCATCCTTAGCCTGCGCGGAAGGAGATACAGAGTGTCTACGCTTGCCATTGAGCTACTCATTCAACTTCATCACATTTGTATCAAATCTTGCTATTCCACCAATAGGATATCTTGATCTGTTCACCATGAGAGGACCTGCTTGGGCTAGTACAACTGTCAGATTTAATTTTACCATGCTGAATGCTCGTGCACCTATTGGAACACTTACAGCTGGCAAAGAATTTTTCCAACTTCGCCGTGCAGCTCTCAATCAAGCAACAATTTCCCTTTCTAAAACTATAATAGGACCTCAGGATATTGATCTGCAGCTTGCAATGGAAATGTACTATAACGGAATATTTAATGGTTTAGTAGTTGCTAGGCTGTCCATTTTTGTTTCACAGTATGAATTTTAAGTGTGTAAGATGTGCAAAAGTATTATTTTCCGAATCATGAAAATATACAAGAGGTTTGTGACTAATGAGGTGAATAATTTTGCAGTTCAGATTTGAAAGCAAAGTGATCAGTTATGGACTTACCATGCTCAGTTTTATTAAAGAAGTTAGTTTTTATTTAACATCTTTAAAAACTATTGGACCAGATTGTGCATTAATATCATGTGTAACATGCACTGTTACTCAATTATGAGAATAGCTTTGGCTCAAACATTTTAAGTGTTTTCTCCTTTTAGAGACACAAATCTACTAACATGACAAAATGCAAGTTTCATATAGAAGCATAGCAGCATATCATCAAATAAAAATTTGGAGATATCAGATATCTGTGTCCAACATTTTGATACATAAATGTAACAGAAACTAATAACAATCATGTTTCTGTGTCTACAAATTGGTGTTCTAATTTGTAATATCCTTTAATTTGTCACTCTGTACACATACTAAAGACATTTCTGAAAAGAATTTGAAGATAATGTGTAGTACATACATGGAGTATATCCTATGTGCCTACTACAGTGAGAGCAAAAAACTACCAAACAGGGTACACAGTGTTTTGCCTCTCCACTTCCTCAGCACTCGTTACCTTCTGCTGCTATCATAGAAAAGCATGGATGAAACCATACAACATTTCTAAAACTGCTTTTAAAGGCTTTACTTACCAACTTTATGAAAGAGATGCTGAAACTGGCCACCGTTGTTGTCCATGTATTTTTGGCACCTCCATTACTCGCCGTAGTTCATGTTGAGAAATTCTGGCAATTTCCTGGCAGATATTTTGTTTTAATTCTTCCAGGGTGTGTGGGTTTGTCTTGTGCACTCTGCTTTAAGTTACCCCAGAGATACAAATTGCAAGGGGTTAGGTGGGGGGACTGAGGGGGCCACAAATCTCTACTAATTATTCTGTCCTGAAACATACTTTCAATTCTCATTGAAAGATTGGCTGTATGAGCTGTTGCAGAGTCTTGTTGAAAAAAGGAAAAATCACGCTCCTGTCTGTTAATTCTCTTTAAAGAAAAAAGGGGGCAGAATTGTATTCACGTATGTATGGGTGTCAACTGTTGGCTCAAACAAATTGGCCTTATAACTCAGAACCCAATTTTGTTCATGAAGTTCCCCTTCATGACGAAAAATTTGGTGTATGGTGCACCATTAGTGGAGAAAGGTTTCTCAGAGCTCCAATAAGTGATTTCTATCTCTGGAGTAACTTAAAGCATAAAGTGTACAAGACAAACCCACACATTCTGGAAGAATTGAAACAAAATATTTGCCAGGAAGGTGCCACCATTTCTCAATGTGAACTAAGGTGAGTGATGTATAGTTTCCTAAAGAGGTGCCAAAACTGTATGTATGGACAACAGTGACCACTTTCAGCATCTTCTTTCATAAAGTTGGTCAACAAAGCCTTTAACAGTAGTTTTAAAAATGTTGTATGTTTTCATCCGCACCTTTCTATGACAACGGCAGATGGCAATGAGCGCACAGAATGCTGACAGGGAAAACACAGCGCCCCCATTCAGGGTTGTTTTGCTCTTCCGGTATGTAATTATGCAGCATGAAAATATGCACTTATTGAACACAAACACATTGTTAACGTGTACATATTTTTAGTCAAGGTATATTACATGTCTCAACCATATTCTTGATCTTTGTATCTCCCAGTTACTGAAATTTTTCTAACCATCATGTCCTTCATCGCATGTCCCATGTCCCATGGAGCTTTTCTGCATATTTTTGAACAATAGACCCACATATATCACTGTGGTTGTGCGGTTATACCATTCCTGTACCAACTAGGCAGCCTGGATTTGATCCCAGGGACCCACATATGGTATTCATAGTGGACAAAGCAGTGTCTGGATGCATTTTCTCCAGGTTGTCCTGTTTCTCTCGCCACTCATTCCACCATCATCACCTTTCCATTCATCAATTTTGCCCGCATTTCATATCATCCTCTTCCTTGCTCTCCCCTAATGACCAAGTTGTCGACAGGCCCTTAAACCCAACAACCCAATCCTTGCTCTCGTATCTGGTCCTGGGCTTCCAGGTCTTCACTCTATCCGGTCCATAGATTCCTCTGCTCCCCAACAGGCATCTGACCCTAGGCAGTGGCTTGTAAGTCCTAGGGTTAAGTCCTGCATAAGGAGAGGGTAATAAGGTAAAGAAGAAGATGACTTACATATATTGAAAAATCCATTTTGTGCAATGAAGTCTTTAAATTGCTTATTCATGCTTCAAACCTGTAGTATTGCA
This sequence comes from Tenodera sinensis, assembly GCA_030765045.1. Classification (NCBI taxonomy): domain Eukaryota; kingdom Metazoa; phylum Arthropoda; class Insecta; order Mantodea; family Mantidae; genus Tenodera; species Tenodera sinensis. Next base: position 18,072,543 of record CM060962.1, on the reverse strand, counting down.
TGCATTACAATGTTACCAAAAAAGAGAACATTACACATTTCAGATTAAAAGTGGTTGGAAGTACTTGTGTATGAATGTATAAGTAGCTACCTTATTTGAAGTTGGTAGCTACAGATTATTGTTCTATTCATTTTCAAAGCATATTTAAACCTGGTACAAAATTTCTGGAGCAGCTGAAAACTTGAATTGCATACTTCAGAGACCAATCAGTGCATGATGAAACAGAAAAGCAGATGAGACTTTTCATAAATAAAGTTTTATAAAATATCATTACAACCAAAAAATGTAGGTATTTAATTATGTATTTATGAGCATTGTAGTAATATATTAACTATTTCCAAAGCAGGTTTGATTTCAACAGCCAGTTACTGCTGGCTTCATTTGGAAGTCAATGTTGTATAAGCCACCATCCTTTAGTACAGGGTTCTTCACTTAAAACCTAACGGTACATAGCATTTTGCCTGTGCCCGATTGGGCATGTTACAGCTGGCTTTGCTCCTAAATAAGCTCGATGCATAAAGCATGTATAATGCTCTTATAGAAGATAATGGAAATGTCGTCCACCCTCGGCTAAACAAGCATTATATTGGGAGAACACATTCTGATTCACACAATTAAGTTGGGCACTGTAATGTTTTTGATTTCATTTCTAATATTTTATTTTAGTTCTTCCAGTGTATGAGGATTTGTCTCGTAAACTTTATCTTTCAGGTTACCCCATAAATAAAAATCATACACTGTTGGATCGGGGGAGCGAGAGGGCCATACACTAGCACTAATCACTCTATCTTCAAACACTTCCCTAATTTTGTCCATAGACTCCTCTGTTGTATGGGCAGTAACAGAATCTTGTTGAAACCACCCATATGATTTCTCTTATTCTGCCAGAGCATGATAAAATGGGGTCAAAATATTATTTCGGTACCTCTCTGCATTTACAGTCTGCTCGTAGAATATTGGACCAATTATACATCTAGCGTGAACAGCACAATAAACTCCAACTCTCCGATTATAATGAGGGATTTCTTGATCGTAATGTGGATTTTCAGAGGCCAGTACTGACTGCCATGAGTGTTGACATGACCATTTAGGTGGAAGCATGCCTCATCGGAAAAGAACGGAAGCTGTGGTTCAATTAGGCCGTCATTCACTGATGAAAGAAACCATTCACAATAATGCATCTTGATACTGAGCCAGCAAGATAAGAACAGTGAATTCCTCCACTGTATGTGCTTGATTAAGCATCCGTAATACTTATATTACTCTGGCATTCTGATTTTAAAAATACATTTTATATGTTTTGGCACATATTTTTGACATTTTCAGAACATAAAAAATAAATATTTCCCAAACTTTTAGCACCTAAAAATCCTAGGCCAACTTATCAAATTAAAGAAAGGCACCAAAGATATTGTATAAAACCTGTTCTTTTTCATGAATTTTGCAGTACAAAGTAGCATTTTCTTTTCGGTTAGTTTTCTTTGTGATGTCAGTACTGCACTGTTTCCCACTTCATTCTTGAACTTCCTCTGGGACAATGCTCAGCTATATTGAATGAGTTATGCAGTAAATAACACTTTCAGTAATCATGTCATGTAAATTACACATTTTTTATACCAATTACTATTGTACCATCACATGGCTAACGGCATATCATGCACTTTGACATATAATACATAAAAAACATTTAACACAGGAAAAACTGTACTTTATACCCTGGGAGAACTAACCTGGCACTTGATGTTACAGCTGCCTGCCGGCCATTCTGCTGCAGCATTGCCACTTTCTCACTCGCTGTCCGTGGCCAGTGGTTCCACCATAATAAGAGGTCCACCATTTACCTTTTCTTTTTTAAAGTATTCTCTTATAATACATACCATCTCCCGGATGGGACTTTTTAGTGTTATTCCTGTACCCAATACACACTTTTAGGCTTTACCAGGACTATAAGTGATTTTTAAACAAAACAGCATAACCAAGACCACTAAAATCTGTTACAAATACAACAAAGCACTGTTGTAATTCGTCTGTAAGTCACCTTCTTTCATTCTGCACTTATTAAACTCAAAAAATATACGTATTGCAAGTGGCAAAACACACAGAAGACAGAAGCAGGGAATACACGCACATATTACAACATGGGTGATTACATACTTCTGGTCATGTGGTAGTAACATGATGTATTTGTAACGTAATTGGATGTGATAAGCCGAGCCCCCTTACCCATTCTTTATGAGACTCGTGAGCGACTTGGCTTTCAAGTGCCAGGTTAGCTTTCCCAGGATATAAATGTATATACCCACTATCACAGGTTAAGAAATATGTAATGTAAATGTTGTAAATTATATTGTCTACAGTAGAAGTCAAAAGTATACAGTTGTGAGTGAATTATGCAATAAAGTGCATCTAGTGCATTCTAGTTAACAATGATGAATACATTATAATACACTGTTTTTCTAAGAGTATGACAATTTCACAAGTACATTATTCTTGTATAAACGAGTAGGACTGAACTGTGAACTTATCTTAGTACAATAATATCTCAGTTTTTAAGGAACTCTCACTCATTGCAGTAGGCCTTTTAACCCAGCTATTTTTTAAGAACAGGTAAGAACTTTTTATCTGATAATTGCTTAAAATTATCTATTAATGTATTAAAAACTTTTGATACATTCATAAGCAGCTCCTTTGATTTGAGTTTATAAGAAATTAAATCTATCGTTCATTGATGCAGCTATCCCTAGGTTTAGAAATGGCATCTCCATGCAATATATAATTAAAGCAAAGATTATAAAATGTTAATGACGCCGTCATCCAAAATGTCAGAAAGTAATTGTAAGATATGGGTACAGCATTTTGGCCCTTATATTTCTTTTTCTTTAACCTTCAAACCAAATACTATTCAAAGAAAAAAAGTTAAGTTGATAAGTAATGAAAGTAATATGTTCTTGAATGTGTTAAAAGTTTTATTTAACGACAAACTACATATAGGCAGATGAAGTATTTATGTGTCCAGATTTTATTAATATAATATGTATAACAAAATTGAAGTGTTAATAATGAATTTATTGCATATTAAAATAATAAGTCTATTATTCTCAGTTATATTAAGTAGTCTCGGTAATATTTACAACAAAATTACATTTTTATTGCAGATACTTTTCATGGGAGAACAGTATCATGTGCAAGAAAGAGTGCAAACCATATGACAGTGAATGCCAACTAAACAACACTCACTCGCTTTCTTATCAGTACATTAGTATTCCAACAATTAAAAGCTTGGATAGGCCAATGGTAAGTGCAAAAATGGAGTAGTGTTACAGGAACTGTTATATCCTAGAATGTTCAACAGCTTTTTTCCTCTAAGAATGTAGGGTTATAGTCATAGATCAGTAGTCATCATCTGTCTACTGGGGCAACATAGGCCTAAAATTTAGTGAGCTACAGGTTAATATTTCTTAAATACGAGCAGTGAAATTGAAACCTTAAATATTTTTAAAAATATTTTTTATTGAACAAAAGTGGAGCACAAGTGTAACATTTTTTGACATAGTGTACCTGTTGTACAACACGCTTCCTCCAGTGCATAGGAAGTGCACAAATTCCTCTGGAAAAAAAACTATTTTGGTCCTGTGTGCACTCATGCACCATCTGGTGCATCTCTTCATTGGAAAAATAATTATTTCCTCTCATCGCCTCTTTAAGTGGTCCAAACATATGGTAATCACTCAGTGCAAGATCTGGTGAGTATGGTAGATCATCAATGGTTGCAATTATAGCATTGTCATGTTGCTTTGATCTTATTGCTTGTTGAAGCTGAATTTTTAACATTTTGGAATATGATACACTGACGATGGTGTTTCCTCTAGTCATGTAATGTTCTAAGACAATGCCTCATCCATCTTGCAAGAGTCAGCATAACCTTCCCTGCTGATGTCTGCATCTGAACTTCATGGGTTTTGGTGATGACGAATGGTGCCATTCCTTGGTTACTCTCTTTGTTTCAGGTTGTAGTGTACCCAGGTTTTCTCTCCTGTAATGATTCTCTTACTTCAAATGCTCTTCACGGACATCAATCCATTACTCTTTCAGTGCTGAAGTGAGCAGTATGGCATCCATCTTGCAGACATTTTGTGAAACTTAAGCATGTTATGAATGATGTGATGTGATATGCTGTGCTGAGCCATCACTAATGTTCAGATTTGCAGCTATTTTGTCCACTGTCAAATTGTGATTTTCCATCACAATGGCTTCAACTGCTGCAGTAGACTAGTGTCACAATGTGGTGGTGTGCCTGATCTAGACGCAGAGTGTCTGTGACAGAAGTTGTGCCATTTCTGAACTTTTTACTCCATTCTTACATTTGCTGCAATGATAAACATGCATCACCATACTCTACCTTCATTCGCCAATGGATTTCAATAGGTTTTGTACCTTCACTGCCCAGAAATTGTATGACAGAACGCTGTTCTTCCTTGGTACATATTGTAAGCAAGTCAGCCGTTTTGAACTGGTATTGTGGCTGCATTTATTTCTCTGCAGTATCTTGCCACCTTTTGGGCATTTCTTACATTATTGGTAACAGTACAGATTTCTCGGACAACCCCTTTGTATTACTTGAACACTAAATCTACCTGGCATAGAATGTTAAATTTCCTCAGAGAGAGGTAGAGTTGGAACTGAAAAATTCAATGCTACAACTGGGATCTGAACTACAGGCCCTCTGCTTACCAGGCAGGTGCCCACATATGGTTTGTGTGTATAAAAACACCAACATTAAGTTTGTTGGCATAAATAAATAATAATTTCCTCAGAGAATTTAATTTCACAATTTAACCATTGTATTTCTCCAGAAACCTGTTTGAATGTCTATTGCATTTTGAACCAATGTATGTTGAAATTGAATAAAAGTATCATTACAATTCTTACAATCTTTGCTTCTATGTCAGGTTTTAAAAGGCCTAAAGCAGGGTTGCCAAACTCATAATTGGAGTCACATTAACAGTCAGAGAACAAAATCACAAAGTCGCATTGTTTAATATAGGAGCAATAAACTCACAGGGGCAAGGCAAACATCAGATTAGATCACTTAAGATTGATGAGTAGGATGATTACAAATGAGTTTCACTTACCAGGTTATGTTACTTTGGACAATTGTTTCAACGACTGCTGCCATCATTTGCTGTGTGCCTACTGCTTATACCCTAGTTCTTTTCATATTAAGCACTCAGAGGAAACACAATGTTTCTCTTGCTGCTGGCTTGGCGCTAATGATTACAGCATGGAGCTGTGTGCAGTCACATGCAATACAGGTCAGTTGGACATGGAGAATGAATGACGTAACCAGTACTGCACAGCCACCGTATATGCATGTGCATCAGCAGATGCCTGCAGCTGTGTGCATGTACACTAAATTTGCACAATCTTACACCCTCTACTAATGATTGTAGGCAGTGGTTTAGCGTGGTGTGTGGACTTAGTTATGCACTTGGAACTGTGTTAAGGGTATGCATAGGTGAAATTTCTAAATTCTACAATTGTTAACAGTTTTTGTTCAAAGTCATATCAGACATAATACATACAAGAAATAATGTACATTCAAATTTTCATTGTAATATCTTCAACACCTTTAAATTTATTATCTTTTCTAGCTATTGTTTTGGCAGCATACCTAAAATACTCCACAAGATGAAGATTTCAAAATTTTTTATAATTTTAAATATTATTCTGTTATAAGAATGTTTTAAACAGAAAATTTTATAATGTTTTAATTTATTGAGTAAAAATTATTAACTTTGAAAAAATAATTTGTTCATAATCTTGATAGTTTTTAAAGAACTTATAATTCATCAACTGGTAAATATAAAAGTTAGAGAACAATCACTCCCACTATTTTTCCTGCATTCTTAGTTGATTACAAGCACTCCGATTCCATACTCGGAGCAGCAGGTTTCCAGGAAGTATAGCATTCTCTCTATAACACGTGTTTTCCTCTTTTTTTTTTTTTTTTGTAGTGTTTAATGCCCACTTTTACTACTACAGCACTGCAGATGGTGACACTGATGATACATGGAATGAAGATGGAGCACCGGTGGAATGAGATGGCAGGGGAAACGGAGAACCCGAAGGAAACCTGCCCCAGCTTGCTTCGCCCACAATGAATACCACATGCATTTGTCTGGGATTGAACTCTGGCCGCTTTGATGAGAAACGAATGGTTTTCCTCGTAGTAAACCACATAGAAGCACATGGGCAATGTGCATACCCTGCCTTCGATTTTCTGGCGTATGTTTCTCTTACACATACACACACACATTACTGTTCAAAATGCTGCTTGTTGTACTCTGATACATGCAGAAGAAGTTAAACATAGGAAATTAAGCTTCACTGTCAAACAAAATACTGAAAAACTTAGCTTTAAACCTCATTAACATTAACAAGTGAGATGCACTTTTGTGCATTGCATCCACTGCGCGTGCACATTGTTTGACATGACTGGTGTGAGGCAAGCACTAGCACCTGCCACTCTGTTTTAATGCTGCGCTAACAATTCTAATTCATAGCAGATTGTTGTTGGAAATATACTCCTCAGCAAGCATCACTCCGATTGGATTAGTATATAGATGATAGTAAAAGTTAACTAAGGAAAACTGGCAGGGTATGCAACACATCATCCACATCCTTTAACACTAGCCCCAATTGTCAGTATTAGCCAGATGTTTAGGAAGACAACAGTAGGTTTTTATTGGTATGCCTAAGAGCAATCTAGAGTTTCTGAGGATATGGAGATCACATTGAGAATTGTCCTTTCCTTCTTCAGCCCTCCCCTCAGTCCTGAAGAATGAAAAGTACACTCAGAATGTAATATATTTATAGGCACACAGTATACTGGTGCACTTGTTCAGAAATTAAGTATGACTTATAACCTACTGTTACAGCATAGTTACTGAATCTTTAGCCAAAGAAAGTAAGAGATACACATTCTCAAATTTTCAGGTGCTAACAAAAATAAGAGCAGTCACTCTGAATACACATTGGCAGTTTAAAGCGTTTTTTGAAGTAATGCATGGAAATACAGACCACTGCTTCGATCTTATTCAAGGCAGGAAGCAAGGTAAGTTATCTAGAATGTTTAAGATTTAGTGTTTCACTTTTTCAGCTTACAGTAATTACCCAAGTGTATTCAAATATCCCTGAAGAAAACTGCATTCGAATGCATTGTTTTACATTCTTATCCTTCTGAGCATTAGTTTAATCATGAATGTGTATTAAAAATGTATCTGTCATGTACAAAGTGAAAGTAAATTCATTTTAAGGAAAAAATCACGGAGACTAGGCAACAATAAAGCCTATATATATAAATTCCATTAAATACCATTTCTGTAAACTTTAAGGGCAAGATGAACCATACAGGGCTGCAAGCTAAGAGTTCATGTTTTGGTGTCTTAATTAGCTTATTTACTGCACATGTAAAAATAATAAGCTTAGATTTGACTTTTGATGAAATTTTTAATCATTCATCCAAAGAAATTCAATAATATTATTTCCTTTTTCAGGTAGCTTTCGGCTTATCCAACCAGTACAAGGACCAAGGATGTTTAGTGTTTGGATTAAAATGAGAGTATACTCTATTAGGAATATCCTTCTATCAAAACATTTGGCATTTATCAATGTGGATGTCTCTCAGTATGAATTTTAAATATAAAAACTGCAACCAGATACACCATGTCGTCCAGTTTTAAGAAGCAGTAAATACTGTTTTGTGTTTTCTAACCTGTCACTTGTAAACATTTCAAAGATTTGTTTTTGCATAAAGTGTGTCTTTTGTTCCTACAGGCAAAAAGTAGGCTGTGAAAGTACATTTACTAGACATTAATAAACACTTAAGGTTAAACTATACTAATATAAACTTTTGAGTGTTGCCTCTGATTTATTCAATGACTAGAGCATAGAACCTGTAGTTCTGTTAGTATTATTATGTTAACTGTGGAGAGGCTTCCACTCCTTTCCCCCATCTCCACTCTCTCTTCCTCTTCCTCTTTCTCTCCCTCCAGCTCTACACATCTACACAATGTGCTTCATATGAAGATTCAACAATTGATAAAACTTTTTTTCTTAGTATGTAAATAAAAATTAGAACATAAATAACAAGTCTGGTAGTATGCAAATCCAGAACTATTTCTTGCAGATTCCATATAGTTGTGTGACAAGAACTATACTGAGAGACCTTAGGTTTTCACGGCTGGAATCAATACAACTAGAAGTTATTTCTGGGCTGTTATGCCGTGGTCTGCTGGAGTTTAGAGTTTCCAGGTGTTAACTCCACAAATGCAATGAACATCTTCAGTGATGCGGTCATAGTCTTCTTGGATTTGCGAGCCACATTTGTTATGGCAAGAACTCTGTCACCTAGAACAAGCTTTATTATCAAATGGTTATTCAATTCGAAAAGTTAAAAGAGCCTGCCTTCCTGCCAGGCAAAATCTGCCTCACAAAAAGCAGACAAACCCAAACACAAAGGCATAGTTTTCCTGCCATACTTCCAGAATGTCACTGATCGTTTCCAACACATATTGCAGTGACACAGTGTCAAGACTGTTTTCAAGCCCACAAAACAACTTAGCAATCTACTATGCTCAGCTAAAGATCCTCGGGAGCCCTTGTCACCAGCCGGTGTATACCATATTCCCTGCTCCTGCGGTTCGGTTTACATTGGAACCACACAGCGCTGCATCAACACCAGACTCACCGAACACAAAAGAAGCTGTCACCTGGGCCATACAGATAAGTCCACAGCTATCCAACATGCCATTGAAGCGGAGGACAAACACATAATTAAGTTCCAGGACATGAGCATTCTGTCTCCATAACACACTACCATGCCTGGCCACAACGTGAAGCTATTGAAATCTATAAACATCCCTACAATTTCAATAAGAGAGAAGCAGCTTTGAAACTCAACAGCAACAGGTATCCTGCCATTGAAGGCAAGAAATGACACATAACAGGAGAAATCAAAGTGAACGAATCAGGAGGGAGCAACTCCTTGGATGAAGCCCGCCCCCTCCCTCCTGCCATCTGTCATCTGGAGCAATCAGCGGAGGCTGCTCGGGGGATAAATACAGTAGCTCGGACAGTCAACAGTTCAAGAAACTATGTAAACTTCTCCGAGGAGACTACAACCGTGCCACTAAAGATGTCCACCACAGTTGTGGACGAAATGTCTGGAAACTCTAACTCCAGCAGACCACGGCATTACAGCCCAGAAATAACCTCTAGTTATAAGAACTATATAGTTTCCTGCACTAAGCAAGACAGAGAATAATTTCAAGCAGATTTTGGAGCATATGTATTTGCACTGACTTTTACTACCACAATGAATTAATAAGTGTAAACTTGTATTAACTGTCAACTGTTTTACTTTCATATTGGATTATAAGGATACATTCTTGTTGAATGTGGTAATACAGTAATACGCTTTTAATTTTCTATAAATGCACAAACTACTGAAATTTTTACCGTTATTGAAATAAGGTACAACTCATACTTTATTAGGTCAACCGAAAAATAAGTTTTGGTGTTCCCTCCATTCAATATTTATAAAAGGGAAGCTCCCTTGTGAATGTGTTTGAAGGAAACAATTTCATTAGGATTAAAGTAAAAATAAATATTGTTCCAATTTCCTCAACAGGTGTATAGTCTTGAAAATTAGGAACGTTCCATCCTTACCTGAATCCACTTTCCTAAACAAGATTATCATTTTGAAAATTAGGAACATGGAAATATTAAAATGTAAATTAAATGTGTAGGACAAGGTTGGAAAGGATAGAATGAGACTGAAAAATTCAATGCCATAGCTGGAATTTGAACCACGGATCATCCAGTATCTGTTCAGTTGCTCTAACCATGGCAAGATGCCAACACATTAAATTCTCCAACTCATTTGTATTTTTCCTGGTAAACTACAGGAAGATCTCAAATTCATATGAGATAACATGCCTTAATGGCAACTTACCATTGATTGGCCTTATAGTTGGTTAAACTAGAAGCCTGGGACTGAAAAATGACCAAAAAAGTATCAAATTGACAATTTTTAGGTTTATAGATGTGTTTCCCAGACCTTCAGTTGTCGGTCAGCAGTGACATTTTTTAGATTCTGACATTTTTAAAGATCTAGTGCAGGCTCTAAGCACACAATATGTGCTACATTTAAATGCCCCTTTTCAGCAGTGTTTGAATAAAATATGGGCCAAAAAGAGCGGAAAGAAGAGGTTAAGCTATGAATCTGAGTAGGGAAACTACTGGACAAAAGAGGGAAGGTTTGATAAACAGTAATCCGACTCCTGATCATGATGCATGTGGGTAGAAAAATTGGTTTTACTCGACTTCACATTTCTTAATACGCTGTCTGCTCCATATGCATTAAATTTTGTGCTATGCTCCTAGAATTTTTTCAGCATTTTGCTCCATTTTTGTGATTTCAACTTCAGTCTTTGGTTTCAAAACCTGAAAATTTATTTAGCTTTAAAAAAATTAAATACACAAAGAAGTTAAAAAAATATTTTTGATGTTCATCAAAGCAGATAAATTAATTGCTTTAAAAGTAATTGTTTTTTCTTCCTGCCAGAGATTGGTGATGCTTGTTGGACACTTAGAGTTTATAAAATAATAAAAATAGTGTGATATTTTAGATTTTGATGTGCACGGAGTATTTTGAAGATTATAAGGTATTTTCACATTGCTCTCTTCAATATCAATTGGAGAGCAAGAGGATTAATGACTTCATTGTCAGAAATCCAGCATTAGCTAACAACAACATTGTGAATAAACTAAATAATTAATATTCCCAAAACTACAAAACAGACTGTGCTGGAACTTTGTGTGGGAGTTTATAGCATAAACATTCTTAAGTGTGCAAAGTACTGATTTCATACATATAAAAATATAGAAAATTCCTATTCCATTCCCAGGGTCCCTTAATTACTTACAGCATGATAAATCGCCATTAGGGTATGTTATCTCATATGAATTTGAGATCTCCTTTTCAGCTATTTTTAATAATAATTTATGGTACATCAATGAAATTTGCTTTGTATATTCTAGAAGTATGGTCTTTGAGGATTTAAAAAAAAATAGGAAAATATAAATAAGTGCCGTATTTATACTTTATTTTCAGTTTACAAAAGATATCAAAATGTGATTTTAAAAAAGTCTGTGTAAAGCAACTTATGTCAAATTTACATGTATTCCTTGCTTGAAAACTCAAAAAGCTCTCCATTGGAATTAAGAGTTTTTCAGTACTTCATTAACTGTAGCCAGAATTTTGACTTCAGATGCAGAAATCAAGGTAACTGTTGCATATTAACGGTTATATACACAAAACATAACAAAGAGTTAACCACCTTCTAGGAAAATGGTGCGGGAACTGTTGATATTACTGACTCTCTTATGTTTCCTGATTGTTTACTAAAGCAATGACAGATGGGAGCTCAAAGATGCCTGATTATAGCCCAAGCCTGAGTTATAGCCACATAATTGCAATAAAATCATTAAAAATGTGTGCCTGAGTTATATTCAGGCATGGGCTGCATGGACATTTCGCATGGTCCGAGCTATACTTGGGCTTCAAAGTATTAAAATTACTTGTAGGGAAAGAGGGAACTTTATCTGTGCAACAGATATAATAATGTAAACATCACAGAGCACTTTAAGATTTATTCCGAAACCCTCCATAAGGTCATTAAGGCAAAAATAAGCTTTACTATCAGGATATACTTAGCAGGTAGAAAATAAAATTAAAACCTCATGTATTACACTCAAAGGAGAAACTACATGTATCAGAACTCTGGTGAGCAATACAAATGTTGAAGGTGAGTAACAAAAATGTATGTACTTCTTAATTGGTTGCAAAAGCTTTAAATGAATTTCTGAATATATTAGATAACTTGAATGTTTGAATTTATCATGCATAAATGTTAGTGTTTCATAGGCCAAGGGAAACTTTAAGGATTGCTCCATGTAAGAAAGAATGTAGGCAGAACCTAAGCCAATAAAAGAGTGTATATTTCTAAAATCTGTGTCTTTTCATTCATATCTTCCATGCCTTAGAGAAGGGTTCACTATGATCGATTATACACAGCCGTAGCGCTTAAGGACCGTGCTTGGGCTGTACAAATTTAGCAGTCATTGGCGAGAAACCTTCTGCTTAACATTTCTGTAATTCACAGTAAAGTACACTTTGCATTATTATTACAGAAACAGTTGTTTTAAACCATAAATTCTGAATACACCATAAGTTAGTAGATATAATTCATTAGTTATAATTTCAAGTGATAAGATTCATAAACAGTTTGTCTTCAACCTTAAACAGTCGGCAACTCAATTGAAATAGATTATTATTAGCCTTCAGTAAATTTAACGGTTGTTTATTCTCACACTGACCTCCACATAGCTTATTAGTGAAACAGCTGTTAGCAGATAAACAGGAGATCAAGATTGGAGACAGCATCAAATGTGACATAAACATCACTTCATCATCCCCATCTCCGATTTCTGGCTACTTCACTGATTATTTGTGTGTTCAAAAGTTTCTTGGTTAAGCAGATACATACAAGAAACATGAAATCTTATTGACAAGAAAATATTTGTTTATTGTAACATTTAAGCACTACATTACATTGATCATCATACATAGTTACCAACTTGATTGGCCATAATAGCTCCTTGGAAGACTAGTAACAAGAAGGTACATAGTACTAAGCTTAAATAAGGAACTGTGCTTCAGTTTTTATAAGATTTTACCTTCCATGAAATTGTAGCTACAGCTTTAACATAGAAATATTTTATACTAAACAACATGTTTTAAATATTAACAGTTCTGTATGCCTATTACATAATAATATTAATGATTTTCCTAACATGCAAATTCTATTGTGTTTATCTAACATTTAAATTTGCAAAGACCATTTAATCAAATGTATATTTAAGCACGTACTGTTCAACAATTAACTACTTAGGTAGGTAAGTATGTCATATTCACAACAAACAAACGAAACCATCTATTACTTGTACACATAACAGATATTCTACCACATAAAACAGGTTTATACTTTATTATTAATTCATAAATTGATAACTATCTACTCTTCAGATACCTTCAGTTCAGAAAACACCTAGATATTAATTTCAGTGAGATACCATTTAATGCTTTCAGTGATATTCTTTGACCAAATGTGAAAGCTATCATGGTTGTGAAGATAGCAATTCACAGGAGCCTGGTTTGTAAGAATATGTTGTTGTGGGGGTTTGCAGCTATTTAGTTTACTGGAAGCTTTACACTTTAAGAGATGTGCAGACTGCAGATAACTGGGTAAAGTCTAGTTCAAGACAGGTCAGGTTATGAAGTCTGAAAAGAATTTAAGAAGTCTGTAACTGATAAGAAATATTATAACACCAAATATAATTATTTTGTAGATGTATTATCTTGAAAAGTTGAAAATAAAACATATGCATTCAGAGTGTGTAATATGTGTATGTGTGTGTGTGTCATATAGTGTGCACTTGTATGTACAGTAAACCTGAAACCTTACTTAAAGTTGAACTCAGCTATAATAATATACAAAAGTTCTGTCTAGCTCCAGCTTTTATTTCCTACCACAGGTGGCAGTGAAGCTTAATCTATTGTTATTGTGGTGCAGCTGCTCTGGTCAGGGTTTTGTCACAAGAGATGGTGGTGTCCTTCAGCACCAGCCAGCTGGTTAGTTGGCTGGCTAGAGAATGGAAAGTGGAAGTATTCTAGTCTGACATAAATCCCAGAAGTGCTATCAAGATAGAATGAGATATTTATGGGTGTTTCTTCCTCATACTCGCTGACTTTCCATAAAGTACTGCAGCTATGTATAAGTAAGCATGTTTAAAGTTAGGAAGGTGGTTGTTATAGAGTTCTGGTTATTCAGCAAATTCTGTTAGCGTCACTGACAAACAACACTGACAACTGAACTAAGACACAGTATAGACTAAAATAGAGACAGAGAGATTTACATTGAAGTACTTATATTTAAACAGATAGCATATCTCTGACCAGTTTGAAAATAATGTTACGAAAAACCCCCCTGTATTCTTTTCCATTTGTTAAAATCCTATTCCTTCCTTGCAATAGTTCTGTAAGTTCTAGCTGTCAGTCTTCGATAATGTTGGCTGAAGAAGCAGAATTCCCTTCTGCTGATCAAGACATATACTCTTTTTCAATGCTCTCCAAGATTTGTTGTTCCAATGGATCATAATTTGGGACATTGTTATGATCCTCAGTTTCCTCCTCCAAAATACTGAAAAACCAAATGTATCATGTTAACCATCACTTTAATTCTAAAGTACAAATTTACTCTTTGAGATGCTACAATTTATTGCCATTTTACCGCTATTTGGCAGAAAAAGATTTCAAAACAGCCTCAGAAAACATATTTAAACACCTAAACTTAAATCTCTTAACAGAGGTTAATAATATATAGGCTGATAATGGAGACATTAAATAGATATATATTAAGTTTAGCAGTGATACTAAATTCTGATTCTGTTTGAAAATGATTTAAAAGTTGTTCATCTCAAAAATAAAGGTAATAATTCCAGGTTTGAATGTACACACTTGTAAAATGCAACGAAGCATAACTTTAAACCTGTGGCATGACAGCCCTTGTGGGCCTTGATCTACCAATCCATCTGTCCAACTCATGCTCCTATGTACTTGATGAAAGTGGACAATTATCCAGTTATTATGGGAAGATGATTTAGTCAGAACTATGCTTCTCCTATTTGGAATGATAGTTTTCGTGACCTACAGACCACTACATATTGCAAGCCTTCAAATACATCATGATAATGAGTGGCCACTGATCCTATACATGGGCTGAAACCCATGTGTATTCAATGACTGAGAACCAGAGCAAAATGTTCCAACCCACTAGGCCAAGAGTTGGCAAATTGGTCATCGTGATTGCACAAATTGTGATGTCAGGGAACACAACCCGGCATGCACATGATATCTGGTTTGAAAGCTGCAGTGACAGTGCAAAGTAACTTCTCTAACACACGTTTGATTTCATACATGCTTAATACATATACACAGACTGAGTGGGCTTTAACACTTATTTTTCATTAATATATTCTTTACTTCATTGGGAGCATTACGGTTTTGCATACATCTAACATTAATTCATAAGTACTGACACACAGCAGAATACGTAGGTTTTCATCTGTCAATTGTGATTTGCTTTTAGATTTTACAGGATTCAGTTTAGAATAAAATTGCTCACACATAGCCCTAGTATGTGCAGCAAATGAATGAAGAGACATATTAAGTTCTATACACAAAGGTAAACCAGTCATGTTTTGTAATTGTGATTTCAAAATTGTGTTTGTAAATTTGCAACCTCACTTTGTAACTGTGGTTTTACAACAATGGACCAATTATGTGTCTAGCGCTAACAGCATACCAAACTCCAACTTTCTGATCATAATGAGGGATTCCTTGAATGCGATGTGGATTTTCAGAGGGTCTATACTGACTAGACATGCGCACAATGGCAGCTGGTAGTGGGGGAATCCAGCAAGGTCACAGGAGAGACAAAAGCCATGTGCTCCATTAGGTTTTAAATGAAAAACCCTGTGGCAGGATCCTTATACAGCAGTTAGTTATTCCTTAAGACTTGTATAGAGTAGTACATGCTTTCCCTTTCAACCATGACTAATCTACGTTATAGCATAGTCTGTATTTCAATGCCTACAGACTGATTTTAAAATATTTTGCTGCATTAGGTTCACACAGTGGCATACAGGGAGAACTAGCACTATGAAAATCTCAGAAGTGAGGAGCTGTTATAATCACTGACACTATGAGCTTATCATACATAGAAGTATGTCTGTGATGATGCTGACCCCAAAAATAACATGTACCTACATTTATTTTCCTAAAAGATAATGCATTCCTAGTTCCAAGTGAAATGTGAGTAATGGCGTTTTATACACAAGTTATTAAAGCAAATGCAATAAACTGATCAAAGAAAAACATGCCAAATTAAACAAAAAATCATTATCATATGTATTACTTGTTTCCGATCAAATTACCAAATAATAATAATACACCATTTTGTTAATTTTTTTCATCTCAATGTCTCATTGCTTCAACAAAATGTCTTAATCAATTCCAGTATTCTTTACTCACCTTGAAGATGACACTTTCTGTGCTTTTTGTAACTCTGGAGACTCCTGCAACACAGTAAGATCTTTCAGACTTCAAATGCATTTGCTTAACCATAATTAAACAATTATTTATTTCTTAGACTTAGGGATGTAAATAGCAAATTTATCCATTACACAGGGTATTAGAGGTATAGACACAGGCGTTTTGATAAATGGTACCTTAATATGTATCCACTTAAGTGTGTTGTGTTTTGTTTTTGTGTAACAGTTTTCCCACAAACCAGTCACATAGTTTACTACCTGAAGATTTTCGCATGGTCATGAACTGGTACATGAAATGGATAACACCTGTCATTGTGGACTATTTGTTTTGATTCCATGTGTTCGCACCTCAAGGTGTTACCCTTCTGGCCTAGGTAGTGTGGGGTCATTAGCCTTGCATAAAACATTCACATTCAGTTCCAATACAACATTCGTTATCACAAGGCCTGCCCACTTTGTGTTACGCCTTCCCCTCCATTCTCTCCAGAGAAATTAAACATTTATGGCTTGGCTTGTACATGACAGCCTACTTGGAGATACTAACCAACTTGAAAACATACTACTCTTAATAAGGAAAAGTATAAGTAAGCAAATGAAACAAATATTGTTCATTATACTGTTTTCAGTTACCAATAGAAATATCTGCACTTATACCCCTAACAGTCTGTATACTGTTTCTTAAAGAAAGAAACAACTTTCCTAGAGAGGCAGCTGTTTTGACTTCATTTTTACTTTCTCTCCTGTGTGTAGTAAGCAGGGGAAATATTGTACTCAACCCAAAAATTTGATGTCGGGATTTCAACAGAAATATATGTTTTGAGGCCCCCTGGATCCAGAAAAAGCATTCTTAGAAAGAGATCCATGTGTCTCTGTGTATGTGTGTCTGTCACTCTGTGGGCAGCATAACTCAAAAATGAAAAGTTGGTTAAAAACCAAAGTTCTTATTTAAGTTTAACATCCTTCTAGGATGCAACATGAAGATTTTGAAGAAAATTCCTCCACCCTAAACTACCCTTTACATGGAAAATTTCTCAAAAATGTTGATTTTCTCAAAAATGGCTCTAAGAATTTTTAATAAATGCCATGTGTTTAAGATATTTTTATTGAAAATTAAATGTATATTTTGATTTTTCTGGCTATAGCCCATGTGGTCCTGTTCACTCTTGATGAATTTTGTATAACTGGTAAACCCTAAGAGATAGACCAAATCTTACTATACAAAAAATATAGATCTCCTTAAAACACACAAGTTATGTCCAAATGCATTTTTTATGTGGAGTGAACCATTTTGGAGATATTCCTTGTTACTTGTGTGAGTTTTGCAATACTTATACCTTTCTCAAATGGAAGGTCATTATTCACTTTTTTCTTCTCTTGGCTGTAGAAAGAGAATGGAATTTCAAAGCCCCCATATAGTGACCAGCTTTAAAACATTTGACAATCGCTCATAGCCTACTGTATTCCTATATTTCCCTTGCACCTATAAGAAAATTAGCAACAAGATAATTTCTACAAATGTTTATCTTGACTAACATGAAGAAGATAGAGGAATAAGAGTTTGTAAGAACAGTTAGTACCAGAGTAGAGAAAATCATATCAGTGCAACACATCAGAATATTCTATTATATGTTTGGTGATACCTAAATACCAGTCTGTTGCAAACCATAAGAAGCTTAGTAAATTTGTGGATGACCAAGACACTGCTTTTCAATCACATTCAAAACTGTGAAGAAATTTTTCCGAGAGAGTTTCTTTTAAACGCAAATGAAAGTTTATGTTTTTTGGCAGAAAAAAATTGAGAAAGCATTTAAATATATACCTAACAGAAGACACATTCAGAAGTTCTTGACTTGTCTAACTTTTCTCTTAGTAATAAATTTTCTCATTTTATTGAACTTTATAAACCATAAAAGCTAAATCCTCAGCTTTGTGTCCAAATTAAAATCATAATGTAAAGCAAGTAGTATAGTGTGTTTCATAGCTGTATACACATAAACTCTTTCCTGAGCATGTTCCTCCATTTTTTGATCAGTAGCTGAAGCTGCAAAGTGAATTTATTGGTGACATCATCAAGAAATTTGTAGGTATTTATGTGTGTTCATGCTTCTATGATGAATGCTTTGCGTCAATTCAATGTTTTGAGTCAACTCCAGTGTGCAAAGGAAATTGACTAGGAAAGAGTAGGTACTCATCTAATATCTTGCAGATTTACAGAAAGAATTCACAGATTGAAATTTCCCAAGCTATATTGGATAATAGAAACATTAAAATTTGCCAGCAGTATCTTTGCTAATTTGCTCATCCTTAAAGTATGAATCCCCTCCGAAGGAGTGTCGCCTTGTCGTGGCGGAGGGGCTCAGTACCTGAGCCAGACGGCCTACTAAGTGTCATTTTGATTACTGGTAGGCAAGAGGTGAGGGGAAGCAAAGAACATTCCAAACGGGTAGATGGGGCTCGTTAGCCTTGGTCGACGACTCATCTAGGAGAAGAGGACTCCGAAATCAAACTCCCCCAGGGGCTCCTACTACGGTAGGTACGGGTTTGGCGTACCCGGGGCCCCAAGCCATACTCTCGATTGGGTTCCTCCAAGAGGTGAGAGAGCACATGCCAAACGCCCAATCAACTTTGGTCCACTTTTGTGTTTGACGTCCCACCTGATACCTCCCTGTACACAGTCTGATGGATAACATACGCGCGGGTTGTAGGAGGATGGGGTGACGTAAGGGGTGACTGGGTAATCGCGTAAGTCCCAGCCCCTGGTTATCATGTAGGATCTGTGTACGTATCCGCTGATAAAGGTCAGTCCCGGGGAGGGGCCATTGCATGAGTTGATGCACTCCTGAAGGCGATTGGGTCCCTCTATCTGTACATTGGGAGGTGAGACCCTAGGGTGAGCAAGGTCCAGGCCAGGACTCTCACCTAAGCCGGGGTGGCGCCCAGGATGTGAGCATGCCATCGGAGACATTTGCAATGGTGGAGGATAACATCGCCATGAGTACGAAAACTCATAACAAAACCAAACAAAGTAAAGTCTGTGTAAAGGAAGTAGCAGAGTCGAATGGTCCTCGCTACTTAGTCATATCTAGAACTGAGGGAGATAAGAAATTTTTATCGGTGAGCCCATTTACAATTCAAAAGGGTTTGGATAATATTGCTGGTCCAGTAAAATCATGCACTAGATCTCGCAATGGAACGCTCCTGGTTGAAGCACATTCAGCTACCCAGGCAGCTAAGATATTGAAAGCGAACATGCTAGCAAGTTATCCAGTACGCGTCGAGATGCACAGAACCTTGAACTCCTCGCGCGGTGTGATAAACACCCGTGCATTGGAAGGATTATCCAATGAGGAGATTCAAGAGAATCTGACGGAGCAAGGCGTCATACACGTTTACCGGGTTCAACGTAAAGAAGGTGGTGAGTTAAAGCCAACTAATACCCTGTTCCTGACCTTTGATCGGGTAGATCTCCCGCAAAGGATTAAGGCAGGGTATGAATCCATCGAAGTTAGGCCGTTCATCCCGAACCCACTCAGGTGTTTTAAGTGCCAGCGCTTTGGACATACAAGTGAGCTTTGTAAGGGACTAGCTACATGCCCTCAATGTGGAGATGAATCCCACGATGGTGCATGTACTACAACTCCTACATGTGTGAACTGCAGAGGTGAACATCCATCTAGTTCCCGAGACTGCCCCCGCTTTGTAGAGGAAAGAGCGATCCAAGAGATACGGGTTAAAGAGAAGGTGCCCTTCTCAGAAGCCCGGAAGCTCTTGCGTCTACGCCAACCCTCTGTTCCCAGATCCGGAACCTATAGCTCAGTCGCAGCTAAAGCGCTAGCGAGCAGAGAGATCGCAACTCAGACCAGCGATTTCAATGGGGCAACAATTTCTGAAAAAAACACTTGTTGCCCGTAGCTCTATACCAAAGCCTTCAACATCAGCACGCACATCTGTATCAACGTGTACAAAATCTGTTGGTGAAAAAAACTCAACTGTTCGATCACCAACGAAAATGCCAAACTCGACACAGAAGACTAGCAAACCTGTTATTTACAATGCCTCGCCGATAAAGTTTAAGAAGAACTACACAAAGAACGATTTCCTCAAGGAAGATAAGGCTCATCCCAGTACATCAAAGGGATATAAGAGTCCAAGGAGATCTCCTCGAAGATCCTCTTCTGGGGAATCTTCAGGGGTGGACTCAGACCGGCGTCTTTCATCTTCGCCGGTCCCCATTAGCAACCGGTTCGAGACACTCGAACCCAAGTTTGCTATGGGAAGACGCACGTCCTCGGCAGAGGACATGGATTTGGACCAATCTGCCCACACTGGGAGACCCCCAGTGGAAAAGAGGCGCGAAAAAGCGTCCGAAAAGAACGTCAGCCCAAGAGAGAAAAGGGCTAAATTAGTTCGACAACCGCCTGCTCCAAAGTAATGAAGAGTTACCTTGGAATTACCTATCCCATACACAATGCAATATGACTATCCTACAATGGAACGTACGTGGAATTCGAACTCAAAGACCAGAACTTGAGCTTTTGCTCAAAGAAAACGAACCTCTGGTTGCATGTTTGCAAGAGACTAAGCTGCGTCCTCATGACGCTTTCCATCTAAGGCGATACACCCCAATACGGTGGGATGTTACACCAGAAGAGGGTGTACCGGCACATGGCGGCGCTATGATGCTTGTTAGAGATGACGTGTATATGCAAACTCTACCATTGCACTCTGATATACAATCAGTTGCTGTATGGATTAAACTGCCAAACATACATTTCACCATCTGTAATGTTTATTTGCCTCCGTCCCATGACTTCTCGCATATTGATTTAGAAGATCTAGTTTCCCAGTTGCCAACACCGTTTCTGTTGGTGGGAGACTTCAATGCGCACCACCCACTTTGGGGTTCAAGTAGCGCTTGTGCGAGAGGTACACTCATTTCCGATTTCTTGGCGAGTCACAACCTAGCTCTCCTCAACACTGGAGAGCCTACATTCATTTCTGACTCTCATAACAGCTTCTCACACCTTGACCTTGCAGTTTGTTCACCTCAGTTGGCAGTCTCCTTACAATGGAATGTCATCTCTGATTTACACTCTAGTGACCACTTCCCATGTCTTATTAGTCTCTTGACGCAACATACGTATTCCACACGTATGCCCAGATGGCGTTTGGACCATGCCAACTGGAACCTCTACACCCAGTTGGCTGCCTTTACGTACAAAGAGCACGACTCAGTGAATAATTTGGCGCAGCATCTCACGGAGACGATTCTCTCTGCTGCTGAACAATCGATTCCGCGGTCGACTACACACCCCCGTCGATTTCCCGTCCCCTGGTGGACGGAAGAATGTCGGAATGCCATTCGTGCTCGAAGGCGTGCACTTAGGGTTTTCCAACGTCACCCTACTTTGGAAAACCTGATCGAATACAAGAAAATGCGCGCCAGGTCCAGACAAGTCATTAAGGATAGCAAAAAGTCATCATGGAGCAAATTTGTAGCTTCATTTAACCGACACACACCTTCCTCGGTTGTGTGGGATATATTAAGGCGTGTTGCAGCTAAAACGACCCAAATACCAATAGCGGGACTAAAAACAGCCACAGGAGCTGTTGTTGATTCATTTGAAGTGGCCAATACCTTTGGCAGTGCTTTCGCACAAGTGTCTAGCTCGGAAAACTACTCCCCTGAGTTCCTTCCATTTAAAACTCAGGTGGAATCTCAAGGCTTCTCGTTTCGTTCTAGAAACGTAGAAGATTACAATCGCCTTTTCACCATGGCAGAGCTGGAGCATTCCCTGAAATCTTCGCGATGTTCAGCACCAGGACCGGACGGTATTCATGTACAAATGTTACAACAGCTCTCTCCTGAAGGTAAGGCATTCCTGCTCGAGGTCTGTAATCGTGTTTGGGTTGACAATATACTCCCAGAAAATTGGCGGGAGACCACCGTTATTCCCATCTTGAAGGCTGGGAAGGACCGTCATCTTCCCTCCAGTTATCGTCCTATTTCCCTCACCAGTTGCGTTTGCAAGGTGATGGAACGCATGATCAATGGACGATTGGTATGGTGGTTAGAAAGTCGTAACCTACTGACTAATATCCAGTGTGGTTTTCGACGACGCCGTTCAACTGTTGACCATCTTGTGTCAATATCGACACAGATAATGGACGGGTTTATGAAGAACTGTCAAACCGTTGGCATATTTTTCGATCTTGAGAAGGTTTATGATACGTGCTGGCGAGCAGGGATTCTACGTTCCCTGTATGCCTGGAACATACGTGGACGCCTACCACTTTTCATTCAGGAGTTTATGAAGGACCGCTTTTTCCGAGTAAGGGTCGGCTCGGTTTTTTCTAATTCTTTTGTTCAGGAGGAGGGAGTACCTCAGGGTTCGGTGCTAAGTGTCACGCTCTTTGCTATAGCAATTAACTCCATCTGGAAATGTGTTCCACCTGGAGTTTCGTCATGCCTATTCGTAGACGACTTCGCTGTCTATTGCACCTCTCAGCGCACGGCGTTCTTACAACGGCGCCTGCAGCAATGTTTGGACAACCTTAGAGAATGGAGCATGAAAAACGGCTTCCGTTTCTCAACTGAGAAGTCAATCTGCGTTAATTTCTGGCGCCGTAGGAGACGATTACCACCTTCGCTCCGTTTTGGTCCAGATTCACTCCCCTTCGCAGAAGAGACGCGCTTCCTGGGTTTGATCTTGGACAGGAAGCTTAGTTGGTCGTCGCATATTGCACAGCTAAGAGCGAGATGTGACCTTTCCCTAAATATTATGCGAGTACTGAATGGCAAATCGTGGGGAGCGGATCGGACAATTTTGTTGCGAATATATCGCGCATTGGTCCGATCCAAGCTAGACTACGGGTGTATTGTTTATTCGTCAGCACGACCATCTGTGCTGAGAAGATTAGACGTGGTCCATAATAGGGGCATCCGCATTGCAACAGGAGCTTTTCCAACAAGCCCAGTGGTGAGCCTTTACGCCGAGTCCGCAGAACCTCCTCTGCAATATCGGCGTGAGATTCTCTTGGCAAATTATGGTTGTGCGCTTAGATGTATGCCTAAGCACCCAACGTTCGCTTCTTTTTTCACCACCACGCTAAGAGAACGATATAGAAATAGCACCCTTAATCCAAAGCCTGCGGGGTTCCGTTTCCAAGAGCTCCTAGTGAAGCTTGGAGTGGAACTGCCTGTGATGTTCGCCAAGGGCGAGAGACTTTACCCCCCTTGGCTATCTGGTACGCCCCATGTAGATCTTGGGATGACCATACACCAGAAGTCCACGATGCCTATTTCAAGTATCCGCACGTGTTTCTTAGAATTTTTGTCAGGCTACACTGACCGTCGATATATTTACACCGATGGGTCAAAGGGCTCCAACGGTGTTGGATGTGCTTATGTTTATGGAACCGAACCATATACATTCGGTTTTCCAAATAGCACCTCCATTTTTACTGCAGAGCTTTATGCAATTTATCGAGCCGTTTTGTATGTTCGCCGTCGTAAATTAGGTGACTGCCTGATTTTGAGCGATTCCCTTAGTGCACTGCAGAGCCTTTGTCATTTGTACAACCCCCACCCTATTGTACAACGTATCCAGGATGCCCTCCATGTTTTACACGCTTCTGGCGTTGACGTGGTGTGTGCATGGATTCCCGGTCATGTAGGTTTGCCAGGGAATGAAATGGCAGATTTAGCAGCAAAGACGGCAACTACAGAACCCAGTATTACCATCTCACGTGTTACTTCGGAAGACTTTAGGCTTGAAGTGCGGAGAGCGGTGCTGTCGTCCAGGCACGACGAGTGGTCAACTCTCCGCGGTAATAAGCTTAGAGAAGTGAAAGAACTTCCGATAAACTGGGTAACTTCCTGTCGCACATCTCGTCGCGAGGAGGTTAGTTTGGCTCGATTAAGAATAGGCCACTGCAATTTTTCACATGGTTACCTATTTAAAAGGGACCCTGCGCCTCTATGTCCGCTGTGTGACAACCTTTTGTCAGTTCGCCACGTGTTGCTAGAGTGTTGCTCTCTAGCGCACCTTCGGGATTCTCTGCAGCTGCCTGCCAGACTTGCAGAGGTCCTAGCGGACGACAAAACAGCGGTTGATAGAGTTTTTAATTTTTTAGCAGAGTGCAATATCAATTTGAGGATTTAAATTTTTTTTAATTATCTGTTTCTGCTTTTGGACGTATTTAACCCCTTGTTTCATATCTGGCTATTGCCACTGCCTTTTGCCTTTGTAAACTTTTCTTGTTGCTAGTATTTTTATTTTTTGAATGAAATTTATGTCTGGCTTTTGCCAGGAATCTTTTAAGGGCGCTGATGACCTAGAAGTTGAGCGCCCTTAAACCAAACCAAACCAAATTAAAGTATGAAATTACTTTTGCCACTTGTCAAATATTCTTCCCAGGTGGAGGCAACGGTTAAAATTCTTAAAGCCTCCAAATGGACTCTATGTTCAAGGATACAGAGAGGTTAAAAAGGGCCCGGATATTTATGACCTAAAAATGTTAGAAATATGCAAGTACTTATGACCGAAAAATATTAGAAAATATGACCATAAATATTACCTAAAATTTTGTTGGTGCATTGTCAAAATCTTCCAGAATTTAATATTGTTTCCATTAACATATTGAAAATCTACTTTAAAAACCTATCATACTCAATAATAATTAAATAATATTAACTTTATTGTTGCATTTTGAATTTATATAATTGCTCAATCCAGAGCTAAACCTCAGCTCTGATCAGAAAGAAGAATTACAATAGCAAATTACATACAGCTTATCCTCCAAATTTGCGGAAAGATACATTTCTAAGAAAGATAATTATAAGAAATATTACAGACAAGAATTAGCAGATGTGATATGACCCATGAGAATTGCATAATTTTAATCACAATTGATAAAATCGTGCTTTGCTTATATTTTCCATAGAAAAAGAAACAAACAAAAACTATGACATTTCATAAACATCTGGGCCCAGCTAATAAATGTAGGGCATAGGGGAGGAAGGAGGAATATCAAGAAATTCTATTTTCATGGTAATGCTGTTATGGCAAATGCTAATTTCATCAAAATGTATACATTATTGCCTGGTTAAATTATGCTTTTGGGCTTTTGGAAGCTTATCACAAGAGGTGAGAGAAGATGTAGTTATCTTAATTTTGATTTCTAATATTTTCCCCCTTCTGCCTCTCTATGTTTTAAAATATGATCTTACCTGGGGACTATGAGAAATAAACACAGATTCAAAACCATTGTATTCACAAGGTCAATTTCAGAATCTGTAGGGACTTAAAGGACACTCTTGGGGCTCTAATGACCTAGCTGTCGACGGGCCCTTAAACCCTAATCACCCACTCACTCACTTAAAGGACACTCAGGTAATGCTAATTCTATATAAAAGCCCTGTTTGCAGTAATTTTGAATATGCCTCAATTGTCTGGTCAACAATGTATAAATCTCACAACAGTCAACTAGAGAAGGTCCAAAAAAAGTTTCTCAGATACTTGTATTACAAAACTCCCAGTGATTTGATTTATAATCAGAACTACCACCATATGGTCAATTGCTTAACAATTCAAAATAGTCCCACTTTCTGATCATAGATTAATAGCAAAACAATTATTTTTCTATCGACTGGTATCTGGTGAAGAATTTCTTGATAGAACATATTTTAATTTCAGAAACTACCGGTTGTTTCAATTTAGAACTCTGAAAACGTTATCCCATAAAAATTCTCCTGTTCTGAGGTTATGTGCCAAATACAATAAACTTTCAACCAAAATAGAGTTGGATTTGTTATTCTTTTTCTATTGCATTCAGATGTTTAGTTACTGTTTACTCAATTACATCACTTATGATTATTTGCTTAGTCAGTATACACTTTGGAATATCTTGCCTATAATAACAGCTTAATAGAAAGTTCATTTTTAGTCTTAGTTTTTTTTGTCTTCCTTTTTGTAGTCTTGTTCTGTATCATAGTTAAACTTGTATAAATAAATTACAAGTAGCTACTATAATAGGAGCTTTGCTCCATTGTAGTACAAATGAATAAATAAATAAATTAATTTTTAAAGCTAGTAAATGTACAGGAATAAGATAAAGATGATGGTAACAGTAGTATATGTAACCAGGGGCAGATCCAAGGGAGGGGATAGGGGTTTGTATTCCCCCACCCCCAAAAGAAAATTTGCAAAGTATTTAGGATGTAAGTAAAGAAAAAGGTATTCTCATTAATTCACAGATATATTCAGATTCTTTATCTCCGTAAGACAATTATCTGATATATGTTTATACATACAATGATATTTCCAGATTTTCTAACTGTAGCACCTCATCAGACCCCCCCACCCCCCCCCCAAAAAAAACAAACAAAAACAAATCCTGCACCCACCCCTGTATGTAGCTATGTATTATAACAAAATTAATAACTGGGGATGCTAGGATGAGATAGATTACCTCTCCATAAACCCTTTCCCGTTGACCTTGTAATTAATAATGAAGAAGATCAAGAAAAACACAAACTCAATTCTTATGTCTAGGAAAGTCAGTATGGTTCAAAGTGTATAATCTTTAGACTCTATATTCTAGAAAGACCCAAAGGAGGATTTGTGCACATACTCATGTGTAATGTGCAAATGGGCTTTTTGTATCATTAAAATAGACTTAGGTTAATCAGGCTGAATCAGGGTTGTCAACATTTAAAAGTAAAATTATCGTACCAGCCATTCAAAATTATGGATTTGGGTTCAAAATTATCGTACATCATAAAGCAAACGCTACAACAATAAAAATATCGGTATAATACTTATGAAAATATAAGAGTTAATGATGTTTATTATATCCACTTACAAGATTGATGACCTCAACAAATATTATATTACAACTTTGGCACTTATGTTTCTCGCACTATTCATATGAAAGTTCAGCTTCCTCAACCGTTGCAGCATTGCACAAATTTGTTGTTGAGATAAACCTTAACATGTTCTCGGTGACTTGCAGATTTTAAGATCTACCACGTTCTTTCATAAGTTGAAACGACAAAATGAGTTCATTTACCGTATCTAGTGCCAATCTGTTTCTAACTTTGGTTTTTATTAAACCCAGTTTAGAAAAAAAAAACTCTTTCACAAGAAGTGCTTCTGTAGGACAAGGAAACCACTGATAATGCAAAGGCCGGCAGTTCTTTGAAATCAGTATTCCCACCAATTGAGGTGACATATGTTTAACAGCACTCCAGAAACTGTCAGGTTCAGGCATGTTCTTTATTTCACACGGAATAGCATGTATTCCGAGTTTTCTACATTGATCATCAATTTTCTGAACAGTGCCTTCTTCATTGAGATTACCAGACCTGGGCACACTGGCAATAAGAGGATAAAGCCTAGCAGGCTTAGTAGCTATGGGGTGGAGACAGACAATGAGGACAAAAGTGGTGTTATTTGTAATTAGTTTCACTTCGCTGGAGTGACAAATCAGTGAAAATGATATTTTGCCGATATCGAACTATCATACATTCAAATTATCGTACACCCCCATAATTATTGTACGGGTTGACAGCCATCATACAGACATTAAAATTATTGTATGCCCCCATAATTATCGTACGAGTTGGCAACCCTGGGCTGAATAGCTTTTCAAAGATTGGTGCAATGTTGCATGCATAATGGCTCAAAATTAGCATAATGTCCAGACCATTATATAAAGTTGTGTCCACTCAGTGTTTTCCTGTATTCAAACATTCACTGAGTTGCCTTATTTTAAATATGAATGTTTGTAGGATAAAGGTTCTAACATGCAAAAGGCAAATGTTCTATTTAACAGAAAAAAGGCAATTTCAGACATTATTTTATGTTAAAAGTGTTTCAGTTCCCCTCCTGTTGGTTCAATAGAGATAGTTTCCAACACATTGCAACTTTCTTTCTTGCCTTTGAGAAAAGCACGGGCTAGTCTTCTTGCCCACAGCTGTTCACTTACTGCTACAGAACCACAAAATTCAACAATTGATAGGCAGCATATAGTAAGTAGAACTTGCATTCTATACCAGCACCTGACAACAGCGTGTTAGTATTTCATTCCACATTCAGCTAATAACATATCTTCCACTGAAATAATTGGTAACTTATGCATTATATTATTGAAAACGTCTGCAATAGATTACTTGCTTAAAATACTACAAATACATATCTATAAATATATAATGTGAGCTTTATCCTACGTTACTGATAGCAGAAAACATATTGTCAACTTGTAAGTAATGTAACTATAAGGTTCTGAAACTTACCTTTCTGTTAATTTTTTTGAATTTCTCCGGATCAAATCCATCCACGGAACTCTGAGAACAAACAACATTCATAAAGCATTATGGCATTTTGCTTTCACACTTTTAGCTCTATGCTAAAGAGGTAAACTTTTTAAAAGAGAAAGATTAACTCCCTTATAATATCTGAGGCCTATAGAGCTGATGCTAATGATTAACGAATGCTCAAATGAGCCAAGATTGGAAAATATGATTGTTTCCTGACATTTGTCTTTACAAGATATTAAAAATACCTAGGTAACTTGCCCAAACAAGACTCATACATAGGACATCTGAATCACTCAGAGGACATGCTATCTAATACTCATAGAAGTAGGAGCAAGATACAAGGGTAATCTGAAAAGTTTTTTGAATAAGCCACAGATTGCAGTTGCAGTTTTGATTTGAGAACGAGTTATATTTCTTGGAAATATTCATGCAACAAGGCTGGCCAAATGCCACCTAGAGCTGACAACAGCAGTTACCATGTGCAATCACCTGCACCATCTGCCCGGCACTACCAACACTACATGCCTCAAAGTACACCTGAAAGATGATAAGGAAATGGAATGAAAGGAAATGATGGAAAGGAAACCGTGGTATGAAATAGCGCACCCCAGCATTCGCCTAAGTGAAATGGGGAAACCACGGAAAATCCATGTCAGAGTGCATGGCCACGGGGATCGAACCTGCAGCCTCCCAAATGTGGGCCACAGACGTTACCGCCTGAACCATCCCGCTCAGTTTTAAAGGCATTAAAGCGTTTGTTATAGTAGGTTTAGTAGTCAGCTACATTAAAGGGGAATCAAGTTGTGCACGATCATGGTGCATGTGATGACACGGTGTGGGGAACCAATTCTGCCCGTCTGCTGCACAGACAAAGCATGCAGAACTTCATTCTTTTGGTAGCTCGCCTACTAAGCTTAGTTATAAATTACAGAGAGGTGTTCCCTGTTGATAAATGATGTCTTGGTCACTGGCTAATCACCTTTCCCTTAAATTAGGCATGGGAAAAATCGGCTCATCGGGCCACTCCACTGAAACAAGTTCTTGCCTCACTCCACCTGCCATCCCTCCCCTAACTTGCTGTTCAGGTTACGACATGCCTCATTCAGTGGCGAGTATGACTGTTTTATGAATAGTGGTAGAGAAAATTTGTTGTAAGTTACAAAAACAGGAAAGTTTGTTGCTTAATATGCAAATTTCAATTTTCAAATATAAAGTGTTACAATATCAAACACCGCTTTGATCAGAAGTATAAATCAAACTTTGGTGATCTTACAGGCATTTATTTACAATTTCAAAAGATACTTTCTGAATACTCGTATTTGTAAACACTTAAAAGGGAGAATATGATTCCACGTTTTAGTGGTTACGTTTCTTATTAATTTGTTTAATATAAACATGATTTTCCTGTTTCAAAGTTTTAACATAATATTAAGTCTAAAACCAAAGAATTTATTATGTTGATCAAATAGTTTAACCATATTTTAAGGCTAAATAACAATGTAACTTTACTGCTTGATTTGTTGTGAAAGAGAAACAATTTAATATGTTAATAAGGCAGCGTAAGGCTATTACATGTTTAAGATAGAGGAAGGTCTTAAACTTCAGGATTATGTAATTTACCTAACTACAGTAGGTGGCTGTAATAATTTACTGCATGCAAAATATGTTTAATATAAACAAAGTAGTTAATAACAGCATAGAAATTATTACTCTGCGCAAGTGGAACGAACTCACCACTGCACGTGTTGTATCGAAACAACCTTCGTCACTCGGGGTGGGTAAGGCAAGTTCAATCGCTGCCTCTCCTCTTGTGCCCATGCCTGGCTTAAATGTTTGTTTAACTTTGCAAGCACATGAATGCCCAAAGGTGTCAAGTATGGGCTATCTATATGGTGGATGGTGAACCTTATGTTAATGTGCAGCAAGTCTGTTGTGATGTGGACGAAATGCCCCTTGAATTATTATCGTGTAACAACTCCAATCTTGTGTAAGAAGACCGGCTCATCGTCAGCATAGAGTAGTCTCCTCAAGTCACGTTAATTCAACGGATAACGCAGCTGTATTCACAATCGCACCACCAACTGTAATGTCAACCAACATGAACATGGTAAAAGAGTTGTTTTACATGGTACCTGCGATGTATTAGTGGCTACGACCACAGGGGAAAAACGTGAAGGTGGTACAGTGTCTAAATCAAACTTTTTGACAAGGGGGGGGGGGGAACTAAGTTTGTGTTACACTTATAACAATAATAATAGTAATACCAGTAGTTGTAGCAGCATTGGTGTGTTACAATATATACAGAGTGGAAGGGAAGTCATTACATTCCTTCTAATATGTGCTTCATAGAAGCATTACAAACAAAAAAGTCAAATGGCATTTTGTTCTTTGGTCAGCCAATTTTAAAAGAATAAATGGTTTTTATCCAAATTGGATGCGTAATTCCACAAGAATATATGAAGGTAACAGTTTGTTACTTGTAAGATGTGCAGAGTAACTTATTTCTGACATAGCTTCGGTAGTAATTATGAGACATCACACAGGGTTTCGAAATAATTAATCACTTAAAAGACATGAAGGAATGTTACGTTCAACTCCTTCAGATGTGTAACATGTCGACAATGTTGCGTTGAGGTTGGTCAGGGAATTGACCTGGTTTATGGATGTAAACACTTTCACTTTCGCCTAATGTTTTGGAAGCTAATGCTTGTGATTGGCTTACACATGCACAGTAAACACAGAAGGACAAGGCACGGTATGTGTTTATGTTTTCAAGCCGCACCGTTAGGAAATTTGTTTATGTACTGAGCTAGGGAAAGTGACACCCACACAATCTGCAGTGTTGCCAGCTTGGTTTTGACAAAACTAAAATATCTCCGTAGGAAATGGTCAGAGACAAAAACGTAAGATACAAAATGTGTTCAAAATACTGAGATCTATCATTGGTTTAGATTAATGTAATAACTTCCCTTCCACCCGGTACATATGTCGTATATACATAAAACATAGTAATGGTGCTGATGGTGGTGGCGGTAGCTGTGGTAGTAGTAGTAGTAGTGCTGGGATGTTCTTTAGAAAGAATCCCGCGAGCACTTGGTCAGAATTTCGGCCAAGTCCCACTCGGCAGTGTGGACGAGTTCTTACGAAAGTCGCCGAAGTTGCTGCTAGTGCATTTGTGTGTAGTGTGTTGGCAAAAAAAAAAACTAGTGTAGTTGAAAAAGCAATGTTGGCAAATTTGAAAATCGTCTGCTAGTGACAGAGTGCAACCTAGTGGCGATTCTGGTAACCACTGTAAGTAGTACGTAAGTAGTAAGTAGTTTCGGACTTAGACTCTGGCCGTCAAGTGCTACGGGACTCTTTCTAAAGAAGAGCCGTAAATACTTCCTTGACAGGGAAGAAAATCTTCTTTGACGAGGTTACGAGCGAGGGAAATTGTTTAATGAGAGGCGGAAGTCCCCCATTCCCCATTACTCGAACCCTGAGGTGGTATGGTTCGTCCCGAAAGTACTTCAACAGTCAAACTGCAGATTGGAGTAATGGTTCGCGTCCAGTTTTACACCAATTATCTAGAATGAGCAATACACTCCGATTTCCTTGTAGAGCAGATTCGTCCAGAATAAAAATATGAAAACCAACTGTTGTGCCTGTCCATTTTGAAGCTTATCTACAGCTGTAAACGTAAACGTAGCAAAACATGCAAGTTTGTGGACAGGAAAGCAGATAATTAGCACAATTTGACTCGTCTCTGTCAATACGCAATGTCGTATTCAGCAGCCTTGCACGTGATCAGTGATCAGTTGACAAAATTTCCTGATCAGGGTGCATTGTCCTGCTTTCGTCACACAAGTAAACATAAACAGATAGGTACTCTAAACCTGAATCATTTCCAGTCTTTTTATGACTTGACTGCTACATTATTTAAATGTAAGTTACATACGAAGTTGTTATATATAGTAACCGCCCGTGTTCGTGACGGGAAACGGATCGATATGCGTTGATGAAAAGCAGATATGAAAATGAAATGTCACGTTCCCGCAAATATTCCTTAACGCCAAGTAATCACACGGTTGCTTTAATCAAACGCAGACCGTGAAGTTAAACTTCCAAGTTCCACGAAACACACTGATTTTAGAGAGATATTTTAATAACATTATTGTGATGTTACTTATATATAAATATTTACCGTCCACAGTGAAACACGTTTACAAAGGTTAAAGGTTTAATGAACATATTTGTGGGGTTATAGTGTTAGGTACATTACCACATTGGAGTCGACTTCTAGGGGCGAGAAGGTCCTTGATCCCCTCCAAGTTTTTCCACGGAGGCTTGAGTGTTAGGATTTTCCAACAGTGTGTTAATTTAACTTTCGTTGGTCAAATTCATATTAAAATGCTAAAAGGAAAGCGCCGCCTTCCACATTGGTAGCAGTAAAAGTTCCATTCACTTCAGTTTTCCTTGTTAACCTCTTGTTGTTGTTCTTCTTCCTCCTCTTCTTCTTTATGTATAGGATAATCTCCTGTTGATTTCTCCTTTTACTCCTCGGATGAATTATAAATGCTGCCAGTCCATCTCCAATTATATGTAGTGGTTCTTCCTCTTGTCCTTTTCCCATCTAAAGGTCTTCCTTCTGTGGCTCTTTTTACTAGATGGTTGTTTCCCATTCTGTTAATGTTTTCTTTCCAGTATTTCCGTCGCCCATTAATAAATGTTATTATATCCTCAATTTGGCAATTTTCTCTGATTTCTGTATTGTATATTTCATGTAATAAAGATTTTCCTTGAATTGTTCTTAACATTTTCAATTCGCATGTACTTAATATTTGTCTTGATCTGCTCTGGTTTCTGCTCCGTTAGTTAAGATAGGTCTAACTATTGTTTTATAAATAAGGACTTTACTCTCTACTACCATATATTTATTTCGCCAAATTATGTCCTTTATGCATCCTGATATCTGCGCTGCTGTATTGCCCTTGTTTCTACTTCTCGATTTACATTTTTGGTACTTGTTATTTGAATACCTAAATAATTAAATTCTGAGACCTGTTCAGTAATTTTTCTTTCCACTTCTAAATTTATTGTTTCTCAGTGGTTCTTTCGATTCTGTTAAGCATTTAGCTTTTCGTGCGTTTATTTTCATATAATATTTTTTGCCTTTATAATGGATTGGTGTAATAGCTCTGCAATGCATCTTCTGTTTCTGATATGAGGACAGCATCATCTGAGTAGCATATTATATGAAATCGTGTGTTTCCCATCTTGTATCGCCATGAGCGTCGGCAGACATTTTCCCGGGGGGGGGGGGGGGCACATGTTTGAAATTTGCAATCAGATAATATTAATTCATTATTTTACTGTCAAAATCTATACTATGTGTTGCATATAACCATATTAATTTGTGCTAATTAAAAATTGGTATTTACGTTAATATTTAAATAGTAGTTTAATACTCAGCAATTGATTGCACATTAAGTTGGCCAACTTCCAGGGGGGAAGCCGCCCCCCCCCCCCTTGTCGATGCCCATGTGTATCGCCACTCTTTTGGCAAATCTTCAATTAAACATTGGAATATGATACAGGAAAACGTAATATGCAGATGTCAATTATACGGTATACCGTCCAATGCTGACAACCTGTAAGGAAACAATTTCGGGAGAGCGAGGAACAAAAATATTGGTAGATTGGAAGGGAGATTGGTAGTTTTTTAAAACGTCCATTTCTATATTTCTTTAAGGAGAGTTCTTGCTGGTCTTCAGATTTCTTCAGGCCTTTACGGCTAGTCAACTGTCTGCTCATGATATCAGTACTTTGAAGCGAGTGCCTTTGGCAGAGAGCTAGTGGAAGGGGTGGATGTCAACAGTTCCAAGGTCACCTTAGTAAAATGGGACTTGTATCACACCTTTTCACATTTGGCCCGTCTCGTAAACTCGCAATCTCAGCATATAATGATAATTGCAAGGTTTTTGTAGGGTAGAGTGTCTTCCCTTTAATGGCACAACTTCTCCATTAAAATAATCTTGTTCGCTTGTTTTCCTTGTACTCATTGCAGCAGTAAATGAAAACTGGTCTACACAGAATAAATTAAGAAAACAAAACACCAAAGCAAAATAACGATATTGTAATGAAAACTACAAACGCCACATTATTATTCTTAAGCATACCTAATCTTTTAATCCTTTTTGTCGTATTTTGTCTCGGGATTTGAAATTCTAGACAAGAATGGAGAAAATCATCCACACAAGGGCCAATACCGTAACGATAGATTCCCCCTCGTATCCTTCCAGTTCGAAAGTAGCACTCAACCATGCAATCTTCCGATCAGTGGTCACTGCCATCTCTCGTGCAAAGAACCTATCAAATGACCCAGTGAAAAACAGTTTTGCACCACTGCAGTACATAAACTTCTTTGTGCATTAGGAAACGCAAGCAGTCCGAGGTTCACCTCCATACTCCCCCCCACCCCACCCCACCCTTTGAGACAAAAGGCTCTCAACTACAATGACGTCATTCATTTAAACTGACCGGCGCTAAAGGCCAAATAAATCTGAAGACTCGATATAATAATAATAATAATAATAATAATAATAATAATAATAATAATAATAATAATAATAATAATAATAATAATAATAATAATAATAATAATAATAATAATAATAATAATAATAATAATAATAATAATAATAATAATAATAATAATAATAATAATAATAATAATAATAATAATAATAATAATAATAATAATAATAATAATAATAATAATAATAATAATAATAATAATAATAATAATAATAATAATAATAATAATAATAATAATAATAATAATAATAATCATAATAAGCATAATAATCATAGTAATAATAATAATAATAATAATAATAATAATAATAATAATAATAATAATAGTAACACTAACACTAACATAACAACAATAATAATAACAATATAATAATAATGATAATAATAATAATAATAATAATAATAATAATAATAATAATAATAATAATAATAATAATAATAACAATAACAATAATAATAATAATAATAATAATAATAATAATAATAATAATAATAATAACAATAACACTAACACTAACAATAACAACAATACTAATAATAATAGTAATAATAATATTATTATTAATAATAATAACAATAATAATAATAATAAAAATAATAATAATAATAATAATAATAATAATAATAATAATAATAACGCTAACAATTACAATAACAACAATAGTAATAATAATAGTAATAATAAAATAATCTGTTTTTGTAGGAAGATCTTTTTTAAACCATACTACAATCATAGTTTTATACGGATCAGAAATATGAGCTTTGAATAAAACCACGCTAATAAGCTGAATGCACTGGAAGTGGACGTCTGGATAAAGTTAGTCGGAATCTAGGAAAGACAAAATAAGGAACACAGAAATGCTACGAGTTATAAAAGTGGAACAAGATAGTGTTGAAAGACTTCAGTGGTACTGTCATGTAAAGGTCGCGCGTTGTTTCTTGAGGGATGAACTTTTAAATGAGAGTTTAGATGCGAGTCTCATTCTCACCTTTACGGGAACACCGACACACAGAAGCAGAAACGACAGTCTGATGTTGTGTACGTTGCTCTCATATTCCTGCGCTGAAGAAGTACAGTAACTACACAGCAAATTAGCACACTTCCAGTGATACCAGCCACATGTATTACACTATCAATATCTGTAACTGTTTACGCTTAGTTGGATTATATTTCTTCTATTTCCAACATTTTCCCTCGTTTTCTTCAACTGAATTGCTGTCCTTTTAATTATACGGCGTTAAAACACTGGTAATAACACGGACACTTACTACACAAAACTTTGCGGTCAACTGTACTCTGTGTTCTCAGGGAAACAGCTGTTTGTTATAGTAACATGAACTATTTGCTGACCTGTTTATCAAGGTTAGGCTAGCTAGTTCCCTGTACCTTCGCTGAAGGACATCTGTCTAGAACAGTGTTTCTCAACCAAAGGGAGCCCAAATGATCCGGCTGTCGACGGGCCCTTAATCCTTACTCACTTAATCAATCGGTGGGTCGCGAGAGTGCGAAATATTAATCGCAATACTAAGGGTTAACATCACATTAGTAAATAACCACCAATAAAAAATAATGAAGTTACGGAAAGCTAAAATCCTTATGGATCCTTGTGCAGGCGCCAACACGCCCGTAGGATGCTCTCATCACATCCCTTCCTCCCAGGGGTCTGCCGTACAATTGATGTGAGTGCGCACAGTATGGAATCCCCTCCGCTTGTAGTCCAGTCCAGTGCAGGCTAAAATCTTGAGAAAAGTTCTCATTACAAAAGCCATAATAGACCATTAAACTTACGAAAAAGCTCACGCTATGAAAATAGGTAATTACTGGCATGTTCACTAACTACAATATCATTTCCGGATTTTAACTGCTTAGAAAGTCGAAAGAAGCGAGTATAAAATATATTTCTGGCCTTCGTTCAGCACGAGTTTCGTAAGACTTGTTTTTATTTCTATAATTAAGGTAAAGGTCAAACAACCGGCTGTTAACTTATTTGCTCATCAGCTTTGTGATGTGCAGTGGAGTGCATGGCGTGTGATCCCACTTATTTACACTTAACGTTGTTTATTATGTTAACGGAACTTCGCCATTATCTAGCTGATGAAGCATCATCGTGTTACAGCTACCAAAAACAAATATTTACTGCGCATTTTGCTGCAGAGTCAAATGAGTGCACGCCAGGGCGTGGCTAGGTTCCTGGAGGCACCGGTGCAAAGGGGCCCCTGATAGCAATTTCTGAACCTGAATGCAGGAGTTTATAATTTTATTTGCACCTATAGGCACTATACAAAACTAGTTTTAGCCATACGTAAACAATTATGGTCTAGAAATTTGACCTACAATACTAAGAAACAACGATATATTAATAATTGTTTGATTTAGGTCTGTATTTGTCTAAAAAGTATAGCACTCGCTTATTGTAATAACATCAATAGGGTCAGAACCAGTGTTATTTTGTATTTAAGATCCTAACTAACGCCGTGGCATAACAGTCCACTCCGAGCCTAGACCTACCGCCCGGCCGCTGCTTCCCCGTCTCTACCCACCATAGGCAATGAGTGGGGTGCAGTACTGGAGGTGGGACGTGGTCAGCGTCCTCGTCCCTCTTGGTTGGTTATGCTGTCTACGCAGCCAGGGCCGCTACTTCTCAATCCCTCTTCCCTCCGGGAACTAACGAGGCTGAGTGCACCCCATGCGGTTACCGGGAATCGAAACCAGATCTCCCGCTTGGTAAGCAGCAGCGCTATCACCACACTAAGTAGACGACCTATTTAAGCTCCTTCAAACCAAAATAACCATATACTGCATGGTATCAATTGAAATTTCTGTAAAATTAAAATGTTATATTATTCAGCTACAACACCAGTAGAAATTATTTTGGAAAACGTAAATAATTTTAAAATTACAACAACAAAAATAAGATAAAAAAATTAACAAAGGTTAAAGTTCATATGTTCTTGATATAAGTAAAATAAATTGTTTATTTATCAGAAAAAAAAAAAAAAAGATAAAAAAAGATAAAAAAAATAACTAAGCTTTGAGACGTGAAGATTTAATTTCTTGATACCGAATAACGCAAATGAGAGTGGGATTTTAGTAAGAAATCCA
Organism: Tenodera sinensis; assembly: GCA_030765045.1. Classification (NCBI taxonomy): domain Eukaryota; kingdom Metazoa; phylum Arthropoda; class Insecta; order Mantodea; family Mantidae; genus Tenodera; species Tenodera sinensis. Next base: position 18,034,306 of record CM060962.1, on the reverse strand, counting down.
TCAAGTTAACCTGCAACTACAGCGGGAAGTGGAAGCGCCGGCCGGCGATCTTACAGTGCTCTTGTAAACAAGTAGAGTGGAAGGCATACAACCCTCACACTACCTGCCGGCCGGCTCTATACGCCATGTTGTTGATGTTATTTCTATGTTTACTTACTAAAACCCCGCTCCCTGGTTATAGGTGTTTAAAACTGTCATCTTGAGCAAGGGCGTAGCAAAGCTGGTGCAACCAGTATACCGCACCGGGATCCCCCCAGTAAAGTTGGTGTTCCTAAGACTTATCGTGGTAAAACTTTGTGTAATAAATTACAAGTCAACCAAATATACAACTAAGATTATTCCTTATTATTACTGCTATTGCAAATCAGAGAATCACTGGGAAAAATCAAATAACACAATGGTGGGATAGTGGTTGACTGCCTGATTATTCACAGCACGTTCTTCGCGTACCGAGCAGGATGGCTCAGGTGGTAACGTCTGTGGCCCACATTCGGGAGGTCTTGTGTTCGATTCTCGTGGCCGACCACCCTGACCTTGGGTTCTCTTGCGGTTTTTCCCGGGTCACTCAGGCAAATGCTGGGAAGTATATTAACCTCACATTTCTCATATCACTCCCTTTCATTTTATTCTCTCCCTATCCGGTCTTTCCAGGTTGTAAGATTCAGCGGGCTCACAGATAGGATGCGTTTGCGAAAACGGTGCTCGGCTGAGGGGATGTACTGTGTTCGGCTGCTGCCCACCAGTGAGATTGATTGACCACACGGACCTAGCCGGTGGCGCGCTCTCTGTGACGATATGGAACTCCATCGGGCTGAAGAACTTCCTACACCTGTTAGGGACCCACCGTAGTAATTCTGCCTGTGGTTCGTTCTGGCCGCCTGTAGGGTACTTTCATATCATCCTTCCTCCCTGGATCTGATGCACAATAAACCATCGCCTCATGTGCCGGAATCCCCACTGTGACAGACAAGACAAGACATCACTGTCTTTACACCAAACGAGTTGTCTGAGCACAGTGCGCATGCGCAGCCGCCGGTTCCAGCTTATATCATCCCATGATTGATACTGTAGGCTCACAGCTTTACAACGGGTTTAAGAGCATGAAATTATTAGTGGATGTATATACGGTAATTCCTAGTTATCAAGTGGAAAAAGACACTGAAAACATTTCACAAACGTTTTCTAACGACAGAAAACCTCCATTTAGGTTGCAAACATTATTGATTAGAAGTTCCTCCAGATCTAAAATTAAAAACATGAACAGCTTGCTAATTTGTGACGCAAACTCCTCTCCCCTGGGTCGAAGACGTCGTCTTCAAGATCTGAAAGATCTCGTCGCCAGGATATCTCCTATCCTGTGTTTGGTGTCCCGGTATCTGACTATCTCTAGCACGAGGTCCTAATCTGCAGGGTATGCGTGAGTTGTGGTACACACACTCCTCTCCCCTGGGTCGAAGACGTCGTCTTTAAGATCTAAAAGATCTCGTCGCCACGATATCTCCTATCCTGTGTTTGGTGTCCAGGTATCTGACTAGCTCTAGCACGAGGTTCTAATCTGCAGGGTATGCGTGAGTTGTGGTACACACACTCCTCTCCCCTGGGTCGAAGACGTCGTCTTTAAGATCTGAAAGATCTCGTCGCCAGGATATCTCCTATCCTGTGTTTGGTGTCCCGGTATCTGACTAGCTCTAGCACGAGGTCCTAATCTGCAGGGTATGCGTGAGTTGTGGTACACACACTCCTCTCCCCTGGGTCGAAGACGTCGTCTTTAAGATCTAAAAGATCTCGTCGCCACGATATCTCCTATCCTGTGTTTGGTGTCCAGGTATCTGACTAGCTCTAGCACGAGGTTCTAATCTGCAGGGTATGCGTGAGTTGTGGTACACACACTCCTCTCCCCTGGGTCGAAGACGTCGTCTTTAAGATCTGAAAGATCTCGTCGCCAGGATATCTCCTATCCTGTGTTTGGTGTCCCGGTATCTGACTAGCTCTAGCACGAGGTCCTAATCTGCAGGGTATGCGTGAGTTGTGGTACACACACTCCTCTCCCCTGGGTCGAAGACGTCGTCTTTAAGATCTGAAAGATCTCGTCGCCAGGATATCTCCTATCCTGTGTTTGGTGTCCCGGTATCTGACTAGCTCTAGCACGAGGTCCTAATCTGCAGGGTATGCGTGAGTTGTGGTAGGAATGGAACCAAACGAAGAGTTAACGAACATTTGACTTTATTTGCAAATTTCCAGATTTGTAGAGAACTGCCGACGATATCTAAATAGAATATAACTTTGTGACTTCAACTGCAACGTTGTAATACCTGAACTTTGTCAGCCTTTAGCAACCGCCGAACCATGTAACGCGCCAGCTTACGTACAAGTCACAAAGTTGCACGTGCGCGGGCTGTGAGTTGCGTTGCATGTGTTTGCGTGTGCGACACGAAGGAAGCGATTTCCATTGGTCAACTTTTGACCACGTCATGGCAAGATACGAATCAGCCCGCGGATTTTTTGGGCTTTGCTCGCAAAACAATTGTAATCTTATCACTCATCTAATCTGCCTAGGCTTCCATTCTTGAAACTTTAATATATTCCGCTTTATTACAACGGTTCTCCCCGTAACTATCGATTAGGATCTCCTTTTACTCCTTTCTATTATTAATTACTTATATTCACATTATAATTTCGGTTTCATTTGCTACTAATTGGTTATTATTTTTTACTTCTGTCTATCCTGATGTATGTAATATACGACCCGACCACCAGAAGAAGGCAAGCTGGATGAATGTGCTACATAAACATTTTCTACCGTTCCCCATCACGTTTATGCACACCAGAATCATATACAATATACAAGTATTAGATGTTATAGCATGAGTTACTTACGTGCACACATACACACATATCGTAGTAAACAAATTGAATAAATGAGCAGATTAACAGCTCAATCTCCCTCTCATACCTCAGACCCCGCTCGCCTTCTTCTGCAGGTCAGACAGTACTGCTTGCTGTATGTACTTAACTGTTGCTGTTACAGTGGCCAGCAAGGATCATTTTCTATATTAAAACTAACAAACAGTACCTTAAAAGCTCTATCACTCAAAAACGCCTAAAGTGTTTGCTAATAGAAAATGAAGGACGCGAAGATTAACGTTAATAAAATGGTTAATTTCTTTGCCAATATCAAGAAATAAACGGTTCAAATCTCAAATTTTACTGGTCTCACGAGCATTTGAACTGTAACCTCCGTTATATTTTAGTATATGTTTTATTAGCTAAATTGTCTTTAAAGCGTCAGTTATGATTACTGCAATAGTTCCTGCTAGTGACAGAGAAATAACATTAATTTATTTTAACTTAGCAAAAATTCAAGTAATTTTTCCATGCAAGATCAAGTAATTTTTACTTTCAAAAGGGTTTTGTTATTTTAGTTAGTTAAGACCCTAAGCTCAAAATAACACTTGTTCTAATAAAATTCTGTTGATAAGTGAGTGTCATAATTTTTAGACGAATAAAAGCTATATCAAACACTTCTCATCTCACTGCTTATGAACAAAAATATGACTATGTATATTTGTTAAATGAACTGTGTATTATGCCTGTATAAATAAGAAGTTAGTGCGTCTCTGATCATAAGCTATCAATTCGTGTTCATGTGCACGGAGGCTAAAACCAACAAAGTTTCTGCAGGTTGATCCTTGAATTGAGCGAGACAGACAGACAGACAGACAGACAGACAGACAGACAGACAGAGAAACCAAGACAGGAAACGTTTTATCAATTAGATGCACGCAAAACACGCCGCTCACATCACTTTGAATGCTAAGGCAAACTTCTGTCGCTAGCCATTACTTCAGGGGGCCACAGATGACCATTTCAGTGAAAAATTAATAACCAGGCAATTCTTATCTCCAGCATTTCCACTAACCGAGTAATATAACGCGATAATGGAATACATGAAGTACCCCTGCAAACTCTAGGGAAAATATACAGAACAGTTACTCACAATGATGTATGCTGTGTAGGAGCACGGGAAAACTCTAAATGTTACACCTTCAGGATATATTGGAAACCTTCCCTCGAGTGCTATTATTTAAACTCCATGGCGTTTAAACTGTAGGCTGAGAGAGGCTGATATAGGCAACCCGCCATAGTCTATCTTATACAATGAAATATTAGTGACTGTAGGCTGTGAGACAGGCTGATATAGGCAATCCGCCATAGCCTATCTTATACAATGAAATATTAGTGACTGTAGGCTGTGAGACAGGCTGATATAGGCAATCCGCCATAGCCTATCTTATACAATGAAATTTAGTGACTGTAGACGGTGAGACAGGCTGATATAGGCAACCCGCCATAGCCTATCTTATACAATGAAATATTAGTGACTGTAGGCTGTGAGACAGGCTGATATAGGCAATCCGCCATAGCCTATCTCATACAATGAAATATTAGTGACTGTAGACTGAGAGAGAGGCTGATATAGGCAACCCGCCATAGCCTATCTTATACAATGAAATATTATTGACTGTAGACTGAGAGAGAGGCTGATATAGGCAACTCGCCATAGCCTATCTTATACAATGAAATATTAGTGACTGTAGACTGAGAGAGAGGCTCATATAGGCAACCCGCCATAGCCTATCTTATACAATGAAATATTAGTGACTGTAGACTGAGAGAGGCCGATATAGGCAACCCGCCATAGCCTATCTTATACAATGAAATATTAGTGACTGTAGACTCTGAGAGAGGCTGATATAGGCAACCCGACATAGCCTATCTTATACAATGAAATATTAGTGACTGTAGACTGTGAGAGAGGCTGATATAGGCAACCCGCCATAGCCTACCTTATACAATGAAATATTAGTAACTGTAGACTGTGAGAGGCTGATATAGGCAATCCGCCATAGCCTACCTTATACAATGAAATATTAGTGACTGTAGACTGTGAGAGAGGCTGATATAGGCAACCCGACATAGCCTATCTTATACAATAAAATATTAGTGACTCTAGACTGTGAGAGCCTGATATAGGCAAACCGCTATAGTCTATCTTATACAGTGAAATATTAGTGACTGTAGACTGAGAGAGAGGCTGATATAGGCAACCCGCCATAGCCTATCTTATACAGTGAAATATTAGTGAATGTAGACTGAGAGAGAGGCTGATATAGGCAACCCGACATAGCCTATCTTATACAATGAAATATTAGTGACTGTAGACTGAGAGAGAGGCTGATATAGGCAACCCGCCAGAGCCTACCTTGTACAATGAAATATTGGTGACTGTAGACTGTGAGAGGCTGATATAGGCAACCCGCCATAGCCTATCTTGTACAATGAAATATTAGTGACTGTAGACTGTGAGAGAGGCTGATATAGGCAACCCGCCATAGCCTATCTTATACAATGAAATATTAGTGACTGTAGACTGAGAGAGAGGCTGATATAGGCAACCCGACATAGCCTATCTTATACAATGAAATATTAGTGACTCTAGACTGTGAGAGCCTGATATAGGCAAACCGCTATAGTCTATCTTATACAGTGAAATATTAGTGACTGTAGACTGAGAGAGAGGCTGATATAGGCAACCCGCCATACCCTATCTTATACAGTGAAATATTAGTGACTGTAGACTGAGAGAGAGGCTGATATAGGCAACCCGACATAGCCTATCTTATACAATGAAATATTAGTGACTCTAGACTGTGAGAGCCTGATATAGGCAAACCGCCATAGTCTATCTTATACAGTGAAATATTAGTGACTGTAGACTGAGAGAGAGGCTCATATAGGCAACCCGCCATAGCCTATCTTATACAGTGAAATATTAGTGACTGTAGACTGAGAGAGAGGCTGATATAGGCAACCCGACATAGCCTATCTTATACAATGAAATATTAGTGACTCTAGACTGTGAGAGCCTGATATAGGCAAACCGCCATAGTCTATCTTATACAGTGAAATATTAGTGACTGTAGACTGAGAGAGAGGCTGATATAGGCAACCCGCCATAGCCTATCTTATACAGTGAAATATTAGTGACTGTAGACTGAGAGAGAGGCTGATATAGGCAACCCGACATAGCCTATCTTATACAATGAAATATTAGTGACTCTAGACTGTGAGAGCCTGATATAGGCAAACCGCCATAGTCTATCTTATACAGTGAAATATTAGTGACTGTAGACTGAGAGAGAGGCTGATATAGGCAACCCGACATAGCCTATCTTATACAATGAAATATTAGTGACTCTAGACTGTGAGAGCCTGATATAGGCAAACCGCCATAGTCTATCTTATACAGTGAAATATTAGTGACTGTAGACTGAGAGAGAGGCTGATATAGGCAACCCGACATAGCCTATCTTGTACAATTAAATATTAGTGACTGTAGACTGTGAGAGGCTGATATAGGCATCCCGCCATAGCCTATCTTGTACAATGAAATATTACTGACTGTAGACTTTGAGAGAGGCTGATATAGACAACCCGTCATAGCCTATCTTATACAGTGAAATATTAGTGACTGTAGGCTGTGAGAGAGGCTGATATAGGCAACCCGTCATAGCCTATCTTATACAATGAAATATTAGTGACTGTAGGCTGTGAGAGAGGCTGATATAGGCAACCCGCCATAGCCTATCCTATACAATGAAATATTAGTGACTGTAGGCTGTGAGAGAGGCAGATATAGGCAACCCGACATAGCCTATCTTAGGCAATGAAATATTAGTGACTGTAGGCTGTGAGAGAGGCTGATATAGGCAACCCGCCATAGCCTATCCTATACAATGAAATATTAGTGACTGTAGGCTGTGAGAGAGGCAGATATAGGCAACCCGACATAGCCTATCTTAGGCAATGAAATATTAGTGACTCTAGACTGCGAGAGGCTGATATAGGCAACCCGCCATAGCCTATCTTATACAATGAAATATTACTGACTGCAGACTGTGAGACAGGCTGATATAGGCAACCCGCCATAGCCTATCATATACAATGAAATATTAGTGACTCTAGACTGTGAGAGGCTGATATAGGCAACCCGCCATAGCCTATCATATACAATGAAATATTACTGACTGTAGACTGCGAGACAGGCTGATATAGGCAACCCGCCATAGCCTATCTTATACAATGAAATATTAGTGACTCTAGACTGTGAGAGGCTGATATAGGCAACCCGCCATAGCCTATCTTGTACAATGAAATATTACTGACTGTAGACTTTGAGAGAGGCTGATATAGGCAACCCGCCATAGCCTATCTTAGGCAATTAAATATTAGTGACTGTAGACTGAGAGAGGCCGATATAGGCAACCCGCCATAGCCTATCTTGTACAATTAAATATTAGTGACTGTAGACTGTGAGAGGCTGATATAGGCAACCCGCCATAGCCTATCTTGTACAATGAAATATTACTGACTGTAGACTTTGAGAGAGGCTGATATAGGCAACCCGTCATAGCCTATCTTATACAGTGAAATATTAGTGACTGTAGGCTGTGAGAGAGGCTGATATAGGCAACCCGTCATAGCCTATCTTATACAATGAAATATTAGTGACTGTAGGCTGTGAGAGAGGCTGATATAGGCAACCCGCCATAGCCTATCCTATACAATGAAATATTAGTGACTGTAGGCTGTGAGAGAGGCAGATATAGGCAACCCGACATAGCCTATCTTAGGCAATGAAATATTAGTGACTGTAGGCTGTGAGAGAGGCTGATATAGGCAACCCGTCATAGCCTATCTTATACAATGAAATATTGGTGACTGTAGGCTGTGAGAGAGGCTGATATAGGCAACCCGCCATAGCCTATCCTATACAATGAAATATTAGTGACTGTAGGCTGTGAGAGAGGCAGATATAGCCAACCCGACATAGCCTATCTTATACAATGAAATATTAGTGACTGTAGGCTGTGAGAGAGGCTGATATAGGCAACCCGTCATAGCCTATCTTATACAATGAAATATTGGTGACTGTAGGCTGTGAGAGAGGCTGATATAGGCAACCCGTCATAGCCTATCTTATACAATGAAATATTAGTGACTGTAGGCTGTGAGAGAGGCAGATATAGCCAACCCGACATAGCCTATCTTAGGGAATGAAATATTAGTGACTGTAGGCTGTGAGAGAGGCTGATATAGGCAACCCGCCATAGCCTATCTTATACAATGAAATATTAGTGACTGTAGACTGAGAGAGAGGCTCATATAGGCAACCCGTCATAGCCTATCTTATACAATGAAATATTAGTGACTCTAGACTGTGAGAGGCTGATATAGGCAACCCGCCATAGCCTATCTTATACAATGAAATATTACTGACTGCAGACTGTGAGACAGGCTGATATAGGCAACCCGCCATAGCCTATCATATACAATGAAATATTAGTGACTCTAGACTGTGAGAGGCTGATATAGGCAACCCGCCATAGCCTATCATATACAATGAAATATTACTGACTGTAGACTGTGAGACAGGCTGATATAGGCAACCCGCCATAGCCTATCTTATACAATGAAATATTAGTGACTCTAGACTGTGAGAGGCTGATATAGGCAACCCGCCATAGCCTATCATATACAATGAAATATTACTGACTGTAGACTGTGAGACAGGCTGATATAGGCAACCCGCCACAGCCTATCTTATACAATGAAATATTAGTGACTCTAGACTGTGAGAGGCTGATATAGGCAACCCGCCATAGCCTATCATATAAAATGAAATATTACTGACTGTAGACTGTGAGACAGGCTGATATAGGCAACCCGCCAAAGCCTATCCTATACAATGAAATATTACCAACTGTAGACTGTGAGAGAGGCTGATATAGGCATCCCGCCAGAGCCTATCCTATACAATGAAATATTAGTGACTGTAGACTGTGAGAGAGGCTGATATAGGCAACCCACCATAGCCTATCCTATACAAAGAAATATTACCAACTGTAGACTGTGAGAGAGGCTGATATAGGCAACCCGCCAAAGCGTATCCTATACAATGAAATATTACCAACTGTAGACTGTGAGAGAGGCTGATATAGGCATCCCGCCAAAGCCTATCCTATACAAAGAAATATTACCAACTGTAGACTGTGAGAGAGGCTGATATAGGCAACCCGCCAAAGCCTATCCTATACAAAGAAATATTACCAACTGTAGACTGTGAGAGAGGCTGATATAGGCAACCCGCCAAAGCCTATCCTATACAATGAAATATTACTGACTGTAGACTGTGAGAGAGGCTGATATAGGCAACCCGCCAAAGCCTATCCTATACAATGAAATATTACCAACTGTAGACTGTGAGAGAGGCTGATATAGGCATCCCGCCAGAGCCTATCCTATACAATGAAATATTAGTGACTGTAGACTGTGAGAGAGGCTGATATAGGCAACCCGCCATAGCCTATCCTATACAAAGAAATATTACCAACTGTAGACTGTGAGAGAGGCTGATATAGGCAACCCGCCATAGCCTATCTTATACAATGAAATATTACTGACTGTAGACTGTGAGAGAGGCTGATATAGGCAACCCGCCCTAGCCTATCTTGTACAATGAAATATTGGTGACTGTAGACTGTGAGAGGCTGATATAGGTAACCCGCCATAGCCTATCTTATACAATGAAATATTAGTGACTGTAGACTGTGAGAGAGGCTGATATAGGCAACCCGCCATAGCGTATCTTATACAATGAAATATTAGTGACTGTAGACTATGAGAGGCTGATATAGGCAACCCGACATAGTCTATCTTATACAATGAAATATTAGTGACTGTAGACTGAGAGAGGCTGATATAGGCAACCCGCCATAGCCTATCTTATACAATGAAATATTAGTGACTGTAGACTATGAGAGGCTGATATAGGCAACCCGCCATAGCCTATCTTATACAATGAAATATTAGTGACTGTAGGCTGAGAGAGAGGCTAATATAGGCAACCCGCCATAGCCTATCATATACAATGAAATATTAGTGACTGTAGACTATGAGAGGCTGATATATGCAACCCGCCATAGCCTACCTTATACAATGAAATATTAGTGACTGTAGACTATGAGAGGCTGATATAGGCAACCCGACATAGTCTATCTTATACAATGAAATATTAGTGACTGTAGACTGAGAGAGGCTGATATAGGCAACCCGCCATAGCCTATCTTATACAATGAAATATTAGTGACTGTAGACTATGAGAGGCTGATATAGGCAACCCGCCATAGCCTATCTTATACAATGAAATATTAGTGACTGTAGACTATGAGAGGCTGATATAGGCAACCCGCCATAGCCTATCTTATACAATGAAATATTAGTGACTGTAGACTGAGAGAGGCTGATATAGGCAACCCGCCATAGCCTATCTTATACAATGAAATATTAGTGACTGTAGACTATGAGAGGCTGATATAGGCAACCCGCCATAGCCTATCTTATACAATGAAATATTAGTGACTGTAGGCTGAGAGAGAGGCTAATATAGGCAACCCGCCATAGCCTATCATATACAATGAAATATTAGTGACTGTAGACTATGAGAGGCTGATATAGGCAACCCGCCATAGCCTACCTTATACAATGAAATATTAGTGACTGTAGACTATGAGAGGCTGATATAGGCAACCCGACATAGTCTATCTTATACAATGAAATATTAGTGACTGTAGACTATGAGAAGCTGATATAGGCAACCCGCCATAGCCTATCTTATACAATGAAATATTAGTGACTGTAGACTGTGAGAGAGGCTGATATAGGCAACCCGCCATAGCCTATCATATACAATGAAATATTAGTGACTGTAGACTGAGAGAGAGGCTAATATAGATAACCCGCCATAGCCTATCTTATACAATGAAATATTATTGACTGTAGACTGAGAGAGAGGCTAATATAGGCAACCCGCCATAGCCTATCATATACAATGAAATATTAGTGACTGTAGACTGAGAGAGAGGCTAATATAGGCAACCCGCCATAGCCTATCTTATACAATGAAATATTAGTGACTGTAGACTTTGAGAGAGGGTTATATAGGCAACCCGACACCAGTCTGATGTTATATAAGGAAATATTGTTGGAAACTGTTGCTTCTTGTTGGGTTGTCACCTCCTCCGCGTGTAAACTTTATAAAGTGAAGGTATATGGTTGGATGTTTGCCGTGGCCAAGGGTTATGCGGCGGAGGATATGTGTTGTATTGTTTGGTGAACAAAGCGGCGTGTGTGCGGAGTTTTTCAGGGTTTAGCGTTACCCCGCCATTCGGTCTACCAGATGATCCATCGTCATCTTTGCTTCTTCCATTTCGCCGTTATTTCATTTCAGGACATGTAAGTCCTTTGGGGTGTAATTGCATATGAGAAGATTAAAAAGAAGATGATGAAGCAGAAGAAGTTCGAAATAGAATTTGTATATGCAGCCCCTATAGCGGGGAATTTAAATGTGAACTTCACTTCCGTTTAATGTGTTTGAGTCTGTTTGTCTAGAATCATTTTTTATCAACAGGAAGATTGTCAATTATAATCCTCGCAAAAGTTAAAGGCATATGGAGGCGGGGCGTACTGCAGACTCCAGCGAATCCTACGCTTGCCCCTCCTACCAGCGCTGCCGAATGTGGTATACGCATCTCACTCGCACTTATGTACAGAACCTCTGACGGTACACGCACTACGCTTGGCAACAGCGCTCCGCTTGAGCATTGGCCAGCGTTCACATGCCTTTAACTTTTGCGAGCGGTATAGGGATGATTGTTGTAAAGAGTATATTTTAATCGTATTTATGTAATTGAGAGTTGTGTTATATATGTATTTGGTGAAAACTGTTAAAAGATACAAATTATGTTTCTCTTAGCGAGCTTGAGACTGTGATAATTCTTTAAATATGGCGACGCGGAATGACGTGTCAAGTAAGCGCGAAAGAGCGTAACGCAGTACGCTAGCAGTGCGGGGATGTTGAATTCTCTCTTGGTCTGACACCTTCAGCGAATGGCGACGCGGAATGACGTGTCAAGTAAGCGCGATAGAGAGTAACGCAGTACACTAGCAGTGCGGGGATGTTGAATTCTCTCTTGGTCTGACACCTTCAGCGAATGGCGACGCGGAATGACGTGTCAAGTAAGCGCGATAGAGAGTAACGCAGTACACTAGCAGTGCGGGGATGTTGAATTCTCTCTTGGTCTGACACCTTCAGCGAATGGCGACGCGGAATGACGTGTCAAGTAAGCGCGATAGAGAGTAACGCAGTACACTAGCAGTGCGGGGATGTTGAATTCTCTCTTGGTCTGACACCTTCAGCGAATGGCGACGCGGAATGACGTGTCAAGTAAGCGCGATAGAGAGTAACGCAGTACACTAGCAGTGCGGGGATGTTGAATTCTCTCTTGGTCTGACACCTTCAGCGAATGGCGACGCGGAATGACGTGTCAAGTAAGCGCGATAGAGAGTAACGCAGTACACTAGCAGTGCGGGGATGTTGAATTCTCTCTTGGTCTGACACCTTCAGCGAATGGCGACGCGGAATGACGTGTCAAGTAAGCGCGATAGAGAGTAACGCAGTACACTAGCAGTGCGGGGATGTTGAATTCTCTCTTGGTCTGACACCTTCAGCGAATGGCGACGCGGAATGACGTGTCAAGTAAGCGCGATAGAGAGTAACGCAGTACACTAGCAGTGCGGGGATGTTGAATTCTCTCTTGGTCTGACACCTTCAGCGAATGGCGACGCGGAATGACGTGTCAAGTAAGCGCGATAGAGAGTAACGCAGTACACTAGCAGTGCGGGGATGTTGAATTCTCTCTTGGTCTGACACCTTCAGCGAATGGCGACGCGGAATGACGTGTCAAGTAAGCGCGATAGAGAGTAACGCAGTACACTAGCAGTGCGGGGATGTTGAATTCTCTCTTGGTCTGACACCTTCAGCGAATGGCGACGCGGAATGACGTGTCAAGTAAGCGCGATAGAGAGTAACGCAGTACACTAGCAGTGCGGGGATGTTGAATTCTCTCTTGGTCTGACACCTTCAGCGAATGGCGACGCGGAATGACGTGTCAAGTAAGCGCGATAGAGAGTAACGCAGTACACTAGCAGTGCGGGGATGTTGAATTCTCTCTTGGTCTGACACCTTCAGCGAATGGCGACGCGGAATGACGTGTCAAGTAAGCGCGATAGAGAGTAACGCAGTACACTAGCAGTGCGGGGATGTTGAATTCTCTCTTGGTCTGACACCTTCAGCGAATGGCGACGCGGAATGACGTGTCAAGTAAGCGCGATAGAGAGTAACGCAGTACACTAGCAGTGCGGGGATGTTGAATTCTCTCTTGGTCTGACACCTTCAGCGAATGGCGACGCGGAATGACGTGTCAAGTAAGCGCGATAGAGAGTAACGCAGTACACTAGCAGTGCGGGGATGTTGAATTCTCTCTTGGTCTGACACCTTCAGCGAATGGCGACGCGGAATGACGTGTCAAGTAAGCGCGATAGAGAGTAACGCAGTACACTAGCAGTGCGGGGATGTTGAATTCTCTCTTGGTCTGACACCTTCAGCGAATGGCGACGCGGAATGACGTGTCAAGTAAGCGCGATAGAGAGTAACGCAGTACACTAGCAGTGCGGGGATGTTGAATTCTCTCTTGGTCTGACACCTTCAGCGAATGGCGACGCGGAATGACGTGTCAAGTAAGCGCGATAGAGAGTAACGCAGTACACTAGCAGTGCGGGGATGTTGAATTCTCTCTTGGTCTGACACCTTCAGCGAATGGCGACGCGGAATGACGTGTCAAGTAAGCGCGATAGAGAGTAACGCAGTACACTAGCAGTGCGGGGATGTTGAATTCTCTCTTGGTCTGACACCTTCAGCGAATGGCGACGCGGAATGACGTGTCAAGTAAGCGCGATAGAGAGTAACGCAGTACACTAGCAGTGCGGGGATGTTGAATTCTCTCTTGGTCTGACACCTTCAGCGAATGGCGACGCGGAATGACGTGTCAAGTAAGCGCGATAGAGAGTAACGCAGTACACTAGCAGTGCGGGGATGTTGAATTCTCTCTTGGTCTGACACCTTCAGCGAATGGCGACGCGGAATGACGTGTCAAGTAAGCGCGATAGAGAGTAACGCAGTACACTAGCAGTGCGGGGATGTTGAATTCTCTCTTGGTCTGACACCTTCAGCGAATGGCGACGCGGAATGACGTGTCAAGTAAGCGCGAAAGAGCGTAACGCAGTACGCTAGCAGTGCGGGGATGTTGAATTCTCTCTTGGTGTGACGACTTCAGCGAATGTAGACGCGGAATGACGTGTCAAGTAAGCGCGAGTAACGCAGTACGCTAGCAGTGCGGGGATGTTGAATTCTCTCTTGGTGTGACGACTTCAGCGAATGTAGACGCGGAATGACGTGTCAAGTAAGCACGAGTAACGCAGTACGCTAGCAGTGCGGGGATGTTGAATTCTCTCTTGGTGTGACGACTTCAGCGAATGTAGACGCGGAATGACGTGTCAAGTAAGCGCGATAGAGAGTAACGCAGTACACTAGCAGTGCGGGGATGTTGAATTCTCTCTTGGTCTGACACCTTCAGCGAATGGCGACGCGGAATGACGTGTCAAGTAAGCGCGATAGAGAGTAACGCAGTACACTAGCAGTGCGGGGATGTTGAATTCTCTCTTGGTCTGACACCTTCAGCGAATGGCGACGCGGAATGACGTGTCAAGTAAGCGCGATAGAGAGTAACGCAGTACACTAGCAGTGCGGGGATGTTGAATTCTCTCTTGGTCTGACACCTTCAGCGAATGGCGACGCGGAATGACGTGTCAAGTAAGCGCGATAGAGAGTAACGCAGTACACTAGCAGTGCGGGGATGTTGAATTCTCTCTTGGTCTGACACCTTCAGCGAATGGCGACGCGGAATGACGTGTCAAGTAAGCGCGATAGAGAGTAACGCAGTACACTAGCAGTGCGGGGATGTTGAATTCTCTCTTGGTCTGACACCTTCAGCGAATGGCGACGCGGAATGACGTGTCAAGTAAGCGCGATAGAGAGTAACGCAGTACACTAGCAGTGCGGGGATGTTGAATTCTCTCTTGGTCTGACACCTTCAGCGAATGGCGACGCGGAATGACGTGTCAAGTAAGCGCGATAGAGAGTAACGCAGTACACTAGCAGTGCGGGGATGTTGAATTCTCTCTTGGTCTGACACCTTCAGCGAATGGCGACGCGGAATGACGTGTCAAGTAAGCGCGATAGAGAGTAACGCAGTACACTAGCAGTGCGGGGATGTTGAATTCTCTCTTGGTCTGACACCTTCAGCGAATGGCGACGCGGAATGACGTGTCAAGTAAGCGCGATAGAGAGTAACGCAGTACACTAGCAGTGCGGGGATGTTGAATTCTCTCTTGGTCTGACACCTTCAGCGAATGGCGACGCGGAATGACGTGTCAAGTAAGCGCGATAGAGAGTAACGCAGTACACTAGCAGTGCGGGGATGTTGAATTCTCTCTTGGTCTGACACCTTCAGCGAATGGCGACGCGGAATGACGTGTCAAGTAAGCGCGATAGAGAGTAACGCAGTACACTAGCAGTGCGGGGATGTTGAATTCTCTCTTGGTCTGACACCTTCAGCGAATGGCGACGCGGAATGACGTGTCAAGTAAGCGCGATAGAGAGTAACGCAGTACACTAGCAGTGCGGGGATGTTGAATTCTCTCTTGGTCTGACACCTTCAGCGAATGGCGACGCGGAATGACGTGTCAAGTAAGCGCGAAAGAGCGTAACGCAGTACGCTAGCAGTGCGGGGATGTTGAATTCTCTCTTGGTGTGACGACTTCAGCGAATGTAGACGCGGAATGACGTGTCAAGTAAGCGCGAGTAACGCAGTACGCTAGCAGTGCGGGGATGTTGAATTCTCTCTTGGTGTGACGACTTCAGCGAATGTAGACGCGGAATGACGTGTCAAGTAAGCGCGAGTAACGCAGTACGCTAGCAGTGCGGGGATGTTGAATTCTCTCTTGGTGTGACGACTTCAGCGAATGGCGACGCGGAATGACGTGTCAAGTAAGCGCGATAGAGAGTAACGCAGTACACTAGCAGTGCGGGGATGTTGAATTCTCTCTTGGTCTGACACCTTCAGCGAATGGCGACGCGGAATGACGTGTCAAGTAAGCGCGATAGAGAGTAACGCAGTACGCTAGCAGTGCGGGGATGTTGAATTCTCTCTTGGTGTGACGACTTCAGCGAATGGCGACGCGGAATGACGTGTCAAGTAAGCGCGAGTAACGCAGTACGCTAGCAGTGCGGGGATGTTGAATTCTCTCTTGGTGTGACGCCTTCAGCGAATGCAGACGCGGAATGACGTGTCAAGTAAGCGCGATAGAGAGTAACGCAGTACGCTAGCAGTGCGGGGATGTTGAATTCTCTCTTGGTCTGACGCCTTCAGCGAATGGCGACGCGGAATGACGTGTCAAGTAAGCGCGATAGAGAGTAACGCAGTACACTAGCAGTGCGGGGATGTTGAATTCTCTCTTGGTCTGACACCTTCAGCGAATGGCGACGCGGAATGACGTGTCAAGTAAGCGCGATAGAGAGTAACGCAGTACACTAGCAGTGCGGGGATGTTGAATTCTCTCTTGGTCTGACACCTTCAGCGAATGGCGACGCGGAATGACGTGTCAAGTAAGCGCGATAGAGAGTAACGCAGTACACTAGCAGTGCGGGGATGTTGAATTCTCTCTTGGTCTGACACCTTCAGCGAATGGCGACGCGGAATGACGTGTCAAGTAAGCGCGATAAAGCGTAACGCAGTACGCTAGCAGTGCGGGGATGTTGAATTCTCTCCTGGTGTGACGACTTCAGCGAATGGCGACGCGGAATGACGTGTCAAGTAAGCGCGATAGAGAGTAACGCAGTACGCTAGCAGTGCGGGGATGTTGAATTCTCTCCTGGTGTGACGACTTCAGCGAATGGCGACGCGGAATGACGTGTCAAGTAAGCGCGATAGAGAGTAACGCAGTACACTAGCAGTGCGGGGATGTTGAATTCTCTCTTGGTCTGACACCTTCAGCGAATGGCGACGCGGAATGACGTGTCAAGTAAGCGCGATAAAGCGTAACGCAGTACGCTAGCAGTGCGGGGATGTTGAATTCTCTCCTGGTGTGACGACTTCAGCGAATGGCGACGCGGAATGACGTGTCAAGTAAGCGCGATAGAGAGTAACGCAGTACGCTAGCAGTGCGGGGATGTTGAATTCTCTCTTGGTCTGACACCTTCAGCGAATGGCGACGCGGAATGACGTGTCAAGTAAGCGCGATAGAGAGTAACGCAGTACACTAGCAGTGCGGGGATGTTGAATTCTCTCTTGGTCTGACACCTTCAGCGAATGGCGACGCGGAATGACGTGTCAAGTAAGCGCGATAGAGAGTAACGCAGTACGCTAGCAGTGCGGGGATGTTGAATTCTCTCCTGGTGTGACGACTTCAGCGAATGGCGACGCGGAATGACGTGTCAAGTAAGCGCGATAGAGAGTAACGCAGTACACTAGCAGTGCGGGGATGTTGAATTCTCTCTTGGTCTGACACCTTCAGCGAATGGCGACGCGGAATGACGTGTCAAGTAAGCGCGATAAAGCGTAACGCAGTGCGGGGATGTTGAATTCTCTCTTGGTCTGACACCTTCAGCGAATGGCGACGCGGAATGACGTGTCAAGTAAGCGCGATAGAGAGTAACGCAGTACGCTAGCAGTGCGGGGATGTTGAATTCTCTCTGGGTCTGACACCTTCAGCGAATGTAGACGCGGAATGACGTGTTAAGTAAGCGCGAGTAACGCAGTACGCTAGCAGTGCGGGGATGTTGAATTCTCTCTTGGTCTGACACCTTCAGCGAATGGCGACGCGGAATGACGTGTCAAGTAAGCGCGATAAAGCGTAACGCAGTGCGGGGATGTTGAATTCTCTCTTGGTCTGACACCTTCAGCGAATGGCGACGCGGAATGACGTGTCAAGTAAGCGCGATAAAGCGTAACGCAGTGCGGGGATGTTGAATTCTCTCTTGGTCTGACACCTTCAGCGAATGGCGACGCGGAATGACGTGTCAAGTAAGCGCGATAAAGCGTAACGCAGTGCGGGGATGTTGAATTCTCTCTTGGTCTGACACCTTCAGCGAATGGCGACGCGGAATGACGTGTCAAGTAAGCGCGATAGAGAGTAACGCAGTACGCTAGCAGTGCGGGGATGTTGAATTCTCTCCTGGTGTGACGACTTCAGCGAATGGCGACGCGGAATGACGTGTCAAGTAAGCGCGATAAAGCGTAACGCAGTGCGGGGATGTTGAATTCTCTCTTGGTCTGACACCTTCAGCGAATGCAGACGCGGAATTATGTGCCGCTATACTAAAAGGACTATTAGTGTTTTAAATACTCCCGGAACAAGGTTTTATTGGGAAGAAGAAGTAATTCTTTTAGTGATTCTTCGAAAAGTTAAATATTTTATCTAAACTAAGATAGTACAAGAAATAGTATTTGTAATATAAGAGGCGAGAAAAAGAAGATAGTTTGTGTATTGTGTGAAAACCCGCTAAATCTTACGACGCACAATCTCGAGCTCGCTAAAAAGTTTAAGTATCTCGCTAAAAATCAGCAATTGTGACTTTCCATACAAGTGCATAAAGTATAATGACTGAATTAAAGCATAAGATTCAGAATTGAATTTGCCTTATATCTGCAGCACGCCCGATATAAGAAAAGAGTACCTACTAATCGCTCCTGCCGACTGACGCTAACTCCTATCGACGCAAAAAGCAATCATCTCTGACAAAAACCCATCGCAAGTAAGGAAAGCTTCACGGAGAAATGACATCTGCTATTCCCAGTATTGAATGGAGCGATTGCTGCGCATGTACCTATTTGTTGATTCCTTCCTCAGTTGCAGGTGGATTGTGGAAGCTTATTACTTATTTATTACTCCACCATCTGTTCTCTTTAGTGTTTCCTTTGAGCTGCGCTCCTCGTAATACTTAAAGAGCACCAATAAGTAGGTAGTCCAGTCCAGCCCTATGTAATTTTGCCTGTCACTCTTTTGCGGTTCTTTTTTCCTATCTTTTGTTCTTTTTCTGTTTTAGCGTTCCACTATAATCTCTAGAAAGCAAGCATTACTTGTTGGTCATTCATCTAGTGGATGCTCTGACTAGATGTCCAACTTCACTTCTATGTACTTTATCCCTCATCTCTAGAATCTTAAATTGCTCTACAACAACTTGTCCGCTTTAGTCGATGAAATAAATAAAGCGAATTAGTTTATGACTAAGTGAGTGGAGTTTAAGGTGAGAAGGTAACTTCATTTTGGTGAACATCACAGAATTGTATATGAAGCATCTAGAGAAATAATAAATGTATAAACTTTAACACCAGTTTTCTATGTTTTACAATTTTTTCATATTCTGGAGGCAGTTTATTCAAAGACTATTCATTCGAAATTGATGAACAATTTTTTGTGCATTACTGAGAAACATTTATTAAAACTAAGAAAGGATTTTCCTGTGAGATTATACAGCTTAAAAAGGAATTAATTTCCACAAAAAGTTTAGACCAAAAATGTCGAACATTAAAAAAAAATGTCTTAATACGTATGGGTATTATTAGAGATGATTTTAGAAGTAAGTCTTGAAAATTTAATGTTGATAACTCTGATACATTTAAGGGACACTGGGAGTGAAATTTTGGTCAAAATTGTCAACAAATTGAAATTTTTTTTTTTTTACCTTAAAATGTTCCTGGAAACACCGGTGCATTTGGATGAGCTAACATTTTTCATATCCCCCACTCCATGTGGCCATTACGGCCCTTTCAAACAGTGCTTTTCCCTTAACGTACACAGGATGCTCCTATATAAAAGCCTGTTTTTCTCAAAACTACATTTCTGCACTTTCCAAAAGAAGGTCGCACCTGAGTTTTGCTTCAAATTCAATGAAAATTTCCAAAAATATTCATAAATAGCAGCTAAATAAAACTATGATTCAATATTGATGTTTCATTAACATGAATTCCAAAAACATATTTTTTTTTGTATGAAAAAAATCAATAATTTTGAAGATTAAATTTTCTTTGTTATTAAAAACATATGTACAGCATAATCATCAAACGTATTTGAAATATCTCTTCATACAATTGTTACCCATGTTTTAGAGTATCAGTTCTGCCAATATAAATGAATTTTGAAAAGTCAATAGTCGCGAGCTCTATTTGGGAAATGTGCCTATTAAATTCATAAAATAATTTATATATCATAAACGAATTATCCAATTTTAATGAAATTTGGTGTACTTTCTATTCTCATATAAATACAAACACAGTAAAAATTTCAGAAAAATCTATCCAGAACTGTGGAACTTTCAAATTCCACGCCCAGTGTCCCTAAGAATCTTGTATGCACATTATAAAAGGGATAGGCAGTACCTTCTCACATGAAGTGCCCGTCGACGTCAAGGTCATTTGGATTTAAAGCCTTCCGTACGTTGTGGAATTTGCTCTTCTTATTTGGCTGTGCAACTTGCTCAATAAATACTAGAATGTGCAGTAACTTTTGAAAAGAAAAAGGGCAGCCAAATACTTCAGTCGCACAGTTAGATACGTTTGTAAATACGAGTATTTGCCCTTGAGGGAAAAGAAAAACATTTTATACATTTTACAGCGATGGTCACATTACTTGATTGGAATTCATGTTGTGGTAATTAACTGTGATTCTGCAACGAAACAATCTGATGTGTTGTACTCACATGACTTCCTCTACTCTTGTACTAACCATCCTTAATAACTGTTACTCCTGTACTTTCTTCATGTTACTTGCAATAAACATTTGCAGAAATTATCTCATTAGCTTCTTGTATGTGGAAGGAGAATGTGGGAATACAGTAGGCTTTGAGCGATAGTCAAATCTTTTAAAGCTTTGAGATTCCGTTCTCATTCCACGGTTAACATATAAAATACTGAATAACGATGTTCCATTTGGCAGAAGTATAACTTCTCCAAAACTTATACAAATAACAAGGAATATCTCAGAAATGGTTCACCCTACAATACAATTTATTGAGACATAAATTTTATTGTTTGTTTTAGCAAGATCTACTTTTTTGCATGGTAAGATTTTGTTTATCTCTTATGGTTTATCAGTTATGCAAAAGTCATCCAGAGTAAATAGGACTACCTGGGCTATAGCTAGAATATTCAAGATATACATTTCATTTGATATAAAAATATCTCAAACAAATGGCATTTTAATCAAAATCGTTAGAGAAATTTTCAAGAAAATTCAAATTTTCGAAAAATTTTCCACGCAAGGGACAGTTTAGGGTGGAACAATTTACTTCAAAATCATCGTGTCGCATCCCTGAAACACATGGAACTTAAATACATACTTTGGTTTTTAACCAACTTTTCTTTTTTGAGTTATGCTGTTGACACACACGCGCCCGCACGTACCTTTTTCTAAAATTGTTTTTTTTTTATTCAGGGGGCCTCAAAACATAAATTTCCGGTGAAATCTCGATATCGAATTTTTGGGTGGAATACAATACTTCCTCCACCTTACGTAGCAGAGAAAATAAAAAAAGCTATATTTAATGTGTTGTTTAATGCAAAAACATTTGATTTCCGAGGTCCTTGTTTGCGTATTACATATCATTTTCGCTTTTGTACTGTAGTCACATGACTGGAGTCCAGTTTACCGGCCATACTTAACCAGGGATTCCACCTGATGAGTGTAACAAGTACAGTGTACAGTATTGTAAATAAAGAACCGTCTCGCCGCGAAAAAAAAAAAAAAAAAAAAAAAAAAAAAAAAAAAAAAAAACTTGTGTGAAATATTTGAAGGCGTCTAGCTTCTTGACACATGGATATAAATCGTTTATTTTTTCACTAACAACAGCACAAACATTGTGTGACAATGCTGTGATGCATTTCTATCTTAATTCGAATGAGTTTAGTCATAGTTTAATATTAATATGCCAGAAAGAGTTAACCACATAATCATATACTTCATTTTCTCCACTAATATGCAATTCATTGTCACTAAACAATACGTTCTCTTATTTACATAATTTATGAATAAGGATACGCATCTGTGAAAAAAGGCTTAAAATTTCAAAAATTTCCAAACATGAATTTTTGTTTTATCAAATAGTATTAATCTTCTGCTTTATTTTGATATGCTTTTTATAGCCTTACGGCCATTTTAACTATGTCAAGTGGCCGTCTAACTGATTGCTTGTAAGTGGTCGTGTCCATTTAAATCAATACAGTTCCATTATCCTTGCTATGACTTCAAACTTAGTTTTTCCATGCTTTTATTTTTAGCACTGTTTGCTCTTTAAAATGCTCCACACGATGCAATTTTCAGTACTTATGCATGAAATTTGGTGTACCTGCTTAGAAATAATACTAAAAAGAAATGAAGAGATAATTTCTTCATAACGTGAATAACTGCTGAGTAATTAAATATTAAAATTTACATTTCGAAATTTAAATGAAAAAATAATGATTTTAAACTTTAAAATTTATTTTTATCCAAGCTAATAACAAGATTAATAAATTATCTCATCAATTTGCTAACATTCTATTACAGAACATAACTGAAAATTATTAAGTTTTTCAAATCAAAATTGCATCATGGGGAACCATTTATACAAATATTTTTAAAAAGTGTGATAAAATATTAATATGTTAGCAACTAATCTGACTAAACGTATGAAATTTTGTACAGTTACTCCTCACTATACAGTGATTGTTGTGTTAAAATTTCAAATCAATCCAATCAAAACTGTAGATTTTCAAAATTCCACAGATGTGTATCCATAAGGGCCATCCTTTTATAGAGATCAAAGATGCTGTAACTTGTGTGTACAGTTCCCATGTGCAAGTCACGTGCAACACAGCTCTGAATAAGACCTTCAGGTCGAAGGCGACTTACTGTACGTATATCGATTTCTCGCAAGCAACTTCTTACTATGATTATTCTAGCTGCATTGCGGGATCGCATACGTTCGTTGAATTAAGTGCGTTGGTCTTTGAGGCCCCAGGTCCCAATTTCATTAGTGATGATTGCGGAATTTCTTTCCGATCTGGAAAAGCATGTATTAATGAAACTTTGGAGCCGTTCAGATCTTCCATTTACATACACGCCAGATATTTTAAATAGAATAGTAGAAATATTTAATTGACTTCAGTTAATAGTTTACAATCCCTTGTTAAAGATACTGAGCTATTTAATCAGAAACAATACAGATGAAGAACAATATAGCAGATACTATTTATTTATGCTAACAAACTTACTGTTGGTGTTTTTAAACACACAAGCCGTGTGTGGGCAAAGTTTGAGAGGTAGAACTGGAACTTAAAAATTCAATGCCACAACTGGGATTTGAACCACAGACATTCCGCTTACCGGGCGGCTGCTCTACCACTGAGCAATTTTGACAAACTACCAGAATGGCATTAAATTCTCAAACTAGTTCGTATTTCTCCTGGTAAACCACAAAGGCAGTCTCACATCAGAGACAAATTACCCCAATGGTAAGTACTTTATATCCCAGGATTAAATAACCTTCAGATGGTAACTATTATTTATTTATTTATTTATGTTTGTTGGCATAAATAAATAATAATTACCATCTGAAGGTTATTTAATCCTGGGATATAAAGTACTTACAATAGTAAGTCACCATTGGGGTAATTTGTCTCTGATGTGAGACTGCCTTTGTGGTTTACCAGGAGAAATACGAACTGGTTTGAGAATTTAATGCCATTCTGGCAGTTTGTCAAAATAGCTCAGTGGTAGAGCAGCCGCCCGGTAAGCGGGAGGTCTGTGGTTCAAATCCCAGTTGTGGCATTGAATTTTTAAGTTCCAGTTCTACCTCTCAAATATAGTAGATATATCTCTAGGTTTCAGTGTTAGGGTATCCTCACAATCTTTATGTTTCTAATCCTAACTAATCTTTTCTTTCAATAATCTGTTCTATTCTGAAAATCTGAACGGAAGGATGAAATCATTTGTGACTTGCACTCTGAAAGGCCCTGTCCTTACAGTGTTAAATTAGTTATATTCAATGTAACTTTTCTCTTAATCTATTAGGAATACATTGTTGAAAGTTTTACAGTGTTAAGGCTATGCTTGTGGCTGAACTTTAACGCAGGGTTATGTGGATATTGTATCCTTATAATTAAACAATTGTTTTGTTAATGTTTTTTGTGTGTGTAACACAGGAAATAGTTCGTGATTCTTTAAATTCTTGTATGCATAATATTGTAACAAACATGTCCTGAAAGTTTCAGAGGATATCTCTTCTGGAAGTTGAGAAAAGTTACATTGTTATATTAAAAAGTTTTAACTTAGAGAAAAAGGCCTCCGAAGTTTTCAGTGCATTCCTGATCCATACGCTGCGCCATTCTTCATTTCATTCTCCAGTTTCCTATTACATCTTCTTCTGTGCTGCTTTGAGAGAGATTAGAGATCCTAACTCTTTCTCTGTGTAATGTGCATTGTTTTTATTTTTTATACCGCCATCCCGCCACTTGCCCAATCATAATTTGATGTGCAAGTTGTTTGATGGTGCTATTTGCCTTTATTTTTGCATAAGCAGTGTTTTGAAAACGCAACAACATCTAGCAGTTTCCCACTATGAACAGTGGTTGTTGTTACAGCACCATACATGGCCACCCTTTTGCTATGTTCCATCTATAGCAGCTGACAAGTCATGACTATCATCTTCAATGTCTCATAGTGTTCCTAGTAATATCCTCTACCTTACATCCTATACAGTAGTTAGGTATAAGTGCTAAATTTAGTAGCAGGTGGGGTAGTTTGATCACTCCACAAGTACTTCCACCAGAAGTACCCTTACCAATGGCTCACAATTGAAGGGCTTTAATGGAATAAGGGGGTATCCCTCAAAATTGTGTTTCTGAGATATTTAGTACTTTATTAGATTTTCCATAACTCAAACAAAAAATTACCAATCACTAAATAATTTTGGTACTAAATTGGGAAGGTTTTGAACTAACTTTCTGCAAATGTAGGACACAGTATGTTAGTTTATAGCATAAAGAATATTTACTTAACTTGAAGACGGCATACAATATTCTACATTAAAAGTGACAATCACAACTTCCAAACATCACAATCAAATGATTTCATCTTCATTGTTCTCTCCCACTTCACACATGCTGTCTGATCTCAAATTTAAATAAAATTCATGGTAAACAGGTGGTATGAACTTCAACAATGAGTTTATGTCTCAATATTTTGCTTCTTTGATTGACCTTCCGTTAGGGTACTTTGGTTCGAAGACTGTGTTTGATATTTTCTGTGGTTTTCTTTTTCCTTTTTGAAAACTGATGGTAATGTAAGGACCTAATTGACTGTATGCTAAACACACGTCTACTTCATGCCCGCCTTCGAACCTTAGAATGGATGCTTTCCGGAAGTCCACATTTACGCCAGAACGGAATTTGTTTCTTTTTGTTAATTTACTTGTTGGTGGAGCCAGACTAACAAAATCTTCTCTCTTCATTTCCAGTACAGAGAATGGCTTCTGCTTCCTTGCATCTCGTATAAGATTTGCCCACTACTCAGGTGTATACACATACTGGGTACGTCGTTTTAGGTTTTCAATAATGCCAAAATCTGCATCACTCTCTTCTTCTGTAATGTGTTTGTAACCACACCATTCAGTTTTGCAACATTGGATATTGGTAAATGCTTTAGCAGGCACAATTTTGCCTTTTTGTGTAGAATATTCTTTTCTACTATTCCATGCTAACTTCCTGCAGTTGTACTTCCATTTTTCTACATCTCTCTTCCTCTTTTTGTATCTATTTTCCTCATTTTCTTCATTTACAAGCACAACAAACCTTTCATCATCAGCCATCTTGTCTCCAAACCATGAGATGTGAAAGCTGGTCTCCCATTGGCCAATGCGGTATACAGCGGACCCATCAGGACAAAGGTTTCGAACAGGAGTGGGATAGCCCCATATTCCACTCAGAATATCTTAAAGCTCTTCAAAAGACTTTTATCTATCTCTCCAATATGTCAGAGGGGCTATCCTACACTCTTAATAGTTCAATAAACTAACACTAAATGGACTCAGATTACATAATATGCAACTAGTTCATATTTGACCAAAATGAGGGATAGCCCCTTATTCCACTAAGCCCTTCAATTCATATACAGAGAGACCCAAAAACATCGGAACCGCTGCACGGTGTTTTTCCACTGCGCACACAGAGACACGATAACGCAGCTGCTGTACACAAGGTCATGCGGTTGACTTTGTTCTCTGCTCTGAAAGTGCAGTACTAGCTGACGTGTGGATGAGTTATTGCCAGTGTGCTTTATTATTTTCTCCTGTACTTAGTCACAAAATGTATTATGGCTCCTCTACTGCACAGCATGCATTTATTTATGATTCGCATGTGTTAACTCCCCAAGTGAAAGTGCGATTTGCAGGAAGATTTCCAGGTGATCTGCGATTTCTATCTCTGGGGTAACAAAGCACAAAGTGTAGAAGACAAATCTATACATCCTGGAACAATTAAAACAAAATATCCGACAGAAAATTACCAGCATTTCTCAGCGTGAACTACGGCGAGTGATGGATAGTTTCATATGGACAACGATAGTGGCCAGTTTCAGCATCTCCTTTAATATCATTGGTAAGTAAAGCCTTTGAATGTAGTTTTAAAAATGTTGTATGATTTCATCCGCGCTGTTCTATGACAACGGCAGTCGACGACGAGCGCCGAGGACCCGTACAGACAAAACACAGCGCAGTCTGTTGAGAGTCTTTTGGATCACCCGTTACTAGACCATACCCAGTTAGCATTAATTTCAAACCTGTGTTAAATAGGTTTAAATTTGAGTAAATCACATAACAAATATACTATTTTAAAGCTAATTACTATAGATTATGTTCAAACAACCCCAAAAATATACAAAAAGCCCAAATTTCAACATTTTTTTTTTTTTTTTTTTGTTTCCTGAGTGTCATAATATTTGCCATCCTTTTTTCGCTTTTCATCTTTATCCTAAAACAATAAGGGAGAGAAGTGTTGCAGAGTTCGTTCCAGTAGATACAGCCAACAATACATTTCCAAAAATATTTAAATTACAACTGGGGTCTTACATACTAATGGTACACAATTTCACTCCAGTTTTGTTGTATATTAACCCTAGCATTACCAAGACCTATTCCATAGCCTAGATTACCAGGGGAGGAGGGGGGGAGGTACTTTGGTGCCATCACTAGTGACAAAATGTCTGAGCAATTTTTGAAACAAATTTATTTTAAAATTGGGTACTGTATCTTCTCGCGTTTATAAAGGTAATATTTAACATTGTTTAACTCAGGCATGGGCACGAGGGGAGAGCTAGCGATTGAACTTGCCTTACTCACCCCACATTCTCTTGCCGAGTGACAAAGTTTGTTTGGATACAACACGTGCAGTGGTGGGTTCGTTCCACTTGTACGGTAGTAACAATTTCTACGCTGTTATTAACTAAGTGCTTTTCAAATGGGAAGAGTTCTGATCTGCAGCCAATGAGATGCGTTTACATGCACAGCGTTGCAAGCTCATTGCCCCCACTCTTCATATTTATTGGCGCGCGTCAAGCTCCACTTAAGGGGAAAGCAATATGACAACACAGCAGGACTCCGATTGGTTACCGGCCTGGAGACGCTCAAGGACAAACTCCTTCCCATTTGAAAAGCTTGATAGTTTGTTTATATTAAACATATTTTGCACACAATAATTATTACAGCCACCTAATGTAGTTAGGCAAATTACATCATCTTGAAGTTCATATCCTTCCTTTATCTTATGCACGTAATATCCTTACACTCCCTTATGATTAACATACTAAATTGTTTCTCTTTCACATTAAGTAAATAAAGCAAGTAAAGTATCATTGCTATTTAGCCTTAAAATATTTAAAATATATTTGATCAACAGGTGCATTTGGTGGGTTCAAATGTACCGGGTGAAATTACGCCCTCTGCCTCATCCAAGCGCACAATCTGATCTTTTTGCAGATTTATGCCACATGATGATACGGGCTAATATATAATTTAACAAATTAATACAATCCATATTTTAAAAGTTTCATGGAAAAGTGCAGAAAAAGAAGGGTACCAAATGCATCAACAATACGGAAGGGGTACTTAAAAGATGCATATGCTAAGCAACTTCAAGATGTGCATGGTGATTCACTCCAACAGTTGCATGCATGCTAAAATGTATAAATGCATAAATTGTGTTCATATTGTACCAAAATTATATTCTAAATATAGTAAAAATACAATAAATATTGCATACAGTAGGTCCGTGTAGTACACGTTGTTTGCAGCGTGTATGTTGCATTCAGTAATAGGAAACATGTAAACATAGGCAGTATATGCTCTACAGTCGACAGCATTGTCATGCTGTAGTTGTTTATTCACCCGACTGTACGCTTGTAGCGGTCACGTGATCGCGCCCCCTTCCATCTCTGTGGCGCATAGCCACGAGTGTTTACATTTTGTGCTTTGTGTGTAGACAACCTGAAGCAAACTACTTGCAAAATCCGCAGCCTACTGATTACCTACAATTTAGGTACCAAAATGCATGAAAGCAACGCCATATGAAGTACCCTTCCAAATCTCATTTACGAACATAGAGATATGAACTGCAGGAACTATTCTTTGGAATTATTGATATTTGACTCCTTCAAATATCGACCGAAACCACAAGTAACCTGTTCTTTCGACCTTGTATTTGAAACATGGTTATCTTCAGAGTACCGGAATACCCAAAACCGTTCAGCAAAAGCAGTTAGTTAGCTTTCCCACCGTTACCGCATGCATATATGATAATATGGCGCCGTTTTAATTCCTAACTTGCTCGCATATAAGGTTCAGTGATCTGTGACGTCACTCCTCAGTGGTCGCGTGCTCTGGAAGAAGTCTGAGAAGGTGATAAGCATGCCTTGAACTCTACAAGGGCGACCTTTACGTGCACTTGATACATTGGCGGTGGTGATAACATATACTAATTTAAAATCTAAACTGCAGTCATATGTTATTGCAGCATAACAGTGACGTAGTCAGAGTTCGGCTCACCCAGCTGAAGGGCCCCATTCTGTTAAAGGCATTTTCAAATTTGAACTAGATTTATATTATGAGCAAAACAAGGAAACAATACATCCCTGCCGTTACGAGTGTGATACCGAAATAAAAGTTTCTTTTGCTATTTACAATATCTGAGGTTAAGTTATAGGAACTAAAAGTCGGTCAAAATAATGAGTTTCCAGCTGCCTCGTAAAAGGGACTCATATGAAAATGGTATTGTTTATCCAGCTCCACTTAGGCGACGCAACAATAGTATAATAATATGTTTGGTTGACCACACTACATATAATATGTGATGTAATTGAAGTATCATGGCATCCGTAATACCGGGAGAGTCGGTTGCGCGGTGGTTTTCCTGTTCGCGTTATGGGCGCTCGTTGCCGTCTGCAGCTATCTTAGAATGCCGCGGAGGCAACCATACCACATTTTTAAAACTACTTTTAAAGACTTTACTTGCCAAATGTGTGGTTTTAGCGTCATCAGTTTGGTAGCTCTTCGCACAGAGCCATAAGAAATGCCTGTCTGATGCGAAAGACCCCTAAGTGATTCTTAGAGGAAGTTTCCAAACTATAATTGTGTTGCCTAATGCTTCTTCAGTGACCGCCTCCGTAGCGCAGTGGTAGCGTGCCTGCCTCTGGCGTGGAGGACCCAGCTTCGATCCGCAGTACCGCCGTGAGGACCTTTTTCCCCGCTGGGAGGTCTGGTATAAGGTGCACTCAGCCTCGTTAGGTGCCTGAAGGGCCAACTGAGGAATTATTTGATGAAGAAGTAGCGACCCCAGGTTGCGATGGCCGCATTAATAGCCGGGAGGGCTTGAGGCGCAGACCACGTCTCACCCTCCAGTACTGCACCCCACTCATGGCGCCTTTAGTGTGGCCGCGCCGTAGCCGAGTGGTTAGACCATTCGCTTCTCACCAAAGCGACCCGGGTTTGATCCCAGGCAGCCGCATGTGGGATTCGTGGTGGACGAAGCGGCGCTGGGGCGGGTTTCCTCCGGGTTCTCCGGTTTTCCCCGCCATCTCAGTCCACCGGTACTCCATCTTCATTCCATGCATCATCAATGTCATCGCCTGCGGTGCCGTAGTAGTAAAAGCGGGCGTTAAATACTACCCAAAAAGACGCCTATAGTGGGAAGAGGTGGGGGACGCAGCAACCGGGCGGTAAGCCTTGGCCCGTAAGGGGTGTTGCGCTGGGAGTTTTTTAATGCGCCTTTTGTAAAAAGCCTACGCTGTCTTTTAGACTTCTTAGAATGAACACTTGTTGCGGTCTGAAATCTATTATAAAGTGTATGGATTATTGTACGGCTTGCAATTTGCAACATTTACACCAGGGAATCTTCCTACAAATCGTACTTTCACTCGACGAACAGACTGAGTTAACATATACGAATCATAAAGAAATACACACTGCGCAGTAGAAAACATATACTGAGCCATAGTATAGTTTATGTTTAAATGTAGGGCAAAATGATAATTCACTCGTAATAAATGAATTACACCAACTGGATACTGCAGAGCCTGAGTAGAGCAAAGCCAAGCCGCGTCACTAGCGTGGTCTTGATTGCAGCAGCAGTGCGGAACCATGTATCCACACTCCCAGTGAAGAAACACCAAGCAGCCGGTTCTTAGTTCATTGGCTCTGTCTGTACTTTAGCAACTCATGATCTTATTTGGTGGCGACCGCAGCTCCCCTATCGAACATATCTTTTAACACGTTCAAAGTAGCAACCCAAGATGGCAGAAATGGCAGACACGAGTTTGGAAAGTGACATTGATTTAGAAAGTCTAACACCGCCGGAAATTGAAAGAAAGCCTTTGAATGCTTACAAGAGTTTACTGTAGCAAAAATCACGAAACCAATATGAAAAATCTGATGTGTTGCACTCATATGACTTCAGGTACTCTCGTACTAACCATTCTTACAAACGCGTTCCTCTCACCTATATATAAGCCGGGCGCCTCATCAATCGCCCTCTAGTTGTTAACCAGCCAGGAGTCATTCTCTGAAGATGCCCAACGCAGTCTTGGGCGAAACGTCAGAAAATTCATCAACTGGACCACGGCCTACAAGCCCGAAATCTACCATCTATTGGACAGTTAATGAGTGTTGAGTGATCTTACTGTCGTGGTCGGCTGTGAAGGGAGACAGAAAGGAGTGAGTCAAGGTTACGAGAAGAAAACAGTTGCGGGTTGTAATATCACGAAGGACTAACGACTGTCTTAACGACAGTAAAAGAAAACTGTATTGCTGTGTATTCAGTGAAGAAAATAAACTGAGAAACAGTAACTGGACTGGACTTATGTCGATTTGTTACACTGGTGTCAGGAGTGGGATTTGACGAATTGTCGCTCTGCCACAATATTTTATGGCAATATTGTAGATACAATTGAAAAAGTGAACCTTGAATAAGGTTCTATCCAAAAGAAATCATTATAAGCAGTGGCGTATATTGTGGGTTATCAAAACTATCACCGAAGCCCATATCTAAAGTTAACTAGAAATTAATAAGTAATATTAATAATAGTTGCAATGCTAGTCAGTTTCTCTTATGAAGATTTAGCGTGTAGGATGGAATATGTCTCGTTCCCTACCATAAAACAGAGGGGAGAGTAGGGCTTCGGATGCTTGCTGCCGCAGCCTTCACTGCGATGAGGGAAGAGAGAGATGAGGCCGCAGGATCCAGGAATAAGCACACTAAGGCTTCGGAATCCCATGCCGCTATGCTCACACGAGCGTCTCCGGAATGTGTCGTGCGAACACGAGTGGCTGCATAGCAATAGCACGTGGAGTTATAGATGTGTTCTGGGCTCGTGACCTCCGCGGGGTGAGGTGTGGGGAGAGAGCGGAAAAGTTGTCATCTTACCCAGCGAGTGAGTAATCTGCAGAAAGTCACGTAGCCTACTTGCGTAGCAAGATACAGAACTAGTTCAGTGCAGAATTGGCACGGCCGCTTGTGTATTAAGCTAGGCTGCATGTTATCTTCCCAGCGTTTCTATCTGTCGGCGACTCGGATCATTACGTCACCTCATCTGTACGTGTGTGTACGTGCAGTGAACGCATTCCTTTCAGAGTTCATAAGGCTAGAACATAACTTTTAAGCAAGAAAGAGCGATTGTTACAGTCCTCAACAGCTGTATTAGTATTATTTATTTCATAGTGACAGTTGCTAGTGCTAATGCTTCGAAATGGATGAATAATGTGTAGTAAATCAATTAGTGAAACGACCATACTCGCAGTTGAAATACGAGGATAAATTAGTGATAGTAAAACAGGGAAGGAAGGAAGGAAGGAAGGAAGGAAGGAAGGAAGGAAGAAAGGAAGGAAGGAAGGAAGGAAGGAAGGAAGGAAGGCCTACTCCAGCTTTCCGTACTTGCAATGTGAGCAGAACGAAACAAATAAGAATACTTGCAAAAGGCATTTCAATGTAAACGATTACCTACGTTAAGTATGTGTGGTTGACTGGTTCATGAGAATTAAGTAAACTTTATTGCTGGCCATGCTTGTTTACAACTGAGAAAACGCCTTGAAATACGGCGGGTTTTGCAAATGCAGCATGTTTAATTACAGCTTTGGATAAACATAAGAGATCAACAACGCATATAAAATGTTTTACAGCTGTAAAAACTTTCGACACTCAACGGACAGACAATTCATTGAACTATCAGAAAAAAAAATTGCTGACTGTAGTGAACAGTTTAAAGGAAATAGAAATGTAAAATGTGTTGAATAGATTGAATAATGCAGTTTTTACACTTCCCCAAATTGTGAATTTTATTAAGGAAACCAGACAATTCTTTGTTTGTCTTAATGGTTTACCCAACTTTTCTTACATCCACTTCACGTGCATTTAAATTACAAGTCGTGTACCTGAAGATCGCAGTTTATTGTATTTCCATGCAGTGTAGTACAAATTATAATGCATGCTGTAGTCATACTACATTTTATTTATCTTTGACCTATCTAGTAAGATAATGCTAATAAAATTCGTGTGTATTTAAGCTAAATGAAGCTAAACATGGCAATGAATGAAAAAATGAAGTTTAAAATAAACTGATGTGTTGCACTTACATTACTTTCTCTACTCTTGTACTAACCATTCTTACACACTCTTATTCCTATATCTTCTTCGTGTTAGTTGAGATAGACATGTGCAGAAATTATCTTATTGCTTATTCCCTTGTAGGTACAAGAGGAATATGGAAATACAGTAGTCTTTGAGCGATAGTCAAATCTGTTAAAGCTTTGAGATTCCTTTCTCTTTGCACGGCTAACGTATGAAAATGAATAACGATGTTCCATTTGACGGAAGTGTAAGCTCTCCAAAAGTCACCCAAATAACAAGGAATATCTCCGAAATGGTTCACTCTACAAAAAAATGTATTCAGACATAAATTGTGCGTCTCAGCATGATCTACATTTTTGTGTAGTAAGATTTGGTCTATCTCTTGCGGCTTACCAGTTATGCAAAAGTCATCCAGAGTAAATAGGACTACATGGGCTATGGCCAAAAAATTCAAGATATTGTCACCGCGCCCGCCGCATCTAATTGCCGACAGCCGCAATTGTCACCCATCGCATTATTGTCGGCACTACCGCAAAGGAGCCGAAGGAAAGAGACAGAGAATGGCCGCATTGTTGGGGCGCTTGCCGAAAGAGAGAAAAGGATAGAGGCTACTGGAACCTTCTACTTTGTATATCACCGCAATAAGTGAACGTTCCTGATGCTTCCAGAATAGTGCCTGGGAGATATAAATAGCGGTAAAGTGTGAGAAGAGTCAGTCAGACGTATGTGAAGCGTTGAGTAGTGCCGACGGAGAACAGTCAGACGTATGTGAAGGTTGAGTAGTCGTGCCGACGGAGACGGACAGACGATGTGGAGAGTTGTGCCGACGGAGAAGAGTTAGTTCTTTGTGTTATGAGTTCGGAGTCGTGCTGTTGGAGAATCGGAAAAGACTTTCTTGCTGTTGCAACGAGTGTACAAGTTACTGTTTACGGAAATAAAAGTGTTTCTTTATCTCGACTACATCTGTCTACTTTACTACACAACACACCAAAAGTCACAATATACATTTAATTTGTCATAAAAATATGTCAGATATATGGCATTTTAATCAAAATCGTTCGAGCCATTTTCGAGAAAATACTATTTTCGAAAAATTCTCCATGTAAAGGGTAGTTTAGGGTGGAGAAATTTTCTTCAAAGGCTTAGCATCGTTGAAAGACATTCAACTTAAATACCAACTTTGGTTTTTAACCAACTTTTCGTTTTTGACTGATGCTATCCACAGACTAACACACACACGCGCGCGCGGATCTTTTCCTATTTTTTTTCAGGGGGTCTCAAAACATATATTTGCGGTGAAATCTCGACGTCGAATTTTTGGTAGGAATACAATACTCTCTACTTACTTGTAGAGAAAGTAAAAAATAAATACAAGCATATAAGCACAAAAATATAGCGCGGGCCTACTAGGCCCCACGTGACCAACGGTGTCCCACCAGGACGCGCGCCCAACAACCCCTTATAGGGGTAGGCCTAGTCACAATCCCAGCATACGCCACTGATTCTAAGCTAAATACGCAGGAAAACAGCGCTGAAGCTGCTTCTGTAATATTGTGTACATAAATGAGCATGAGGCTTGCAAGTGAACGTGAATCATCAGATATCGTGCAAGCGGACAGTCGATATTACCTATCATATATGCACACCTGAAGGAACATCAAGGGTAATTCAGTCACGCTAGGTAAAACCTAGAGTAAATTTACAGTACTTACACAATTTAAAACTATACGCGATGGTTTTCATGTATGTAAACGAACGTTAGTTGACCGTTACTTTAAATAATGATTTTATTTTACCTGAGTCCCTGATAGAATACACACCCATATATATGTGAGCACTCTTGTATTACGTCACGCTATTTCTGGTCTTTCTCTTCCATTTTAAACCCCCTCTTATATAGGCGCATGTCATACCCACGTCGCATGTCACGTTTGTACTCTGTTTTTGTTTTTCTAGTTCATTCTTCGTAAATACGCGCAAAGGTAACTTTTTAAGCGCAATGAATAGATACATTTGTACCAACACATTCTTATTTTTATACCTATCTGAAGTAATGCCAGACAGGTAAGTTGTACAATTTTAAAAAGCAAATAATGAGATAGATAAATAATTCCCGCATGTTAAAATCAATACATAATGTAGAGTTATTTTTTTTACCCCGGCGCGACAGCCCACGAGGGGCCAAGGCCGCTGCGTCCCCCACCTCTGCCCACTACAAGCGTCATTGGTGAGGTGCAGTACTGGAGGGTGGAACGTGGTCAGCGCGCCGAGCCCTCCCGGCCAGTTATGCGGTCTTCTAGACCTGGGGCCGCTACTTCTCCATCAAGTAGCTCCTCAATGGATCCCCACGGGACCTAACGAGGCTGAGTGCACCCCGTGCCACACCTCCCAGAGGGGGTAAAATCCCCATGCTGGTACCGGGGATCGAACCCGCGTCCTCCGAGCCAGAGGCAAGCGCGCTACCAACTGCGCTACGGAGGTGGTCAATGTAGAATTATATGGTAAGACTTTGTTATGAGAAAGAGGCATTAGTAATGCAATTTAGAAGTTGGGGGAAAGGCAATAAGTAAGCTTTGGGTGGCTAAAGTAATTAGTGTTCTAGTGAAATCAATCGACAAGAATACAATTGGCTTAAAGGTCACACATCCGGAAATCAGTTATGTTCAAGAAGGTGTGGTCACCGTCACGTAGACATAGCTCTCAGAATTAGAAAGGGAAGTGAAAGTATTAGGATTTAGCGAGGCTCTGAGTAAAAAAGTTTCAGTTACGAATTAGCAGCTTTAAGGTTTGGTAACTTTGTGTAGGAATGTTGATAGGGTAGTGATATGTATGCGGGCCTTAAGTAAATAAAAGGGTATGTGTTTCTAATATCCACGTCCTTTTCTTCGTGTTCTACAGTCTTACGGAAGTGTTTACTGTGATCGAATATCGGCAGCCGTAGCGGTTAAAGACCGCGGTCCTTGCCAGCGAACCTCCCGCTTAGCACTTCTGTGACTTACGGCAACTTACGCCTCGCATTGTTATTACTACGCATACAGTAATTTAAATTGTAAAGTCTGGATACGTCAAGATATAGCAGATGTAATCCAATAGTTACCATTTCGAGGGATAAGATTCAGAAACAGTCAGTTCTTCAAACAGTCAGAAAATCACCTCAAACTGCTCACCACTAGCTTCCATTAAATTTATCAGCCAACTTAACTGGTGTTGTCAATTTTCACCTCATCTACGCATGCCCTTAGGACAAGATCTCGTAACTCCCCATTGGAACAGCTGACAGCAGATTATTTTCAGAATGAGATTGGAGACGGTGTTAAAGGTATCGCACACATACTTCCTCGTCATCAAAACCAAAATGTAACTTATTAATTCAAATAGTTAAAATTCTGGTGGAAGTGTTGTTTTGTTTAGGATAGTGAAGGCAGCTAAGAATACCTCCGTATCATGGGATTCATTATTTGAAGTTAAAAAGAACTATAATAAAAAAAACACAAATCGATGAACTCTGGTACTTGAAAGCTATATTAATTTGGTTGCTTTTGGTTTGCTTAATTTTCTTACTGGGCTGCGGTAGGCATGCCAGCATCCGATTTCGGACATTACGTTTTGGATCCCAGGCTGGATCCATCTTTAGGCATGATTATTGCCCATCCTCACTTAGTCTGGACGTATGAGTGAGGGTGTAAATGCATGTCTGTATTAAATGTTCATAAAGTAAACTCAACGTAAACAAACCCGAAGATTAATACAATAGTAAACAAGAGAACATAGTCGCCGATGAGCATTTGTTTAAAAGGCAAAGCTGCAAGAATAGTGTGTATAAGAGTGAGTATAGCTCTACATATATTTGCGAACAGAGTCTCTCCAAAGTGAACTATACTAAAAGTCTGTATCGCAATATGTTGCGCGACGATCACTTGGTGGATCTTCTAGGGCTATGCCAAATATTGATGGACTTCTTAAACGTAAGCAGTACCAAAGAAATCACTAATGAACAGATGTTTCTGGAATAAGATTTGAAAGTGCTTTGCTAAATCAAATGCAACGTACATGTGACCAACCCGCCACTGCAACACAATGCCTCGGTAGGAGGTTAAGAGAGGCAAACTCCGCGTATGTTGGAAGGAGGTAAACCCACACTCCCCTCTTTCGCAAAGGTTGGCATCGCTGGGTTAGAGCATAACACTGTAGAAAGAGATTTCTGAAGCAGAACCAAATAATAAAGAGGCATTACACAGAATTAGCTTGAATCCTGCAAATTTCTTAATTGAGTAACAGTGTTGAATGAAAATATACACAGAACATACCTCAGCCTTTTGTTCTGTCATTCCTTCTGTCCTGTCATTACAGTCAATTGTAATGCTGTTCACTGTTAAATTGTAGGTAGGGTCAGCATTTGCAGACAGTGGGACACCAAACACTTTACAAAAATTACTTAAGTAAAATCTGGGTACTTGAGGATAATAGTCAACAGAATTTGCAGATGGTTTACATATTCATTTTCGTCCATCCTACTAGTTCGGAATGAATTCATATAATAAAAGACGATCTCTATTAACAACTCGAAAAATATCTTTCTTTTACTCTCATGCAAGTCTTCAAACCTACTGGCAATACTCGACCAGCAGTGATAGGATTAAAACGTTTTTTAAACTCTTGGGAGTAAGAGAAAAAAATGACTTTCGCATTTTCTTTCACGTGACCGCTCAGTCTTTTGTTGTACTTATGCAAACATATCGTAAACATTTTTAAAGTTTTCTCTTTTTCATTTTTACTTGAAAAAGAGTCCATAATTGCAAAACATTTTGCATTTATATCGCGTTTTAGTATAATTTTTACATTTAAGTAAATTTCCCATCTTTATGCATTTCCAGAACAGTGATTTACAGGTCCTGAAAATTTAAAATATAATAATACTCCCCCTTTATGAGCACTTCGCATTATCTCGCATTTGTGAAAAATCACCATCCCTTTATATAACCGATTTTCTACGTGGAATCAGTTATATATAGAAGTTTCATAGCAATCAGTTTAGCCATTCTTAAGTGTAAAGGTAACATTAATACATATATATGCATGGCTTTTTTTTTTAATGCGATGTTTGGTTAAGAGTAGTCACAGAACCGTCACATATTCATTCCATCTTGAAACCTACCACAGTTTTGTCATAAGTACAGATATGTGCTTGATATTTCTTGGTTATTAAAAGTAGACTCAAAACCTTTTTGACGGAATCTACCTAGGCAGTAGATTTTTTTTTCTTTCTCTACTACGTATAGTAAGTAGGGGAGGTACTTTATTCGATTTCGATGTCGAGATTTCACCGGAAATGTGTGTTTGAGGCCCCCTGAATCCAAAATAAGCCAGTTTAGAAAAAATACGCGCGCGCGTGTGTGTGTGTCTGAACAGCATAACTCAGAAACGAAAAGTCGGTTAAAAAAGTAGGTGCTTGAGTGATATATCTTTCAAGGATGCGATACGAAGATTTTGAAGAAAATTCCTCCACCCAAAACTATCCTTTACATGGAAAATTTTGATTTTCCGAAAAAATGGCTCTAATGATTTTGATTAAAATGCTCTATTTTATGGCAAATTAAACATATATTTTGAATTTTCTGGCTATAGCCTATGTAGTCCTGTTTACTCTGGATGACTTTTGCACAACTGGCAAACCGTAAGAGATAGACCAAATCTTACTACCCAAAAAATGTAGCTCTCGTTATAACACGCAAGTTATGTCCAAATACATTTTTGTGGAGATATTCCTTGATATCTGTGTGAGTTTTGCAATACTTAATTTTTTCTCTTGTGGAAGGTAGTTATTTACCTTTATCTCTTGACCGTGCAAAGGGAGCGGACTTTCAAAGCCTTCGTATAGCGACCAGCTTTAAAAGATTTGACTGTCGCTCAGAGCCTACTGCATTTCCATATTCCCCTTGTACCTACAAGAAAATTAGCAATAAGGTAATTTCTGCAAATACTTATCTCGACAAGCATGAATAAGATAGAGGAATGAGAAAGTCATGTGAGTGCAACACATCAGAATATATATATTTTTTTTTCCCCCATTTATACTGGTTATGTTAACAGCCTTTTGCCTTTGAAACATAATGCCTACTGGAAATGGTGTCAACTCGTATACAGTGGTTTATATTTGGGTTTTTAAAGATTAGATCACACACACACATACACACACGCACACACACACATACACACACGCACACACACACATACACACACGCACACACACACGCACGCACACACACACACACAGTTACACTGACTCCCCAGACTCTGGGAAGTACAGGGAATACTGATGTAGATATTCTACCTATTCCGGTACGGGGCCAGCATGAACATATGAGTCTTTCAGCTGAACACTTCCCGAGAAATATCTACATTTAATGACCTGCCTATCCTAGTAGATGCACAACCCTGTTTATACAGAATGAACTGATATTGCCCCTGCTTTTATCTTTCTCTTTGCAAGCAAGCAGTACAGAGGTATTTTTAGACTTGGTGAATGACCTTGCTAGGAACTGCGCGAGTGATGCCATGCAAATTGATGGTAGGGGTAACGTCTCTATTTCCTTCCTTGAAATAAATAACACACTGCTGATAATGCGAGCGGGCACTGTTCTTAATCACGTACTGCTCCCATGTTTACTGCACGGAAGTCGAAGAGATACCAATCTGATAGCCTCGTGGCCTTATAAATACAAAAGTGAACTCGACCATAAACCACTGAGCAACTATCGGCCATTCGCCATGTCTAAAATGTCTCTATATGTATATTTCTGAATATTTACACTCCTCAGAAGTACTTGATTAAAATTTCTTGTGTTATTGTGCTACTCTAATGGTTAACATGCGGCGCGTCAAAGCCGGGTGAGACGATGAAGGTATTCAGTGTCACGAAAAGCAACGTTATCACGCTTTTTTCCAAGTAAGCGTTCGTACTCCACGCGAGGAGATCTACTTCTTAGAAGAACGAAGTTACGAGAAAACTAACAGAATGAGAGAGAAAACAGGGAAGATGTTGCAACGCTGGGTTTCACTCCACATGGAGTTAACCACTGTCTGTCATTTGTGAGTTCTTTGACTTAATTGGTTGAAGTGACATGATCATTGGTGCAACGTGAAATTTCAGCGACTTCCAAGAACAAACAATGCATGCGGTATGTGTTTTCTGAGAAGCTTCTGATGGTCAAAGGTAAAGCGAATGTTAACTGTTAGAGTAGCACAGAAATACCCAAATAATATGTTGCTGAAGACGAGTAATTTCATTATAATCAAAAGTTACACACATGATACGTACATGTGAATAAAGTGCATCAGAGAGTGCTGTAAAATGAAGCAAAGAAAAATCATGAAACGCTATGTGAATTACATGTGCAACATTTGTGATTCATATACTGCTGCTACTTTAATCTTATTGGCTGAGTCACTCACTTTTTGGTAAGTCCACTCTTCCGAATCGGAATAAGAACTGGAAGAACCATTTTTATGCTGAATTAATGTTATTGGCGCAGATTTCGAGTTTCCATTGTTTTCAATCGATGTAGCTGTGTTTGTTGGCACTTTGAGGTATATTTGTGTACCAGCCGCAGAACGAGAGATTCTTGTTGCTGCAGGGGCAGCATCCATAGCTTTACTGTACATCTTTTTAAAGTCAGGAGTGCCAACTCCAAGTCTTGCCATATTTTGCCACCTCTGCCTTACTTCGTCCTCTACAGAACTCACCACAGGCAAACTTGATTCTTCTGCAGGAAGGGAAGACGGGCTTGGAATTCCAAGAGAATCGAAAGTTTGTTCTAACTTTTGAATTTCGTCCATATCATTTGTATATTTCACATGTTCATCCTGGTCGCTCTCCTCTTTGATTTCGGTGATGTGGAGCTGCGGCACTGGAGGCTTAGTTTCTTCTTCTTCTTCTGCTGCTTCTGTTGCTGGAGGTTCGTCGTCACTAAACGGAGGCAGAGAAGTAGCATTTGCTTGTGGTTGCTCTTCTTCAACTGTAGGTGTAGGAGGAAATGCATGGGAAAGAGGTCTACGTCGGGGGATTCCGATGTCAAGATCTTCTTCTTCATCATCATCGGAGGTTTCGGTTGCTTCCACAGATGCACGATCACTGATGGGCCACTTCTGAACGGTGATTTCGCTCCTGCTACTCACGGCGCCCATTGCCTACTGGCTGTTGTTTCGTTGTGTTAATTTCCTTTCTGTTTCGGCCGCTCGATGCGCGACGTGTGCCAACCGCCTGCGTGCTATCTAAGAACTAGCATACAGCACGGCCCAAGGTCCGATCATTACCTATGCAAGTAGCAGCTTCGACAGTCTTACATCTATTATTGAGAGTGCGTGCTTGAAATGAAGAGCTCTCCGTGTAAGGCAATGAATCAAACAGAGACCATAATCAGTTTGCTGTAAACTATCATTGAGATAGTGTGTTAAATATGTATGCTGGTTTCCACGGCCATTGTGCATAGTGTATGCTTTGCTTTCCGCCTTCATTGAGATGCTTCATTATTTATAAGGTTTTCTCTTTTGATTTCTGCTTGATTTCCTGGTGTGGGAGTAGAATATCTTCCTATCAATTAGGAGGGCCCGAGTTCGAAACTCCATTAGATTTCCTTTATCCCTCTAAGGTAAGTCGGGTATACCCCTTAATCACTCGAGTATTATTTCACAAATTTCATTCACCCTCGCTGCAAACGAAAGCTTTTACAAAAGAGTTAAACACTTCCAAGAAAAAATCTGATGTGCTGCACCCACATGACTTTCTCTACTCTTGTACTAACTATTCTTACAAACTCTTATTCCTATATCTTCTTCGGGTTAGTTGACATAAACATTTGCAGAAGTTATCTTATTGCTTATTTCCTTATAGGTACAGTACAGTAGGAATTGAGCAAAGTCAAATCTTTTAAAGCTTTCAAATTCCGTTCTGTTTGCACGGCTAACATTTAAACAATTCAATAACGATGTTCCATTTGACGAAAGTTTGTTTTCCGAAACCGACACAAATAACAAGGAATATCTCCGAAATGGTTCACTCTACAAAATAAATGTATTTGGATATAAATTGTGTGTTTTATGAGATCAACATGTTTATGTAGTAAGAT
Organism: Tenodera sinensis; assembly: GCA_030765045.1. Classification (NCBI taxonomy): domain Eukaryota; kingdom Metazoa; phylum Arthropoda; class Insecta; order Mantodea; family Mantidae; genus Tenodera; species Tenodera sinensis. The sequence continues at coordinate 17,991,960 of CM060962.1, read as the reverse complement.
TTTGTCTATCTCTTACGGTTTACGAGTTATTCAAAAGTCATCCAGAGTAAAACAGGACTACATAGGCTATAGCCAGAAAATTCGAAACATACATTTCATTTGCCATAAACATATCTTGAACATTTGTCATTTTAATCAAAATCGTTAGAGCCATTTTCAATAATGTCAAAATTTTACATATACAGGGTAGTTTAGGGTGGAGGAATTTGTTTCAAAATCTTCGTGTCGTATCATTGAAGGACATTAAACTTAAACACCAACTTTGGTTTTTAACCGACTTTTCGTTTTTAAGTTATGCTGTCCACAGACACATACCAACCTTTTTCTAAAAATGCTCTTTTTTGAATTGAGAGGGCCTCAAACATACATTTTCGGTGAAATCTCGACATCGAATTTTTGCGTGGAAAACAATACTTCCTCTACTTACTAATAGAGAAAGTAAATGATCATGGTCAAGCTACAGCTAAAAGCGGTCAGAACTATTTAAAAAAGTTGTGGGTCTCTGAGGTGTTTCAGTTTTCTGAATAACTTCATCATCACACATACATATATACCTCCCCGATATGCTTATGTGCACCTGGGACCACCACCACTCAACAAAGGATTAAATTATAGTTAAATGGAACACAAGTCCCAGTAAAGTTCCACTGAACTTCAACGAAATAAAATTTAAAACAATTGTTTAAACCTACCAGGATTTAAACCTCATTTATAATACCAGACCTTAGTCTTTTAGCCATTTATGAATTGACAGCAATTTTGTAGAATGGTGAATGAATAATTCTAAAACAGACGTTGAATGCACAAGAACGCCATCTGCATGGACCATTAAAATGCCAGTCCTTTCCTTGCTAGAAACAGAGTAAATTGATATGAAATATTTATGGTCTAAATTTGCTTGTGGTGAGGCAGCTATTTGTTGAGTTTACTGCACTTCAACAAACATTCGTGCAAAGTATGGTGTTCGTCACAGCCGCCTGTCTGCATTGTTTACCCTCCCTCTTCTCATAGACACTGTAGCAGACTAACTCGGCACACAAAGGATTTCTACACTGGCAAAACTTTAAGGAACATTTATATTGTGACTATATTCTCTTTGGTTTTCTCTATTTTATAATAGGTATGGCCTCACATACACCAATTCACAAACACACTTTCTTTTTCACATTAAATTCTGAATTACCAAAGAGGATTCGAAACTCCACCACATTCCAAACTTCTCAAAGTTAGTCTCTTTGCCTCCTTGGCAACGTGACGTCATCCAAGGATGCTTCCACACGGAAGCTCGAAGCAATGTCACTATAAGATGAAAACTATTTAAATTATAATTAATGAAATTTATTGAAGCAAAAGATGGCATTTTGAACAAATATTCATATTTTGCAGGAGAACAGCAAATGTTTAAACATAGAATATCCACGTAACCCCGTGGCACAATAGCCCATCCGGGCCAAGGCCTACCGCCCGACCGCTGCGTCCCCACCTCTGCCCAGCACAGGCGTCATGAACGGGGTGCAGCACCGGAGGTGGGGCGTGGTCAGCACTCCGGTCCCCCCTGGCCGTTTATGCGGTCTTCTCGACCAGGGGCAATCACTTTTTAATCATGTAGCTTATCAGTTGGCCCCTCAGTGACCTAATGAGGCTGAGTGCACCCCGGACCAGGTCTCCCAGCGGGAGAAAATCCCCCCGCCGGCACCGGGAATCGAACCCGGTCCCCCGCTTAGTAAGCAGCATGCTACCACCGCACCATGGAATATAACTTGTAGGTAAGCTTAAGGATACCCATCAGTGTAAAAAGGCTAAAACTTTCAAAAGTGACAAAAATGTATTTTTGTTTTATCAATTAATATAAACCTTCTGCTTTATTTTGATATGCCTTATGGCGTTTTTAACTATGTCACGTGGCCATTTAACTGATTGCTTGTAAGTGGTCAGTCCATTTAAATCAATACAGTTTCACTATCCTTGCTTGCCTTTTATAATGCTCCACACAATGCAGTTTTCACTACTTATGCATGAAAATTGGTGTACTTGCTTCGAAATAGCATTAAAAAGAAATGATGCGATAAGTTTTCATAACATGAATAACTTTTGAGTAACTAAATATTAAAGTTTACATTTCGAAATTTAAATGAAAAAAAATACGAATTTAAACTTTAAAATCTATTTTTATCTAAACTAATAATATTAAGAAATTATCTCATCAATTTGCTAAAATTCTATTAAAGAATACCTATAACTAAAAATTACTAAGTTTTTCAAATCAAAATTACATCGTGGAGAACCATTTATAAAAATATTTAAAAATTACAATAAATTATTAATATCTTAGCAACTAATTTGACTAAACGTATGAAATTTGGCAGATTTATTCCTCACTATACAATAATTCTTGTGTTAAAATTCCAAACCATTCCAATAAAAACTGTAGATCTTTGAAATTTCACAGATGGGTAACTTACAAATTTCTCAGTCACAAAATTAATCGCACACTCACAAAAACAAAACGTAGCGTTACAAAAATGTTAGTATTCAGTACTTCGTAGGACACCCTTTAGCTTTATGAACACATTTCTTAACCTACGCGTTCGGTATTTGGTTCCATTCTTCCCCAAGACCAGTTTTCAATGCTTCTTTGCTGGAAATTGTCCCTTTTCTTACGTACGCGTTACCCAAGGTTCTTCCACATCGATAGATAAGGTTAATACGTGGGGACACTGGCGGAGTATGAAGCTCATTCGGAATATTGTACTCCAGTTAATTTTTACGTCATTTATTTCCCCTCCCAAACTGAATCACAAAAACACTATTCTCTGCTTCATTACTAACACAATTTATAATTTACCGTTGCCTTGCAACTCACAGCTATTCTGTTCTATCATAACCTTGACACAAATACTGCTCACAGTATGCAACAAACAACTCCGACGATTAACTGTCTAAAACAGCGATGTCCAACCTTTGCGAAAGAGGGCAGTGTGGGTTTACCTCCTTCCACCATACGCGGACTGTTGTTGTAGTGTTTAACGCCCGCTTTTACTACTACGGCACCGCAGGCGATGACACTGATGATACATGGAATGAAGATGGAGCACCGGTGGAATGAGATGGCGGGGGAAACCGGAGCACCCGGAGAAAACCCGCTCTGGCGCCGCTTCGTCCACCACGAATACCACATGCGGGTCCCTGGGATCGAATCCGGGTCGCCTAGGTGGTAGGCGAGCGCGCTAACCGCTCGGCCACGGCGCCGCCTACGCGGACCTTGACTCTTTTTAACCCCCAGCAGTGCCTTGTGTTGCAGTGGTGGGTTGGTCACATGTACGTTACGTTTGATTTACGAAGGCACTTTCAAATCTTATGCGATAAACATTTGTTCATCAGTGACAGTAGGTAGGGTAGGACAGAGCTGGGCCACTTTTTTATGCGCAAGATGGCCGCCACGCGTAATCTAAGGATTACTAGGTAAGGTGGTAGGGGAAGCAGGACGTTGTAGGTGTTGAAGGAATCTCTAGGGATAACTTTTGAAGCCTATAGCAGTGTATGTATGTTTGTGAGCATTCATGGTAGTTGAATATGCCGTTCACTATATCGATGTATGTCTCCTAACACAGGAGCTTTCTATCTTGATTGAATATATTACCCCAACATAATGCTACCTCGCCCCACATAGCCACGCTAACCAAACCTACCCTAGCCTAAGCCTCCATACTTCTACTCGTCTAACCTATCCTAACCTAATCTAACCTAGTCTAAGCCCCATACTTCTACTCGTCTAACCTATCCTACCCTAACCTAAGCCCCCATACTTCTACTCGTCTAACCTATCCTAACCTAATCTAACCTAGCCTAAGCCCCCATACTTCTACTCGTCTAACCTATCCTAACCTAACCTAAGCCCCATACTTATAATCATCTAACCTATCCTAACCTAATCTAACCTAACCTAAGCCCCCATACTTCTACTCGTCTAACCTATCCTAACCTAGCCTAAGCCCCCATACTTCTACTCGTCTAACCTATCCTAACCTAATCTAACCTAACCTAAGCCCCCCATACTTCTACTCGTCTAAGCTATCCTAACCTAACCTAGCCTCACCTAAGCCCCATAGTCCTAACCTAACCTAACCTAGCTCCCACTCTTTTTTACTTTGAACTTTCATAATTTAACATAACCTAAGCCCCATACTTCTACTCATCTAACCTATCCTAACCTAACCTAACCTATCCTAATCTAACATGGCCTAGCCTAACCTAAGATAGATCCTCTTATTATTATTTATTCTATTCTACTAACATGATACGTTTCTAGACATTCATTCTATCCTCTTATCATCTATCCTATTCCCTCCTCTGCTTATCTATTCTATCCTGTCATACGCTACCCTGATCTCCCTCTAGGAATTTCATAAACATTTTGATACTATTTTGAGTCCTCTGATAGATCTTTTTAAGCACTTTTAGCATATTCTTGATGCTTTTACAACATATTTAAGAATTTTTCAGACAATTTTCAGAGTTATTCAGTCATTTTCATACATTTTTAAGACGTTTCACCCCATTTTGTTGCAATTTTGCACCCTCTGCTAGATCTTTTAGACGCTTTTGGTATATTCAGGACGCTTTTACAACATATTTAACAACTTTTCAAGCAATTTCGAGGATTATTTAGAAGTCATATTATATATTTTCAGCGTGTATTGAGACCCGTTTAGACTCGTTGATAGATATTTCAGCCTGTTTCCAGATATTCTGAAGACTTTTACGTCCAGTTTAAACATTTTTCAGAGTATTTTAGACGAATTTGACATTATTTAAGGCAATCCGAGAGTTATTCTGGACGCCCCTGTCCATTATTGTTTGCTTTAAGCACTTTGAAGGGTAATGGAAGATAATTTTCACGATATTAGGAATACTGAACCGTCTATTTCAAGGCTGTTAGACATATCTCTACCAGTTAAATATCGTTTCAGCCATTTTAGAGACATTTTAAGCACTATAGGGATATTTTAGACTTTGTCACCAACATTTTGATTGGTTTTCAGAATCCTTTGAAACACTTTTATAGGCGTTAGACGCTTTTAATGGTATTTTTCGAGCGCTAATTAAGACATTTCAGCTCCTTCACAGTTATTTTGAGGATTTTCAGGGCATCTTAAACTCGTGAGAAGCATTTTTTTCGACAGTTTGAAGATGATTCAAGGCACTGAAGCAGGTATTTTTGAAGTTGCTAGGGGTATTTTACTAAGCTTTCTTCAGTAATCGATTTGTTTTATAGTAGTTGAAGAGCAGTCTAACCTATTCAGTCATTTATTGCATTTCATCATCATCATCATCAATTACTCTATCTTATAGTCCATCTAACCTATCCTAACCTAACCTGACCTAATGAGGAAATAGGAATGTTAAGGCAAGCAATGAAATAAAACAAGAATAATCGCAATGAGATAATTTTATTTAATTTATAAGGATACATACACTAGCATTAACATTTAGAAAACAAGTATACACTGCTGAAAGACGATAGCGCCCTCCTCAGTTCTTCTAATTATTCACATTATCATTCTTCTCTCTGGGTTAGATGAGCCATTGGCGCGCGAAGTTCATAGTTCAACAATCTTCATTTTTTTCTACAGACAAGCTTTAAGTATCCATGTCTAGGCACTATTCTCGACACTGTAATGTCCATACGCATACGTCGATATTCCATCCTCTTCAATCACTCTCTTGTCATCGTGAGGTGATAAGGCTATTTTATTAGCTTCAACCGTAGAAATATTATGATGTCGGGATAGGATTAAATTCATAGGAGTTCTAACAATTTTCAAAGTTTTAAGGCACTCTACATAGCTATTGAAGTTGATGTATTGCTTAATGGCGCTACGTTTTATACCTTTAACTTTTTTTATCACAGAACCATCAATATCGATAGCATACATTTTGGGCCTAAGACCAACGAACCGATGAATGATTTTTCCACAGGCTTCATCTTTAAACTTTCCCAACACTTTTTTGTTTTGTGTAGAATAGCATATATGGTTAGCAGGGTAATCAGATGTATCCAGATGTTCAAGCATGTGTAATTTATCCTGGTATATATCAGCTGTAGTCACTCGATGGACGAAAGAATCTGTATCTGTATACAACAGTTTAAGATTTTCAGCTCCATAATATGGAAGTAACACATCGTATTGATACGAATACATTAGCGTCTTGGAGATGTCTAGTACACTCATACCAATGTATATAGGCTTGTTGAACACTATTTTACGAGAAGCCATATGTACAGCAGCAAGATTAGGTCCATATATGGTTCGATCAATGAATGTAGGTTTGGCTATGAGTTTTTCTAACGTTTTGCTGTTTGTCACAAGCCGTATATCCATGCGATTACGAATATTTTCCATAGTTTTTCCAAACATAGCATTATTGAATAGTTTATAAAGGTCCTTCTCAAAATCATTTCTAGCTTGTTGTCGCAGTCGGTTATTAAACTCGACGTAAGGTTTTAGCCAACACGACTGATGAAACTGAAGTGCTCGATGAATCTTTGTTAATAGTAGACCGTGACTAAGAGCTTGTTTCAAGGCCATGCAGTGTACCACATACTTCTTTCGGCACCCAAGATGAGCAATTAACTTCTCTGAAGACGATTTCCCCGGTTTCAGACTCTCAGGCAGGAAGGGCAAATCATTATGAAGATCGTGGAGCTCGACGGGATATTCGACATCGACTTCTAAGATGTATCCAAGGGGGTCATCTTCCTTCAATAAATCCAGGTCTATGTCTTCAGGAGAAACCCATTTAAACCCTCCATAAGGAAGGGCCTTACACATAGCCCAGCCATATTCGTTGTTTGCATCTTCGTATGTAATAAACTGGGAAGGTTTACGAGGATCATACTGTTCCATATATATATTATTAGCTTCAGCATACCGATGAGAAACCTGGCATAACCCTCCTCTTATACCAGATTCAACCATGAGCAGCTGATCGTAGTCCAGCAGCAATTGCAGCTCAATTCCTGTGTACAGTAGCATAGCATCCCACGTAAGTCCTGGAGAAGTGAAATAATGCGCAGGATCCACTTTGTGTGTTTTCAGAGTTTGGTCTCTGAACGTTTCAAAGACATCCGCTAGGAGAAGAACATCAGAGGTTAAGTAAATATCACTGTATTCACCTAAGTTTCTCACATTAAACTGGTTCCATACATTTCTAGCATGCTCATAGTCATCGCCGATAATTTCTTCTTCATTTAATTTATTGTAGAATGCTTCTCTTGGAGGCAGCTGAGTCTCATTCAAAACATCCCATGAAGTAAGGTAATCGTAGGGGAACACTCCCTTACGAGTCATCAAGCCAATCTTCTCTTCTCCAAAGTACTTCTCTGTTTCGGGATGCGTCGTGAGGTTTTTCACTAACTTGTCCAAGCTTGTACTCAGGAAACGGAAGGTATCCACAAACCTGAGTTTAATATCTCCAACATATTTTGAGAATGAGATATAGCTTTCTTCAGAGCTTGGTATTACCTCCACTCTTTCGCTTGTGCATCCTAACTCCTTAACAATGAAATGAGAGTCATACCCACTCAGATTATGCATGAAGACAGGTATATAATTAGGTGTTTTACAAGCCAGGTTACATTTATTGTGTAAAGACCCTCTATACATCCCGGAAACATGATCGTGATCGCGAACCTTCCAATTATCTTCTGTAAATTCATACCCACACAGGTAGCATATTGTAGAAGCATCGAACGATTCTCGTTCTTCAGCTGTAAGTTTCAGAGGCTTAGCAGATTTATATAAGTCACCTATTTTCTTCGCAAGGGAAGTTAGATACCCTATGAACTTCTCAGCAGCATCATGACCTCGATACACGTAGGGGTGTGTAGGAAGATCGGTTTCTACTTTGTCAACGCTGGATGATGGTTTGACGTAAACAGCAAAGCTCATTGGAGAATGACTTTGATAGGGAGTTGTATAGGACGTTTCAGGATTAGAAGCGCAGGTATGGTAAGGAGTGAGAATGCTCTCAAAATCAGCATAGATGACATATGGCAGTTTCAGCATTCTTTCCACGTTTTTGAATCTGACGATAGAGTTTTCCTTTGTAGGCATAACGCATCTAGCAATAGCATGTTGCATGCACATTTCTCTATGCTCCTCCAATTTTTTCATTCCGCTTAGTCCATATCGGTCATCAAAATGGCTGAAGCAACGTTTACACGTATATATTTTTCCATCATGTTTAGTTTTCTGCTGACGAATAAGTCTCTCAAAATCCTTTATATACACATAGTGATGTCTGGCAGTAGCATCACTTAACAGAAGGAGATCGCGATGATCATCTAATTCTTCATCAATCACCTTTATCGGAAACACTTCATGTTTTTCATCCAGTCCAAACACATTTATGGACATATTGTTGAGCTTTTCAAATTTAGAGATTTCACCCAAGCTCGTAGGAAATGAGACGCATGAGAAATCGTATTTTTCTTGGAGATCCTTATACTTGCTAACACGCTGAGGTTTATTTCGAATGAACTTAGCAAGAACAGCGTACATAAAGCATTTCTCATCGCTGTAGTTCTGAGGGTTTATACAGGGCTTTTCTCGCTTCCACAGATGCAGGTAGAGGAATATAGCTGCTCCCTCGAAGGGCATTGTACTTGTTAATTCGGAGTCGAACTCCATCAACTGATAGCAAGGCCCAGTTACTACCTTTCAGTTTACTTTCTTCCATTTCAACACGAAGCTTCTCGAATTTTTTTTCCAAGATGGCGTTCATATCAGTTTCTAAAAACACAGGTTGGTTACGTGTTTTAAATGTTCTGTCACATGTCTCTCCATGAACATTCACAAATTGACAGTCGACCATGATGTTAATTTTCACACTTTTATGTATCGACAGTTCTTTCTTTATAGCTTGAATTATACGATGTTTTGACTCCTGTAGGTAAGTTTTCATATCCTTGAAGGTGTCACAACGTATATAATATGATTTGAGTCGTCCTTCAAATGATGTTTCATACTCGATCATATCACACTCATCAGTCATTGTCAATAGATGATGCTTGCTAGGTTCAAACTTGATTTTCTTGCGAGATACAGTTTTTTCACATCTTTCTTCATGTACGTCTCTTCTATGCTCAGTATTGCAAACATCACCGCAATGTTTACACCTGTAGACTCGACCGCATACCAACTCATGTCTCTTCTTATCATAGTTGCGTAGAAAACGCTTATCACATTTGCTACAGCTATAGTCTGGCATAGCATTCAGAACCGATTCCATCACTCCACCATTCCACATCTTTATAATATGTAGTGCGACACTTGTAAATTATATAAGTCAATAAATGCTTATAGCACTTTCCACTGACTCGCCTTGATAACTTGTCAAAGCTATTGAACGGTAATCTCGCTAGGAGAAGCTGATGTGCTCGACTCGAAGGTTAATTACTGAATAACTATGTAAGCTCAAGCAAACCCCACTTATTCCACTAGCACGTACCTTATAAATGACTACGCGATTCAAGATTAAGCTTGTATTTTTAAAATATATATCATTAAACTACGTGAGTCAAGATTAACTTGTTTCATTTTTATTTGCCAGTTCAACGTTAACATGCATTTCCCCCACATTTTTTAAAGTTTAAACAAGGTAAATGTTTATAATTTTAATACTTTCACGCAGACACTCACATACGCAGACACACACAGACACACACACAGACACACACCCATACACGCAGACACACAAACACACACAGATACACAGACACAGACACACACACATACACATACACACACATAAAACACACATACACAAACACACACACACACAAACACACAGACACACGCATGCGCAGACACACACATACACAGACGCACACATACGCAGACACGTACATACGCAGACACATACATAAAACACACATACACAAACACACACACACAAACACACAGACACACGCATGCGCAGACACACACATACACAGACGCACACATACGCAGACACGTACATACGCAGACACATACATAAAACACACATACACAAACACACACACACAAACACACAGACACACGCATGCGCAGACACACACATACACAGACGCACACATACGCAGACACGTACATACGCAGACACATACAGACACACACACAGACACACACATACACACAGACACACACAGACACACATAAAACACACACATACACACATACACACAGACACACACACTCACACACACATACACACACACTCACACATGCACAAACACATACACACACACACTCTCCCACACACATACACACAAAAACATACACACACCCCTACTCACACACACATACACACGCCCGTAAACACACACATACATGCGCAAACACATACACACACTCTCCCACACACACACACACAAAAAAAACATACACACACCCAACCCACGCACACACACACACTCTCCCACACACACACACACACACTCCCACACACATACACACAAAAACATACACACACCCCTACCCACACACACACATACATACGCCCGTAAACACACACATACATGCACAAACACATACACACACTTTCCCACACACACACAAAAACCCATACACACACGCAACCCACGCACACATACACACACTCTCCCACACACACACACACACACACACACACTCCCACACACATACACACAAAAACATACACACACCCCTACCCCCACACACACATACATACGCCCGTAAACACACACATACATGCACAAACACATACACACACTCTCCCACACACATACACACAAAAAACATACACACACCCCAACCCACACACACATACACACATGCACACACGCACACATCCGAAAACACACACGCAAACACCCACATTCACATAAGCACAAATATGCATAGCACACACACATACACACATGCACACAAGCACACACACATACACGCACACTCACACATGCACAAACACATACACACACTCTCCCACGCACACACACATACACACAAACACATCCGCAAACACACACACATTCACATACGCATAAAGATGCATAGCACACACACATACACACATGCACGCAAACACACAAGCGCATGTACATACACGCACGCTCACACGCACACTCATACACATACATGCACACATGCAAACACGCACACATGCAAACACACACACACGCATAAAGATGGATAGCACACACATACACAGACACACACGCACGCACACACACACGCAAACACACTCAGGCACACACACGCACAAAGATGTATAGCACACCCACAGACACATACACACCCACACCCGCAAACACGCACACACACGCCCGTAAACACACACACATACACATACACACATACACTCATACACATGCACCCAAGCACACACATACACGCACACACGCACACATGAACCTTGTTTCTAAAAATAATTTTTAGGGATTCAGGGGGTCTCAAAACATATATTTCAGGTGAAATCTCGACATCGATTTTTTGGGCGGAATACAATACTTTCCCTACTTACAATTCGTAATAGAGAAATCGTATGTCTCATATAAACGTCTTTATTAGAAAGAACATGAAAAGTTTCGAGAACACAAAAATGCATTTTAAATTCTCACAAGTATATAAATTAATTCAATAATACTTTTTCCATACGTTTATCACAGTCAGTTTCAGCAATATTAACACGATAAGTTTTACCACGTACAGGATTCGTTCCGCAAACCTATGGACAAAGTAAAACACATTGTAATAACTCATACATAGAGAAAACGGGGGTTTTTCCACATTCCAAGAAGTTATTTGGCGTAAGAGGAAACTCATTTAAAGATGTGTTCCTTAACCCACTCTTGCATTAAATGGAGTAGTCATATAGTGTTCCTTCTATTCCACTTAGCATCTCATTAGCATAACAATACACCCCCCCCTTCCCCCTCCCCACCTCCCCCTCCCCTCCCCCCTCCCCCCCCCCTCCACCCCCACATGTGGGAATTTCCAAAAAGGTAGCTGTTCCTTTACCACCACTTAGCATAAATTCCCCATTAATCAAATCCTGTCACGCCCCCCCCCCCTCCCCCATCCCCCTCTGACTGTTGTCAGATTCTCAAGACCAGCGCAGGTGGTCTTCGCCCTCTCCCGCCAAATTCTGAAGGTCAGTGGGGGGTGGTCTTCGCACCCTTCCAAGTGAGGATGAAAAAGATGGTTATCTGAATGGATCCTTTGAGAAACTGACATATTTATGTGACAGTTGGAAATGTTCCCTCTACCAGTTTTTGAAAAGAACAAGTTACAACTTGCAAGGGGGGGCAAGTATAGACGTGTCTGCACGTGTTTTCGAAAAAAGAACGTAAGGGAAGAAACCCTTTTCATACGATACAATTACTAGAACCCTCTGATATACTAATGAGATTCAAATTGGTGGTGCAGGAACACATTATGACTACTCCATTTAATGCAAGAGTGGGTTAAGGAACACATCTTTAAATGAGTTTCCTCTTACGCCAAATAACTTCTTGGAATGTGGAAAAACCCCCGTTTTCTCTATGTATGAGTTATTACAATGTGTTTTACTTTGTCCATAGGTTTGCGGAACGAATCCTGTACGTGGTAAAACTTATCGTGTTAATATTGCTGAAACTGACTGTGATAAACGTATGGAAAAAGTATTATTGAATTAATTTATATACTTGTGAGAATTTAAAATGCATTTTTGTGTTCTCGAAACTTTTCATGTTCTTTCTAATAAAGACGTTTATATGAGACATACGATTTCTCTATTACGAATTGTAAGTAGGGAAAGTATTGTATTCCGCCCAAAAAATCGATGTCGAGATTTCACCTGAAATATATGTTTTGAGACCCCCTGAATCCCTAAAAATTATTTTTAGAAACAAGGTTCATGTGTGCGTGTGTGCGTGTATGTGTGTGCTTGGGTGCATGTGTATGAGTGTATGTGTGTATGTGTATGTGTGTGTGTTTACGGGCGTGTGTGTGCGTGTTTGCGGGTGTGGGTGTGTATGTGTCTGTGGGTGTGCTATACATCTTTGTGCGTGTGTGTGCCTGAGTGTGTTTGCGTGTGTGTGTGCGTGCGTGTGTGTCTGTGTATGTGTGTGCTATCCATCTTTATGCGTGTGTGTGTGTTTGCATGTGTGCGTGTTTGCATGTGTGCATGTATGTGTATGAGTGTGCGTGTGAGCGTGCGTGTATGTACATGCGCTTGTGTGTTTGCGTGCATGTGTGTATGTGTGTGTGCTATGCATCTTTATGCGTATGTGAATGTGTGTGTGTTTGCGGATGTGTTTGTGTGTATGTGTGTGTGCGTGGGAGAGTGTGTGTATGTGTTTGTGCATGTGTGAGTGTGCGTGTATGTGTGTGTGCTTGTGTGCATGTGTGTATGTGTGTGTGCTATGCATATTTGTGCTTATGTGAATGTGGGTGTTTGCGTGTGTGTTTTCGGATGTGTGCGTGTGTGCATGTGTGTATGTGTGTGTGGGTTGGGGTGTGTGTATGTTTTTTGTGTGTATGTGTGTGGGAGAGTGTGTGTATGTGTTTGTGCATGTATGTGTGTGTTTACGGGCGTATGTATGTGTGTGTGGGGGTAGGGGTGTGTGTATGTTTTTGTGTGTATGTGTGTGGGAGTGTGTGTGTGTGTGTGTGTGTGTGTGGGAGAGTGTGTGTATGTGTGCGTGGGTTGCGTGTGTGTATGGGTTTTTGTGTGTGTGTGGGAAAGTGTGTGTATGTGTTTGTGCATGTATGTGTGTGTTTACGGGCGTATGTATGTGTGTGTGTGGGTAGGGGTGTGTGTATGTTTTTGTGTGTATGTGTGTGGGAGTGTGTGTGTGTGTGTGTGTGTGGGAGAGTGTGTGTGTGTGCGTGGGTTGGGTGTGTGTATGTTTTTTTGTGTGTATGTGTGTGTGGGAGAGTGTGTGTATGTGTTTGCGCATGTATGTGTGTGTTTACGGGCGTGTGTATGTGTGTGTGAGTAGGGGTGTGTGTATGTTTTTGTGTGTATGTGTGTGGGAGAGTGTGTGTGTGTATGTGTTTGTGCATGTGTGAGTGTGTGTGTATGTGTGTGTGAGTGTGTGTGTCTGTGTGTATGTGTGTATGTGTGTGTTTTATGTGTGTCTGTGTGTGTCTGTGTGTATGTGTGTGTCTGTGTGTGTGTCTGTATGTGTCTGCGTATGTACGTGTCTGCGTATGTGTGCGTCTGTGTATGTGTGTGTCTGCGCATGCGTGTGTCTGTGTGTTTGTGTGTGTGTGTTTGTGTATGTGTGTTTTATGTATGTGTCTGCGTATGTACGTGTCTGCGTATGTGTGCGTCTGTGTATGTGTGTGTCTGCGCATGCGTGTGTCTGTGTGTTTGTGTGTGTGTGTTTGTGTATGTGTGTTTTATGTATGTGTCTGCGTATGTACGTGTCTGCGTATGTGTGCGTCTGTGTATGTGTGTGTCTGCGCATGCGTGTGTCTGTGTGTTTGTGTGTGTGTGTGTGTTTGTGTATGTGTGTTTTATGTGTGTGTATGTGTATGTGTGTGTGTCTGTGTCTGTGTATCTGTGTGTGTTTGTGTGTCTGCGTGTATGGGTGTGTGTCTGTGTGTGTGTCTGTGTGTGTCTGCGTATGTGAGTGTCTGCGTGAAAGTATTAAAATTATAAACATTTACCTTGTTTAAACTTTAAAAAATGTGGGGGAAATGCATGTTAACGTTGAACTGGCAAATAAAAATGAAACAAGTTAATCTTGACTCACGTAGTTTAATGATATATATTTTAAAAATACAAGCTTAATCTTGAATCGCGTAGTCATTTATAAGGTACGTGCTAGTGGAATAAGTGGGGTTTGCTTGAGCTTACATAGTTATTCAGTAATTAACCTTCGAGTCGAGCACATCAGCTTCTCCTAGCGAGATTACCGTTCAATAGCTTTGACAAGTTATCAAGGCGAGTCAGTGGAAAGTGCTATAAGCATTTATTGACTTATATAATTTACAAGTGTCGCACTACATATTATAAAGATGTGGAATGGTGGAGTGATGGAATCGGTTCTGAATGCTATGCCAGACTATAGCTGTAGCAAATGTGATAAGCGTTTTCTACGCAACTATGATAAGAAGAGACATGAGTTGGTATGCGGTCGAGTCTACAGGTGTAAACATTGCGGTGATGTTTGCAATACTGAGCATAGAAGAGACGTACATGAAGAAAGATGTGAAAAAACTGTATCTCGCAAGAAAATCAAGTTTGAACCTAGCAAGCATCATCTATTGACAATGACTGATGAGTGTGATATGATCGAGTATGAAACATCATTTGAAGGACGACTCAAATCATATTATATACGTTGTGACACCTTCAAGGATATGAAAACTTACCTACAGGAGTCAAAACATCGTATAATTCAAGCTATAAAGAAAGAACTGTCGATACATAAAAGTGTGAAAATTAACATCATGGTCGACTGTCAATTTGTGAATGTTCATGGAGAGACATGTGACAGAACATTTAAAACACGTAACCAACCTGTGTTTTTAGAAACTGATATGAACGCCATCTTGGAAAAAAAATTCGAGAAGCTTCGTGTTGAAATGGAAGAAAGTAAACTGAAAGGTAGTAACTGGGCCTTGCTATCAGTTGATGGAGTTCGACTCCGAATTAACAAGTACAATGCCCTTCGAGGGAGCAGCTATATTCCTCTACCTGCATCTGTGGAAGCGAGAAAAGCCCTGTATAAACCCTCAGAACTACAGCGATGAGAAATGCTTTATGTACGCTGTTCTTGCTAAGTTCATTCGAAATAAACCTCAGCGTGTTAGCAAGTATAAGGATCTCCAAGAAAAATACGATTTCTCATGCGTCTCATTTCCTACGAGCTTGGGTGAAATCTCTAAATTTGAAAAGCTCAACAATATGTCCATAAATGTGTTTGGACTGGATGAAAAACATGAAGTGTTTCCGATAAAGGTGATTGATGAAGAATTAGATGATCATCGCGATCTCCTTCTGTTAAGTGATGCTACTGCCAGACATCACTATGTGTATATAAAGGATTTTGAGAGACTTATTCGTCAGCAGAAAACTAAACATGATGGAAAAATATATACGTGTAAACGTTGCTTCAGCCATTTTGATGACCGATATGGACTAAGCGGAATGAAAAAATTGGAGGAGCATAGAGAAATGTGCATGCAACATGCTATTGCTAGATGCGTTATGCCTACAAAGGAAAACTCTATCGTCAGATTCAAAAACGTGGAAAGAATGCTGAAACTGCCATATGTCATCTATGCTGATTTTGAGAGCATTCTCACTCCTTACCATACCTGCGCTTCTAATCCTGAAACGTCCTATACAACTCCCTATCAAAGTCATTCTCCAATGAGCTTTGCTGTTTACGTCAAACCATCATCCAGCGTTGACAAAGTAGAAACCGATCTTCCTACACACCCCTACGTGTATCGAGGTCATGATGCTGCTGAGAAGTTCATAGGGTATCTAACTTCCCTTGCGAAGAAAATAGGTGACTTATATAAATCTGCTAAGCCTCTGAAACTTACAGCTGAAGAACGAGAATCGTTCGATGCTTCTACAATATGCTACCTGTGTGGGTATGAATTTACAGAAGATAATTGGAAGGTTCGCGATCACGATCATGTTTCCGGGATGTATAGAGGGTCTTTACACAATAAATGTAACCTGGCTTGTAAAACACCTAATTATATACCTGTCTTCATGCATAATCTGAGTGGGTATGACTCTCATTTCATTGTTAAGGAGTTAGGATGCACAAGCGAAAGAGTGGAGGTAATACCAAGCTCTGAAGAAAGCTATATCTCATTCTCAAAATATGTTGGAGATATTAAACTCAGGTTTGTGGATACCTTCCGTTTCCTGAGTACAAGCTTGGACAAGTTAGTGAAAAACCTCACGACGCATCCCGAAACAGAGAAGTACTTTGGAGGAGAGAAGATTGGCTTGATGACTCGTAAGGGAGTGTTCCCCTACGATTACCTTACTTCATGGGATGTTTTGAATGAGACTCAGCTGCCTCCAAGAGAAGCATTCTACAATAAATTAAATGAAGAAGAAATTATCGGCGATGACTATGAGCATGCTAGAAATGTATGGAACCAGTTTAATGTGAGAAACTTAGGTGAATACAGTGATATTTACTTAACCTCTGATGTTCTTCTCCTAGCGGATGTCTTTGAAACGTTCAGAGACCAAACTCTGAAAACACACAAAGTGGATCCTGCGCATTATTTCACTTCTCCAGGACTTACGTGGGATGCTATGCTACTGTACACAGGAATTGAGCTGCAATTGCTGCTGGACTACGATCAGCTGCTCATGGTTGAATCTGGTATAAGAGGAGGGTTATGCCAGGTTTCTCATCGGTATGCTGAAGCTAATAATATATATATGGAACAGTATGATCCTCGTAAACCTTCCCAGTTTATTACATACGAAGATGCAAACAACGAATATGGCTGGGCTATGTGTAAGGCCCTTCCTTATGGAGGGTTTAAATGGGTTTCTCCTGAAGACATAGACCTGGATTTATTGAAGGAAGATGACCCCCTTGGATACATCTTAGAAGTCGATGTCGAATATCCCGTCGAGCTCCACGATCTTCATAATGATTTGCCCTTCCTGCCTGAGAGTCTGAAACCGGGGAAATCGTCTTCAGAGAAGTTAATTGCTCATCTTGGGTGCCGAAAGAAGTATGTGGTACACTGCATGGCCTTGAAACAAGCTCTTAGTCACGGTCTACTATTAACAAAGATTCATCGAGCACTTCAGTTTCATCAGTCGTGTTGGCTAAAACCTTACGTCGAGTTTAATAACCGACTGCGACAACAAGCTAGAAATGATTTTGAGAAGGACCTTTATAAACTATTCAATAATGCTATGTTTGGAAAAACTATGGAAAATATTCGTAATCGCATGGATATACGGCTTGTGACAAACAGCAAAACGTTAGAAAAACTCATAGCCAAACCTACATTCATTGATCGAACCATATATGGACCTAATCTTGCTGCTGTACATATGGCTTCTCGTAAAATAGTGTTCAACAAGCCTATATACATTGGTATGAGTGTACTAGACATCTCCAAGACGCTAATGTATTCGTATCAATACGATGTGTTACTTCCATATTATGGAGCTGAAAATCTTAAACTGTTGTATACAGATACAGATTCTTTCGTCCATCGAGTGACTACAGCTGATATATACCAGGATAAATTACACATGCTTGAACATCTGGATACATCTGATTACCCTGCTAACCATATATGCTATTCTACACAAAACAAAAAAGTGTTGGGAAAGTTTAAAGATGAAGCCTGTGGAAAAATCATTCATCGGTTCGTTGGTCTTAGGCCCAAAATGTATGCTATCGATATTGATGGTTCTGTGATAAAAAAAGTTAAAGGTATAAAACGTAGCGCCATTAAGCAATACATCAACTTCAATAGCTATGTAGAGTGCCTTAAAACTTTGAAAATTGTTAGAACTCCTATGAATTTAATCCTATCCCGACATCATAATATTTCTACGGTTGAAGCTAATAAAATAGCCTTATCACCTCACGATGACAAGAGAGTGATTGAAGAGGATGGAATATCGACGTATGCGTATGGACATTACAGTGTCGAGAATAGTGCCTAGACATGGATACTTAAAGCTTGTCTGTAGAAAAAAATGAAGATTGTTGAACTATGAACTTCGCGCGCCAATGGCTCATCTAACCCAGAGAGAAGAATGATAATGTGAATAATTAGAAGAACTGAGGAGGGCGCTATCGTCTTTCAGCAGTGTATACTTGTTTTCTAAATGTTAATGCTAGTGTATGTATCCTTATAAATTAAATAAAATTATCTCATTGCGATTATTCTTGTTTTATTTCATTGCTTGCCTTAACATTCCTATTTCCTCATTAGGTCAGGTTAGGTTAGGATAGGTTAGATGGACTATAAGATAGAGTAATTGATGATGATGATGAAATGCAATAAATGACTGAATAGGTTAGACTGCTCTTCAACTACTATAAAACAAATCGATTACTGAAGAAAGCTTAGTAAAATACCCCTAGCAACTTCAAAAATACCTGCTTCAGTGCCTTGAATCATCTTCAAACTGTCGAAAAAAATGCTTCTCACGAGTTTAAGATGCCCTGAAAATCCTCAAAATAACTGTGAAGGAGCTGAAATGTCTTAATTAGCGCTCGAAAAATACCATTAAAAGCGTCTAACGCCTATAAAAGTGTTTCAAAGGATTCTGAAAACCAATCAAAATGTTGGTGACAAAGTCTAAAATATCCCTATAGTGCTTAAAATGTCTCTAAAATGGCTGAAACGATATTTAACTGGTAGAGATATGTCTAACAGCCTTGAAATAGACGGTTCAGTATTCCTAATATCGTGAAAATTATCTTCCATTACCCTTCAAAGTGCTTAAAGCAAACAATAATGGACAGGGGCGTCCAGAATAACTCTCGGATTGCCTTAAATAATGTCAAATTCGTCTAAAATACTCTGAAAAATGTTTAAACTGGACGTAAAAGTCTTCAGAATATCTGGAAACAGGCTGAAATATCTATCAACGAGTCTAAACGGGTCTCAATACACGCTGAAAATATATAATATGACTTCTAAATAATCCTCGAAATTGCTTGAAAAGTTGTTAAATATGTTGTAAAAGCGTCCTGAATATACCAAAAGCGTCTAAAAGATCTAGCAGAGGGTGCAAAATTGCAACAAAATGGGGTGAAACGTCTTAAAAATGTATGAAAATGACTGAATAACTCTGAAAATTGTCTGAAAAATTCTTAAATATGTTGTAAAAGCATCAAGAATATGCTAAAAGTGCTTAAAAAGATCTATCAGAGGACTCAAAATAGTATCAAAATGTTTATGAAATTCCTAGAGGGAGATCAGGGTAGCGTATGACAGGATAGAATAGATAAGCAGAGGAGGGAATAGGATAGATGATAAGAGGATAGAATGAATGTCTAGAAACGTATCATGTTAGTAGAATAGAATAAATAATAATAAGAGGATCTATCTTAGGTTAGGCTAGGCCATGTTAGATTAGGATAGGTTAGGTTAGGTTAGGATAGGTTAGATGAGTAGAAGTATGGGGCTTAGGTTATGTTAAATTATGAAAGTTCAAAGTAAAAAAGAGTGGGAGCTAGGTTAGGTTAGGTTAGGACTATGGGGCTTAGGTGAGGCTAGGTTAGGTTAGGATAGCTTAGACGAGTAGAAGTATGGGGGGCTTAGGTTAGGTTAGATTAGGTTAGGATAGGTTAGACGAGTAGAAGTATGGGGGCTTAGGCTAGGTTAGGATAGGTTAGACGAGTAGAAGTATGGGGGCTTAGGTTAGGTTAGATTAGGTTAGGATAGGTTAGATGATTATAAGTATGGGGCTTAGGTTAGGTTAGGATAGGTTAGACGAGTAGAAGTATGGGGGCTTAGGCTAGGTTAGATTAGGTTAGGATAGGTTAGACGAGTAGAAGTATGGGGGCTTAGGTTAGGGTAGGATAGGTTAGACGAGTAGAAGTATGGGGCTTAGACTAGGTTAGATTAGGTTAGGATAGGTTAGACGAGTAGAAGTATGGAGGCTTAGGCTAGGGTAGGTTTGGTTAGCGTGGCTATGTGGGGCGAGGTAGCATTATGTTGGGGTAATATATTCAATCAAGATAGAAAGCTCCTGTGTTAGGAGACATACATCGATATAGTGAACGGCATATTCAACTACCATGAATGCTCACAAACATACATACACTGCTATAGGCTTCAAAAGTTATCCCTAGAGATTCCTTCAACACCTACAACGTCCTGCTTCCCCTACCACCTTACCTAGTAATCCTTAGATTACGCGTGGCGGCCATCTTGCGCATAAAAAAGTGGCCCAGCTCTGTCCTACCCTACCTACTAGTGACTTCTTTGGTACTGCTTATTCAATTTGCAGAAACTCAGTTCACAAATATACGTTTTTGTATGTTAACGTCTTCCAACGTAATGTCATATGAATGAAATGGGTGAAATGATGCTCAAATGAGCCCGAAGTCCATATAACTTTAAATTACCCGATAAGGGAAAACCTCGGAAAAAAACCCTTATCCGGATAACTTACCCTAAGCGAGATTCGAACTCGCGACCTCTTGAACGCGGGCGCAAATATATGTAGAGCTATACTCACACTTATACGCACTATTCTTGCAAATGCTTATTTCTCTATGTACTACATTTTAATCGACATAAGTATTTTCAGAAAGTACCTTATTGCTAATTTTCATGTAGGTGAAAGGGTTTAAGCGCTGCTTGCTATGTGATGCCTTTGGAATGTCGTTCTATTTGCAATGCTAAGGAATGAAAAAACGAATAACATATTTCTGTTTGAAAAAAAAAATAGTATAGGTATTGGCAGATTCAAACAAATAAGAATATCCCGTAAATGGTTTACTCAAAAACATAAAGTATTTGACATAAATTGTGTGTTTTAAAGAGATCTGCATTTCTATTTAGTAAGGTTTTGTCTGTCTCTTACTGTTTAACATTCCCAGAAAATTCAAGGTATGACTTAGAAACTGCCATGGAATCGCCTGTTTGTGTCCGTCACTGGATACTGACTGTCTGTCCCTCCGACTGAGGAGTGGAGTGAGGCATTGTAGCTCACTGCGTAAGGTTCTCCAAAGAGAGAAGGTTGGACACCACTGGTCTAAAAACTGTTTCTGACGATACGCTCACCCAAACTGCTTCAACACTACTCACTTACCCAACACACGCTCCTACACAACATTACTTCTCTCTCTCGCTCTCTCTCTCTCTCTCTCTCTCTCTCTCTTCGGAAGTCATTTGTTTCCTTCTACGGCCATCTTGTCTCCGTAGGTAACCTATTCTGTTTGATGTCGGTCGTGTACATGCAGACCACAGACAAATGCAGCCCATCCAGAAAGGAGATATAACCGTAACATAACCACAGGTTTTAATGGACGCTCCTTTGCTGTACGAACACTTTCTGTGCTAAATTTACATTATAATTCAATATTACTCTAAAAAGCTATTGGTTTTAAAAACAAAGTTGCAGGTGGAATAAGTAAACAAATTTATGAACCACATAATTTTACAATTGGACTAAATAAAATAAATAAACCCCAGTACAACAGTCCTTATCGGGTGAAAGCCTATCGCTCGACCGCTGCGTCCCCCACCTCTGCCTACTACAGGCGCCATGAGTGGGATGCAGTATTTGAGGGTGGGACCTCCCGGCCGTTATACGGTCCTCGCCACCAAGGGCCACTACTTCTTAATCAAGTAACTCCTCAACTGGCCCCTCAGGAACCTAACGAGGCTGAGTGCACCCCGGACCAGGTCTCCCAGCGGGAGAAAAATCCCCACGCCGGTACAGGGGATCAAACTTGAGTCTCCCGCTTGCAAAGCAGCAACGCTAAGGAGACGACCTCAAGTGGACTAAGTTTCTAAATAATTATGTTGCAGTAATACATGGTGTTCCATCATTTAGTTGATTACGAATACTTTCTAAACTGACTGCATTTTTACTTTCTCTACTACGTAAGCAGAGAAAGTATTGTATTCCACTCAAAACTTCGATGTCGAGATTTCACAGGAAATACATGTTTTGAGACCCTCTGAATTAAAAAAAAAGCCTTTTTAGAAAAAGGTACGTGTGTGTGTCTGTGTGTGTGTGTGTGTGTGTGTGTGTGTGTGTGTGTGTGTGTGTGTGTGTGTGTGTGTGTGTGTGTGTGTGTGTGTGTGTGTGTGTGTGTCAGGCTGTGGACAGCATAACTCAAAAACGAAAAGTCCGTTAAAAACCAAAGTTCATATTCAGTTTAATGTCTTTCAAGGATGCAACACGAAGAGTTTGAAGAAAATTCCTCCACCTTAAACTACCCTTTACATGGAACATTTTTTGAAAATTTTGATTTTCTTGAAAATGGCTCTAACGACTTGATTAAAATGACATATGTTTAAGATATTTTTATGACAAATGAAATGTATATTTTGAATTGCCTTGCTATAGCCTATGTAGTCTGTTTACTCTGGATGACTTTTGAATAACTCGTAAAGCGTAAGAGATAGACCAAATCTTACTGCAGAAAAAATGTAGATCTCGCTAAGGCAAACAATTTATGTCCGGATAAATTTTTTTTTTTTTTTGTAGAGTGAACCATTTCGGAGATATTCCTTGTGTCAGTTTCGAAAAAACGTTCGTCAAATGCAACGTTAATTTTTTATATGTTAACCGTGCAAAGAGAACGGAATCTCAAAGCTTTAAAAGATCTGACTATCGCTCAAAGCCTACTGTATTCCCATATTCCCCTTGTACCTACAAGGAAATAAACAATAAGATAATTTCTGCAAATGTTTATCTCAACTAACACGAAGAAGATATAGGAATAAGAGTTTGTAAGAATGGTTAGTACAAGAGTAGAGAAAGTCATATGAGTGCAACACATAATTTTGAGATATTAGTAAGCTTCTTCTTCATCTCATTACCCTCCCCGTATGTAGGACTTCCTAGCCTGTGCCTAGGGTTAGACGCCTGTCGGGGAGCAGAGGGACCTCTGGACCAGACAGAGTGAAGACCTGGAAGCGGGTGATCAGCCCAGCACCAGGTATGTAGGACTTACAAGCCAGTGCCTAGGGTTAGACGCCTGTCGGGGAGCAGAGGGACCTCTGGACCAGACAGAGTGAAGACCTGGAAGCGGGTGATCAGCCCAGCACCAGGTATGTAGGACTTACAAGCCAGTGCCTAGGGTTAGACGCCTGTCGGGGAGCAGAGGGACCTCTGGACCACACAGAGTAAACACCTGGAAGCGGGTGATCAGCCCAGCACCAGGTATGTAGGACTTCCTAGCCTGTGCCTAGGGTTAGACGCCTGTCGGGGAGCAGAGGGACCTCTGGACCAGACAGAGTGAAGACCTGGAAGCGGGTGATCAGCCCAGCACCAGGTATGTAGGACTTACAAGCCAGTGCCTAGGGTTAGACGCCTGTCGGGGAGCAGAGGGACCTCTGGACCAGACAGAGTGAAGACCTGGAAACGGGTGATCAGCCCAGCACCAGGTATGTAGGGCTTACAAGCCAGTGCCTAGGGTTAGACGCCTGTCGGGGAGCAGAGGGACCTCTGGACCACACAGAGTAAACACCTGGAAGCGGGTGATCAGCCCAGCACCAGGTATGTAGGACTTACAAGCCAGTGCCTAGGGTTAGACGCCTGTCGGGGAGCAGAGGGACCTCTGGACCACACAGAGTAAACACCTGGAAGCGGGTGATCAGCCCAGCACGAGGTATGTAGGACTTACAAGCCAGTGCCTAGGGTTAGACGCCTGTCGGGGAGCAATCGACCGGAGAGGGTGAGCACCTGGAAGCGGGTGATCAGCCAAGCACCAGGTATGAGAGTGAGGAAGAGGATGATACGAAATGCAGGCGAAATCATGAATGGAAAAGTGATGATGGAGCAGGTAGTGGTGGAGGAATCCGGAGACCCGGAGAAAACCCACTCAAGCGCCACTTCGTCCACCACCAATACCACATGTGAACCGCTCGGCCACGGCAACACACAGTGAGAAACATCATGGCCACTGTAAAACACAAACACCCGGAAGGTGTACACAATTTACGGACTGCTGATCAGATAGCAATGATACAATTGCACGCAGTAGAACAAGCGGGTTATATCTATCAGATTACCATCTGTGGTACATTATGAACCTCCATTACATGATTGCGAGGGCGATGCCTATTTTCATTATGACGATGACAGTATAATGAAGGTAAATATTCAGCGAGCTGAAGCCAACACAACAACTGTTCGTGTTTTCAACTTGCCTCTTGAAATACAGAAGCGTTTATCGCGAATGATATAGTGAAAGGCGTTCGCTAAGTGGACAATGAAATGCAAGGCTCTTGTACAGCCGGCTGCAAATGTTTTCCGATGGACGAGATGGTGTAGGGCAAAGAGATGAAACATTTCCTTATGAGGTATACTTTATGAGTGTTCCTCTGATGTGTGGTCAGCAGGGAGCAAGCAAGAAGCTAACTAATCAATTTTATTCTACCCCCCCCCCAAAAAAAAGCAAAAATCAGCACATTCTTTTCTGTACGTATTTAAACAAGTAACATTGCTTTTTTGTTGCAGTATTAACGGCGTTTAAGAAATATGTTTAAACGATTTCTTAAACAAAGATAATGCATATGATGTATTCCTCAACAACAACAATAACAATAATAATAATATTAACAATACTAATAATAGTAGGTAATAACAGTAACAATAACAACAATGATGATGATGATGACGACGATGATAATAGATGAACCAGTTCAGAAATTTGAAAGTTCGACATTTTTGATAGATTGTTCTGAAATTTTTTCTGTATTTGTAT
This sequence comes from Tenodera sinensis, assembly GCA_030765045.1. Lineage (NCBI taxonomy): Eukaryota > Metazoa > Arthropoda > Insecta > Mantodea > Mantidae > Tenodera > Tenodera sinensis. Next base: position 17,966,546 of record CM060962.1, on the reverse strand, counting down.
TTATATGAGAATAGGAGGTACACCAAATTTCATTAAAATTGGTTAATTCGTTTAGGATATATAAATAATTTTATGAATTTAATAGGCACATTTTCAAAATAGAGCCCGCGTCTATTGGCTTTTCAAAATTCATTAAATTGGCAGAACTGATACTCTAAAACATCGGTAACAATTGTATGAAGAGATATCTCAAATACGTTTGCTGATTATGCTGTACATATTTTTTTAATAACAAAGAAAATTTAATCTTCAAAATTATTGATTTTTGTCATACAAAAAAAAATGTTTTTGGGATTCATGTTAATGATAACATCAATATTGAATCAGAGTTTTGCTTAGCTGCTATTTATGAATACTTTTGGAAATTTTCATTGAATTTGAAGCAAAACTCAGGCGCGACCTTCTTTTGGAATATGCAGAAATGTAGTTTTGAGAAAAACAGGCTTTTATATAGGAGCATCCTGTGTACGTTAAGGGAAGAGCGCTGGGCCGTAATGACCACATGGAGTGGGGGATATGAAAAATGTTAGCTGATCCAAATGCACAGGTGTTCCAGGAACATTTTAAGGTAAAAAAACAATTTTCCACTTTTTGACAATTTTGACCAAAATTTCACTCCCAGTGTCCCTTAAAGGGCAATAAGCAAGTAAGCTGTGGGGGAGGGGGGGAGGGGGAGAGAAGCTACGTCCTAACATACAGAGGTTGATGCCTCATGGTTTTTTGAAACATGCTGTCTTGCGATTTGCAGTAGTTCTATTGCTTGTGTTACGCTAAACTTCCATTTTCCTTTGAAGTTCTGTTTTCCTGCAATTTCCGACAAACAGCCACTCAATGTTTTAACCTTCGATGTGAAATTTCAGGTCAAATACACGATTTCGTTTTCACTGAGTAAAACTAACCTGCAAATTTTACAGCGCATGCGTGTGTCTCCATGAATAGCTTAAAAACCGTGGTATATTAAAATGATTTAAACGTTTCAAATTTAGTTTCATTATAGTGACATGACGCCTCTAATGCCAAATATTTAGTTTCCATCCTCGCTGCGAGTTCGTCCTGTTTTTATAACGTTGATGTTGTTTTCTTTGCATTGAGATTACTTTCTTACGAACAAGTGTAAGAGAAATGTTGAAATTATATTATCTTTGGTCTTATAAATACATTACGCACCTCACCCTTGTAGACAGGTATGAGCTGGCAAGTGGACCTTTGAGACCACCAGGTACAACTAATAGATAAGACATCCTGGCTTCCCCCCGCGGCAAGGAGCATGGGAGGAAAATATTTGAAGTCGACCCTGTACACAACTGAGTGGGGGTAGCAGGGGTGTCTCTAGGAGGGAGAAGCAGGTTAGCACCACCCCCAAAAAATGTTCATTTAATAAACAACTACGTTTTTCTTTATAAAGGTCTTCCAGGACTATTAAGAGGTGTTTTTATCTATAGCGACTTGCATTGTCATTTACTCAGGAGAATATCCTTGTCCTTGAACGTGCTATCGTGCTGTTGAGTGGGGAGCTTCTTGGTATGATGCAAACAGAGTAACACCGCAGTTCAAAACTATTGTCTAAACCAGCTATGTACAACGCTTGCGAAAGAGGGGAGTTTGCGTTTACTTCATCCCATTACACGGACTTTGCCCCTCTTTAACCCCCAGCCGTGCATTGTGTTGCAGTGGCGGGTTGGCTACATGTACGTTGCGTTTGATTTACGAAAGCACTTTCAAATCTTATACATAAACATGTGTTCATTAATGGCCTGTTTGGCACTGCTTACGTTTAACAAGTCTATCAATTTTTGGCGTAGCCTTAGAAGATACACCAAGTGATCGCCGCGTAATATACTGCGATACAGACTTTTAATGTAGTTCTATTTGGCGAAACTCTGTTTGTAAATACGTATATGTAGAGCTATACTCACTCTTATACACAACACTCTTGCAAATGCTTATTTCTCGATACACTACATTTTGATCGACATAAGCATTTTCAGAAATTACCTTACAGAGAATTTTCTTGTAGGTGCAAGGGGAATATGGGAATACAATAGGCTTTGAGTGATAGTGGAATGTTTTAAGAGTTAGTTGCTATGCGATGCCTTTTTAACTCCGTTCTCCTTGCAAGGCCAAGGAATGAAAAATCGAATAACATTCCTATTTGAAAAAAAGGATAAGCATTGGCAAATTCAAACAAATAAGAAAGGATATATCGTAAATGGTTCACTCAAAATAAAAAAGAAGTATTTGACATAAATTGTGTGTTTTAAAGAGATCCACATTTTTTTTATTTAGTAAGCCTTTGTCCGTCTCTTACTGTTTACCATTTATGCAAAGGTCATCCGGAATAAAGAGGTTTTCTAAAGACATTCCCAGAAAATTCAAGATATGACTTAGAAACTGCCATGGAATTGCCTGTTTGTGTGCGTCACTGGATACTGACTGGTTGTCCCTGCGACTGAGGAGTGGAGTGAGGCATTACCGCTCACTGCGTAAGGTTCTCCAAAGAGAGAAGGGTGGACACCCCTGGTCTAAACCATCAAAGAGAGAGAGAGAGAAAGAAAGAGAGAGACACTCAAATTCATCGAGGCTTGCTTTGTCAACGATCCCATCATGAATCAGTCATTTGTCTGCAACTACGCAGGCTCAAAGGTCACATGGAGCTATGAGTCGAGTTATTTACTTTAAAATTCGTATTAAAATGTGTATCTAATACAGTGAATTAAGGTTAATAAATTGTTCAGAAATGCATGAGTGTATTCCTGTTTTGTAATAATTATAATGATGATAATAATATTAGTAATAATAATAATAATAATAATAATAATAATAATAATAATAATAATAATAATAATAATAATAATAATAATAATAATAATAATAATAATAATAATAATAATAATAATAATAATAATAATAATAATAATAATAATAATTGAGCAACAAAGGATGGAAAAATTAATAAGGTTGATAAATTCAAGTAGCTGGTGAAATAACTCAAACAAATGGATTGGATAAGGAAGCAAATAAAGCAACCTTGAGAAAAATGGAATTTGCATATCACTTAACTAAGGATACTTACAATAACAAAAACATCTCAAATAAAACCAAAATCAGACACTATAACACAGAATGTCTATATACTATAGGCTGCATGTTTTCCTTTAAAACAGGAGAAATAGAAGCACTAGAAAAGAAGGAATGGAAATGTTGGGTCCAAATTCAAACTGAAAAAGCAGAGTTTGTACTCAGGAAAAATGAAGACCTATATAAAAGTAAAGAATGTGGAAAGATTTCAGATACAATCAGCAAAAGAAGAATAAGATGGTTTGGTCGTTTAATAACGATGGATAATTATAGACTTACAAAACAAGTTTTCAAGCATATATACGAAAGCAAGAATGGTAATCAATGGATACAAGGGATAAGGGAAGACTTAAATGAAATGGGCCCGCCTCGATAGCGTGATGGTTAGCGTGTCTGCCTCACGTTCAAGAGGTCGCGAGTTCGAATCTCGCTTAGGGTAAGTTATCCGGGTAAGGTTTTTTTCCGAGGTTTTCCCTACCCTGAGAAGACGAATGTCGGGTAACTTAAAGCTCCATGGACCTCGGGCTCGTTTGAGCATCATTTCACCCATTTCATTTCATTCATTCGTCCGATATGACACAATGTTGGAGGACGTTAAAAAAAAAAAAAAAAAAAAAAAAAAAAAAATTAAATGAAATGAAATGGAATTAACAGAAGAAATAATACAGGATAGAGCTTCTTTTGTAGTGTTTAACGCCCGCTTTTACAACTACGGCACCGCAGGCGGTGACACTGATGATACATGGAATGAGATGGCGGGGGAAACCGGAGAACCCGGAGGAAACCCTCCCCAGCGCGTTTCGTCCACCACGAATCCCACACGCGGTTGCCTGGGATCGAACCCGAGCCGCTTTGGTGAGACAGGACAGAGCAAAGTTAGGAAAGTTAATACAAAATTTCGAAGGTTTCCAGTTGAAAAAGAAGAAAACTGCAATTGGGATAGGAGAAAGAAGAAAAACTCATAGTGACAAGATGAAGAAATTTTGGAAAGATAGGAAGGAAAAAGAAAAGAAGTGAATATAAATGCAGTGGGTTCGTAGATGATCTGAAACGATTAAAAGGAATAATTAACTAGATAGCGAAGTAATATTTCGTAATTATAATAAGATCATATCCTTTCGAGGGGGCAGACATTTTGGTATCCTGTGTGGAGTCTAGACCAGTCTGGGCTCTGCCGTGAGTGCTGAAAGTTTCTGGAACACTGCTCTGTTCAGTGTGTGAACATATGTATGCTCCCCTTTGTTCTTTCCAGTAAAGTACATGTTATAAACGAGTCGAGGTTTCTCTGAGCCTTTCTATTGACTTGTAAACATGGTTGCCGTACCAACAACATTCCGTTTGTCGTCTGTTACTTGAATATGGAGTGACAAGGAAAGCCGAGCGTGTTATTGATTAACATTTTCGCGTTCTCTGTACTTGTGCCTTGAGGTAAGGAAGTTAACGGAAATACCTTAGCAACTTCTCGATATTTCCTTCCTGTCACATGAAAATTATCGATTACTGCCTGAGACATTTGCCACCGCAGAAAGCCAATGACCGACACGTCATCGCCATGCAAACAGAATATGTTACTTTTGAAAAGACTACGGCGAAGTGCTGAATTATTGCATTAACAGAAATAACGATACAAACAGTTCAAAGTATATGCACAAGTCAAGACCATGAGAGCCAATACCCTAGTTTTAAAAATATGTGTGGCACTCACCGGGTTCGATCCCAGGCAACCGCATGTGGGATTTGTGGTGAACGAAGCGGCTTTGGGGCGGGTTTCCTCCGGGTGCTCCAGTTTCCCCCGCCATCTCATTCCACCGGTGCTCAATCTTCATTCCATGTATCATCAGTGTCACCGCCTGCGGTGCCGCATGTAGTAAAAGCGGGTGTTAAACACTACAAAAAAGATGTTGCACTCACATGACTTTCTCTACTCCTGTACTAGTCATTCTTACATTTTCCTCGTGTTACTTGAGATAAACTTTTCCAGAAACTATCTTATTGCTTATTTCCTTGTAGGTACAAGGGGAATATGGGAATACAGCAGGTTTTGAGTGATAGTCAAATCTTTTCCTTTTTTTCAAATTCCGTTTTCTGTGTACGGCTAAACATATAAAAAATGAATAACGATGTTCCATTTGACGAAACTTTGTTTTCAAAAACTCACACAAATAACAAGGAATATATCCGAAATTGTTCACTCTACAAAAAATTATTTCGACAGAAATTGTGTTTTAGGAAGATTCACATTTTTGTATAGTAAGATTTGGTCTGTCTCTTACGGTTTAACAGTTATGCAAAAGTCATCCAAAATAAACAGGACTACATGGACTATAGCCAGAAAATTCAAAATATACATTTCATTTGCCATAAAATACCTTAAATATATGGCATTTTAATCAAAATCATTCGAGCCATTTTCGAGGAAATAAAAGTTTTCGAAAAATTTTCCATGAAAAGGGTAGTTTAGGGTTGCGGAATTTTCTTCAAAATCTTTGTGTCACATCCTTGAAAGACATTAAACTCACATACCAACTTTGGTTTTTAACCGACTTTTCGTTTTTGAGTTACGTTGCCCACAGACACACTGACACACAGAGCACACGCACCTTTTTCTAAAAGGCTCTTTTTTTGGATTCGGGGCTTCAAAACCTATATTTCCGGTGAAATCTCGACATCGAATTTTCGGGAGGAATACAACACTTCCTCTACTTATTATACGTAGTAGAGGAAGTAAAAATGACAGAAATAGTATGTTTTCCTGATAATCTTTACTGAGAGGGGAAATTAAGTAAACAAATAATTCAATTAAATAGTATATTAATAAGCGGTACTTTGGATAAGTACTATATTCGCTGTTAAGAACGGAATAGATCTATATGTATGCACAAGGATAGAACTCAACAAAATATAAGCAACGGAAAATGGTTAGGCTGACCATTAGAACATTTTAGAAGTGTTGTTTACAGGCTGGAATACATGAACTTAGGTTGCAAGAGCGTCCATATTTTGGAAGTTTTATCAGTAGGGATCGAACCTTCTTACAGGGAACGAAAGGTTGTGGAGTATGGAGGGGTTAATGTGCCGCATGATCACATACAGAGGAGGCAAGGTACAGTCAACGCTTGAACGTTGTTGCATAGCTTATATTCTATGTCATCATTTACAGTAAAATATTCACTCCCAAATTCTTGGACAAGTTCAGCAGTATATGAATATTTCGATTTTCGCGATGGAGGCAATTTACTCTATGTGGAATAGTGAGAGACACTATGCACTGTACACAGTGAGTCCAGTTGTGTTTTATGCTGTCACTGTACTCGCGCAATGATGTCACACTCTACCCATGTGGCATCAACTTGCGATCGCCTCATTTCGCAATAGCTATATAAAGGTTCGAGGCCTATCTATCAGCCTTTTGATTCGCATTTTCCTGTACTCCGTCCTTGAACGACCCTTGCCACTAGGCAGCCCTCTGGAATCCACTCTTTCGTTGGAGCAAGCATCCACGCCCTCTGTCCGGCACCACCCATGGCAGCAAACCTAGAAGCACGCCTGAATCATGAGCAATCGCCTACCAACGAGGGAATAGGACGAAAACCCAAGATCAGAGTGGACGATCGACTGAAATCGAACCCGGGACAACCCGAACGCAGTCATCTAGCTCGGTAGCTTTAAGTATAAACGTTGCTGCTCCGAAAGAACTTGACACACAGGCAACAAGGTAATGGATAAAGTGTAAAAGGTAGCCATAGAGGGGAACACCTAGTGCACTGCGACCTCCGCACGGCTAACACCCCCCAGGAGGAAGGGAACCGCAATATGCTAGAGGGTTGCAGGCAGACGAACTACAGAGACGCGCGGTAGTCCCTAACAAGTGCCGGAACCAGGTCCCGCGGAGCAGCTAACAACCTGCGGGTCCGTTGTCGTACCCGCGACCTTGGGATCAGTAGGCCAGCGTCTAACCAACTGAGCCACCCAGACCGACATTTAATAAGAAACGAAACAGTCAGAGGAGAACTGAATGTTTATAAGTTAAACGACAAAACCGAAGAAAATAAACACAAATATAACGAGCACGTGAACCGTAAGAGTGAAGAAAGGATACCTCTTTTAATCAAGAGATAAAAACCAGCAGGGAAAAAAAGACATTGGATGCCCCTGAAAAAGTGGGAATAAAGAAAAAATGAAGGCAGAACAGGTGGAAACCCCTAATTCTTGAAGTGTAGTAGAAGATGAAGAAGAAGATGATGATGATGATGATGATGATGATGAAGAAGAAGATGAAGAAGAAGAGGATGAAGAAGAAGAAGAATTATAAGAAGAAGATGATGATAAAGAAGAAGATGAAGAAGAAGAGGATGAAGAAGAAGATGATGATGATGAAGAAGAAGAAGAGGATGAAGAAGAAGATGATGACGAAGAAGAAGAAGAAGATGAAGAAGAAGAGGATGAAGAAGAGGAAGAAGAAGAACAAGAAGAAGAATTATAAGAAGATGAAGAAGAAGAGGATGAAGAATAAGAATAAGAAGATGATGAAGAAGAAGAAGATGATGAAGAAGAAAATGAAGAAGAATTATAAGAAGAAGATGATGAAGAAGAAGAAGAGGATGAAGAAGAAGAAGAAGAAGAAGAAGAAGAAGATGAAGAAGAGGATGAAGAAGAAGATGATGATGAAGAAGAGGATGAAGAAGAAGAGGATGAAGAAGAATAAGAAGAAGATGATGATGAAGAAGAAGAGGATGAAGAAGAAGAAGATGATGATGATGATGAAGAAGAAGAGGATGAAGAAGAAGAAGATGATGACGAAGAAGAAGAAGAGGATGAAGAACAAGAAGAGGAAGAAGAAGAAGAAGAAGAAGAAGAAGAAGAAGAAGAAGAAGAAGAAGAAGAAGAAGAAGAAGGTACAATGGGAATGGGAAAATTTAGTAGACGTATGCGATAGTCAAATCTTTTAAGAGTTAGTCGCTAAGTGATGGCTCTGATATTCCTTCTCTATGCATGGACAGGACATAAAACAAGAACAACTTCCTATTTGACAAAAGTACAGGTAAATATTGTAGAATTGAAACAAATAACAATATCTTGGAAATGGTTTACGCCACACAAAATGTAGTTAACATAAATTGTGCGTTTTAAAGAGATCTGCATTTTTGTATGGTACGATTTTGTCTATCTGTTAACGTAACTGCAACACACGTAAACACACACGCGCGCGCACGCAAACACACAGACCTTTTTCTAAAAATGTTTTTGTTTTTGTTTCAGAGGGCCTCAAAACATATATTTCCGGTGAAATCTCGACATCGAATTTTTGGGTGGAATACAATACTTCCCCTATACTTACTATACGTAGTAGAGAAAGTAAAAATTACTATAATAACCAATTGCCTGAAAAACAAACCAGGAAGAGTACTGTAACAAATGACAATAGCTGTTACTGTTAAACACACTTTATTGTACGCACTCAGAACAAAACACAACTGATTCATCGAATCAGGTGCTGAGTCACAGCTCGCATTAGAACTGCATTCAACACTGTCTATTGCACTCAGCTTAACTGTCACTATCTATTTTCTGAACTCAACTGTTCGCCAAGCACTGGTCAGCTGTTCATATAGGCCTCAAATGTTAAGGGAACATTCTAGAAAATGAATCAACGAAACAGCCAAAATGTATCATCTGAAGTGAAAGAGGCGGTACATTCATTCTGAAGGGGACCGGTCATTAGCCGCACCTAGAGTTGTAAAAGCACGGTAGTTTTTCCAGTAGAGTTGGTTAGTTAAGAACCTACCCGTATTACCTGTACGTTAGGTGTGTTGCATACCTATCGGGAGTTACCTCTTGTCGATCGGGTTGTTTACATTTTCTGGTCATGCTTTACCTACTAGATTCCTCTCGAAACTGGGAGCGTTGAACTTTGAACCTTCTCAAAACTGAGAAAGGGTATATAAAGGTACGTTTGACCTACAGAAAATCAGTGTCTTCAAAAACATTTTTGGATGCTCCTCTAAGTATACTACAGTTCAGATCGAAGACACTGATAATGATCACCAGTAATGTTATCTTGAACTGAAAAGTACAATTTTTATTTTGATCGGAGTGACAAAACTCATGAGCATAGTTTTTGGTGATCTTTATGTTTGAATTTCCCATTCATTTTTTAAATTCTTTGCATTTTGTATTGTTACATTCACTATCAATGCTACCAATACTACCGGTAGTTCTACCATTTACTACTATGCCAAAACTACCAAACCGTAGTTTTGGTAGAGCGCAACCCTAGCCGCACCAAATCCCAGGTAGCCGGACGAGTACGTGCTAATCCCGGCGGCCGGTAAATACCTTCGCGCCGCGTTGATGATATTATTATAATATGGATACATTGTGTTAAGCCTAGTTATTTAAATATATATTTGGCATATTATGTAAACATTGTATCAATAGATTGATGCATTTACTAGCCATCTGAATGCTGAGTGCATCCTTTTTTAATAGACCATGAAGCCAATCTGTGGTATAAATATTTCTCACAAGAGCTATGGAAGTCGCGAAATTTAATGGCGGCTGATAGCTATCACTCTTTTTCTATTGTGCAAATAAACTTTGTGGGTATAAATGATATTTATATCATCAGCTTTACAGCGTTTCAAGCGTGTTTAAATATACCACACAGCAGGCGTGGCAAGCCTATGTTGGGATTTACTATCGAGCCACCCGCCATCAAGTTTTGCGACGGCCATAGAAGCAATTTAGTGTGTCGTGTGTCTCCTGATATTGGATGTGAAAAATTGCGTTAGTAAGATGTTCATATTGTTCTGTTGCATCTCGCTTTTATCGCCTTATTGAAATCCCACGCCTGAACTCTGAAGACAGAGTAATAGAACAATCACGTCATCAGGAAAAAATTGTTCTTCTGGTGTCACGATTACGTTAAGCAGATGTTTTTTAATACAGTTGATGGAAAATGTTGCAATAAAGTCATAACATTGAAACATACGTGCTTTTGGCCCCATTATATTGATGCTTTGTTTATTTGCTTTACCAAATGCTTCCCTCAGGACTTGAACACATGATAATTCAAATGTTTCTTGTGGTAGGACGCATAGTTTTAGACTATGGGCTGATCACCATCTTGGCTACTCTCTGTGATCCAGGGTTTGTCTGCTCCTCGACAGGAGCATAAACAGAGAAATCAGAAAAAACAAGAGAATGAATAACAGGTCGTCATTTGGATCGAGTTCTTTGTCACAACTATCTGGGTTTACAATTATATGATTATCACTTTTTGTTACCTTCACTGAATTTAAAAATTGGTTTTGGTTGGAAATTACTGCTATTTGATCTAAAAGCATCTGAAGTTTTTCTCTAAGCTCGTTGATTGTACAGTTTTTCCTTTCTCTTTGCGGAATAACACAAGTTTGCATCTTTCGCATTGGATGACTAAATGCATAACGGTTTACTGTAAAAATAATTACTACTAATGCCTGGCCTTGTTTATCTCCTATCAGCCGCCACTGCTTGCAAGTGATTCAGACTATTGCATAAATATCACATAATACCTGGAGAGCGAAAAACTTACGAACTGGCTGCGTGGTGTTTTGCCTGTGCGTGTCCTCGGCGCTCGTTGCCGTCTGCCGCTATCATGGAAAGGCGCATATGAAACCATACAACATTTTTAGAACTACTTTTAAAGGCTTTACTTACCAACTTCATGAAAGAAGATGCAGAAATTGGCACCGTCGTTGGCCGTACATTTTTGGCAACCCTTTAGGAAACTATCCATCACTCGCCGTAGTTCACGTTGAGAAATGCTGGCAATTTCCTGGCGGATATTTTGTTTTAATACTTCCAGGGTATGTGGATTTGTCTTGTACACTTTATGTTTTAAGTTACCCCAGAGACAGAAATCGCAGGGGGTTAGGTTGGGGGACCGAGGGGGCCATAAATCTCCACTAATAATTCTGTCCTGAAACACACTTTCAATTGTTCTCATCGAAAGATTAGCCGTATGAGCTGTTGCAGAATCTTTTTGAAAAAAAGGTAAAATCACCCTCTCTATCTGTTAATTCTCTAAAAAGGGGGACCAAATTGTATTCACGTATGTATAGGCGTCAACTATTGACTCAAAAAAGTGGCCCTATAACTCGGAGCCTAATATTGCTCATGAAGTACCCGTTCATGACGAAAAAACTGGTGTATGGTGTGCCATTAGCGGAGGAATGTTTCTCAAGAGCTCCAATAAGAGATTTCTATTCCCGGGGTAGCTTAAAGCATAAAGTGTACAAGACAAACGCACATACCCTGGAAGAATTAAAACAAAATATCCGCCAGGAAATTGCCAGCATTTCTCAACATAAACTACGGCTAGTGACGGATAGTTTCCTAAAGAGGAGTCAAAAATATGTGGACAACGACGGTGGCCAGTTTCAGCATCTCCCTTCATTAAGTTGGTAAGTAAACCCTTTAAAGGTAGTTTTAAAAATGTTATATGGTTTCATCCGCGCCTTTCTATGATAGCGGCAGAGGGCAACGAGCGCCGAGGACGTGGAAAGTCAAAACACTGCGCTGCCCATTCGAAAGTTCTTTGTTCTCCCGTTACATAGAATTGAATTTGGAAGACAAAAGAGCGGCTCGTGGCGATTGTTTCAAGGAAAATAAAACCTAGCACCTTACAAATTTCAAAACCACAAAATGAAGTGTAACGGACACTAGTTTGAAAGGCATCGCTGTTTAGCAATTTCTTTGGATACAGCTTGAATAACCTTGTCTTTCTCTTCGTGCTTTTGATGGAATTATTCTTTGAGGTAATCAAAAGGATTTATTATGAATAAATTGAATATATTTATGTTAAAAAAACAATACAATTTAACTTACCAACAACAAAATAAATACAAGAAATATAACTGCAATACATTCAATTTTACAACATTTTTCCTACATTGTTGGAGTTGCTATTTTATTCTTTGGTCCACCAAACATATTAACTCCGTGGTTATTTATGTATGGTTTGGACCATCCTGGTCCACATTATTCCTATTTAGTTTCCTATGCCATTTTCCCTTGTTGCCATAAATTCACCTAATGGATTTATTATACTACATTGGATAACTGTACATGTTCAAAAGCGGACGTTTCAAAAATAAGTACATTAGGATTATAACCATAGCAAACTCCCTAAAAATTGTTAGAAAAGGTCACTTATTCTTGAATACAGATGAAGGTTTGCATAGACGGTACCAGCTAACAAAGGAAATAAAGAAAGAATGCATAACAACTTGTGTAAGTGAAGTGGTATAGAACCGGCAGATACCGATTGGGTAAAGCAGTGCATCGATCGCTTTCTCTTGACAGCTTTTCCATTATTAATGCACCAAAGAAGTGGAACGTTTCTCAGAAAGCCTTTGAAGGTTTCCTTTTTACATTATGAATTGATTAAGAACTAAGCTGGATGTTATTTTAACCGATTCTTAAAATTTCTCTTTGTGCATCTGATAAATGTTGTACTGCTGATACTGTGGATAGATTACTTTCATAGCTGCAAGTATTAAATTCACAGAGAAGATAGGTAATATCTGTGTGAATGAGCTGTAGTGCTGTAGTTATCATAAGACTCCATGCAGGTGCGAATTGTTCGTATTGCGTTGTGTCCAATAAGTCGCAGTCAGCCCGAGATTCTTGTGGGCCATCTGCTTTTGTCCGTCCTTCACGAGTCAATCGATAACGCGATTGGTCGCCAAGGATGCTTCTAACAAAGTTCCCGCCTCATTCTTAGCTAGCCAAGTTATAGACAAACGGTCTCTTAGAGACCGGTAACAATGGCAACTTTCATTACTTAAGTCACAGCAATGTAATTTTTACGTAAATCACTTCAGCTCGTGAAGTACCATTTTTCCCATTACATACAATGTAAATATAAATTATATAGACAACTCAAATGGAAATGTTGTTGAGAGAGCTTCGAAATACTAGGTAGGTAGGTATTTCAGTCCAATATGCCCGATGCCATGTGTGAGGGTTGCAGAGAACAACGCAAACATCTGTGAACTGTCTAACAGCATGCATTTTTAAGAACTGTTTCCTTCCATGGGATGCTCCAGGCAGTGGTTTGCAACCAATTGTTAAATTGGTGAACTGATCTATTACAACAGATGCAACTTTCCTATTTTAGTAGAGGTTTTTGCGAGATTGAAATGCGAATAGCTTTGCTTATTATTATCAACCATTATTCGTAAGTTTCTGGTTTGGAAAGTTTATTGAGAGAGAGATGCCTAACTTAAAAGTGCCGTTAGGCTTGCTGAAACTTTAATTTATACTTTCGAATATTCCTACAATAAAAATATGACGTTTCGCTATAATACGATGCGTTGCCAAAATTAATAATATTCATATTAATATGGTAAAGGAAAATGTATCTGTGTGAGGTTCACCGAATGGCCTGGGTTGGCCGAAATGTGTCAGGGAATACCGTGACGTCTTTCTGGGAACGTGGATCCTCTCCAGCTTAGAAATTGATCCGCCGATAATGGCTGGAAAATATCAAACACCCTTTTTAGCTATCCTTACGCTTACGTCTTACTCAACTATGCCTCACCACCAAAAGAAAACCGCCACGAGATCTTCAAGTCAAACTTTTGAGGGATACAAAATCTCTACATCATGCCCATTATCAGACTCATTATGAAATCTAACATTTACTAGTTTCAAATACTGCAAAAGCCCTTATTTGATTTCTATCGTCATTTGATCCACAGTAAGGTTCATGTCTGACCGCTTCACCGTTCGAAAGGATCATCATATCTGATCCCATGTGTCAGGAACGTCGACGTAGAAAATCTCCTATTGTTCTCCTTCGTATATTGGGCGCCACTTATACTTCAGCCAGAGGCGACCACCCTAGACCCACCTGCAGGATATACAGAATAAGATACTTCACTTTACCACTAACATGTTTCCAGCATGCGCATTGACACGATGGCAAGATAGTTCCGGTACTGCTCGAGGCTGCAAACTGCTTCTCTTGCTGGTCCAAATTTTATCCTCTGGAAGGAATCGCAGTAAGAGCATACTCCCACCTTAAACCTTATGCAATGGCAGAACGTTTTCATCAGACCTCAGGGCCATTATGTGTCTGATTGCAGACGCTACTGATTCTTCTGTAGTACCACCCACAAAGTACACATAGGTGCTCTTGAAGAGATATTCTGGTGAGTTACTTCGCCTTCCAGACTATTTCATTAGCGCAATAATCATTCAGTGCTCCGTAGACGCATTTCCGTTTAAGCTCAGGAACTAATCCATCCTCATCGCCTCTCATGACCACCAATGTTACGCACACGTTGGTGTAGAATGACGGCATACGTGGAGTTCTCCTCCCTCCGTATACGGGTCTCCATCCATTTTACAACGAAATGAAAAAGTCTTCGCCCTACTGATCTGCTCAGTGTTGAAAGGGAAACTAGATATTCGCTTTGCAAAGAATATGCCCAACATCACGCCATCTATCCAGACCTATTCATCGCAGTCACATTCTAGGTGGCTCGAATGCTTTAAACTGCTCTGGATGGCGAGTGATTTCTATACTTCTTTAAACTGCAGCTCCTGGCCCGCTTTTTTGTTTGTCTGCACATTCAATCTGGTGTAGCATTGCATGCCAAATATTTTATCTATTGACTTAACTACAAATAAGACTAGTCAATGGCTTTCCTTTGCATGGTTATTACACCTCACAGAATTTTAGTTTCAGCATTCTGAAGTATATTTGTCTACATGTGTATACGTCTAGGAAAAGGCCACTGAACCAGCTGCATTGAGTCAGGAGAGTGGAACTACCGTATCATGTATCATGAATTATATATTATGACTGATTTTGAATTAAATTATTAGTCCAATAACTAATTCAACTATCGTGAAATAGTTGAACACTATTAAATACATTATCTCCACTGTTTGGCAACAGAATAGGACTGAAGAGGCGAATATTTTATTTACTAAAGCTTCCGTGCAAACATTCAGGATTACGAGTGAAAGTTCAAAGTAGGACAGGGCTCGAAAACTGGTTTTGCTGCGTGTCTGCGAGTAACAAGGGAGGGGTGGTTTTCTTCCAAGCTTTCCGAACAGGTAGCTTTTATTGTCAACATTCCTGACCTTCCGCTCTGCACACACGCTAAAGTTACGCGTTTGTTTCCAAACGTATGTCCACAGATTTATTCCAGTATAAATGCTGGAATCCAACAATTTATTTAATATCATTTTGTAGCTAAAGGGACTCATTTTAGCAATAAATAGAAAAGACAGATAACGCATCCTTTGAAGCTCTATCTCACTAAGCAAATTGCAAACATAAACGATACAGAAGTGCTGACATTGACAATCAAACATTCGACCAATTTTATCTTTTATTTATGCAACCATGCACTATAGAGGAAAATGGTACAGGAAGTTATGCCTCAGCTGAATATCAGGAAGCCACCATTAAAGTCTGTGTACTCATACCCCTAACACCTGGTATAATGGGAGTGCAAATAACACTCTACCGACACAGATAGTTGAGGGTGTTAAAGCACAAACTGCTGAACCGGAGGTCTGTGATCCAAACAGGACCATTCTCCCTGAATTGGTTTTCTCTGGGATTTCCATAGTTTTCATAATTGGCTAATATTGGCATCAGCCTAGAATGTTTCCTTCCCAAATACATTTCAGTGTCCACTTGTGTGGTGGCATATGGAGCAAGAATGGCATAAAGCACTACCAAAAAATGCCACTCTGGTTGCAGTGACAGAAATGCTTTAATTTTGCTTCATTGATATACATACACACTTAGTAAGATAAAATAAACATCTAATAACAATCATCTTATCCGCAGATCCTATGAACTGATAGTGTCATAAAGCTTGCTTTAAAGCATGGACACTTGTACATCTACACGATTTTAATTTTAAGAATTTAGTTACTCTATGTGCAGAAGACTGAAATTTGCCCCTGTTGTGCTAATTTTGGGATGGATTTGGGTGGTGAATGTTCAAAACATGTGCCTCTTTCATCTTTCCTTCTTTTCTATTAAAACTGTACGTTTACGGTTTCATTTTTTGTTTGCCACAGAACCAGCAGTTTCAAATTTGTTCACAATCTCATGAATTGTTAATCTGGAAGGAGGCACTTCACCAGGGAACGTTTGAATATATGCTGTGTGAACATGGTTTGGTGATTCCCATTTATAATAACTTTTACACACAAAAGGTATAAGGTAAGAGTGTTATGCATGCTTTGCGCATGGGTTTATGTAGGAGCAATGCCGGCTGTGGCACACCCAATCGCACACAGGTGAAATGCCATGCATCTGTTAGGTTTTAAATGAAGAACCCTCATTTGGTTAAACTATGAAGCCCGGGAATTAAAATACTTATCAAATTGTAACCACCATTGGGATGTCATCTCAAAATGGATTTGAGATTTCCTTAAGCTTCACCAGGAAAACTGCAACTCAATTTGAAAATTTAATACTGTGCTGATACGTTGCTGTAGTAGTCCAGTTAGTTAAAGCAACCAGAAGATCTGTGGTTCAAATCCTGTCTATGGTAATGAATTTTAGTCTGAGTTTCAGAACATCTGATGTTCTTCCTAACTCAGCGGTGTCAAGGTTATAGAGCATAGACCTGTGTTATGTGCTTGCTAAAGTGAACAGAGACAATCAAAGAGTAAAGATGGACAAAAATTGAAGTTGTAGTCTATACACCGTAGTGTCAACATGCATCATACGCTTGGCTATGTGTCTTTGCAGGCTACCGGGACAGGATGCATGCACAGGAGTGAATGAGGACCAATGGTGGATAATAATATGTTCAATAAATGAAAACAGTTTGTACTATCACAGAACAAAAAATTCTCAGCTTTCTCCATAACACAACAAAATATAACTTGGATATCTTCATTAGTAACTTACCAATTTTTTGTTAACATCCTCCAACGTAATATCATATCGGACAGTGAATTACTGAAATGGGTGAAATGATGCTCAAATGAGCCCAAGGTCCATAGAGCTTTAAGTTATCCAACATTCGTCTTCTCAGGATACGGGAAACCTCGGAAAAAACCTTATCTGGATAACTCGCCCTAAGCGAGATTTGAACTCGGAACCTCTTGAACGTGAGGCACACACGCTAACCATGATGCTACAGAGGTGGGCTAATGATGGAAAGAATATTGTAGTACAGTAAATCTCAAATTGCAATGTCATCGCATTCACTTGTACCAACTTAGTTACATCTAGTAAGATATTACCAGAACAGACAAGTTTAATGGCAGCCATATTCTTGCCAGATGGTTTAGCCCTTAATCTTGGCTTTGTTAGCTTCATGAAAGAAAAAGCTTCACATGCGTAAGTGCTGCAGAAACATTGTCATAATTCGTGCTGCAAATTTGCAAATTTTGGATACTGTATACTGCTCAAAGATTTGTGAAAAGCAATTACATCCAGGCCATTGTACATATGCTTTAATGGCATTGTTATTCTTTGCTGCATTCATGGTTATATCAGCTATCTTTTGTACATTCCTTCCTTAAACCCAGACCCACTGCTTAGCTGCAGTTATTTATTTATTTATTTATTTATTTATTTATTTATTTATTTATTTATTCTTATGAACATAACAGGCTTGGAAGCCCAATTACAATGTTCATCATACATAGATGTTTACATATAATAATATACACACTCAAATAAAATACAAGAAAAACATAAATGAACATAAACTAATATAAGGAATAGAAACAATTATAAAAAAAAGAAGAAAGAAAGAAAAAAAAAAAGTGAAGGTGGTATGGTAAGTAATTTTTTTACTATTCCTAATTACAGCAACGATACTACTATTACCAATTTAGTTGTAGCATTTTTAAATTGAGTTTCAGACATGTTGAAAATATCTACATCGAAATGATGAAGCTTGTTATATAAATACATAACTCTGTGTAATGGTGAATTTTTATGGATTTCCGTATTTACTCTGGAGGTGAAGAAAAGCCTCCTGAATCTGCTTATTTTATTGGGTACATAAAATGATACATTTGTTGTAATATTAATATCATCAATAATCGAATGCAATACCTTATACAGAAATATTAACCCTGCAATGTCTCTTCTAAATTTCAAAGTTTTAAGTTTAAATATTTCCAAAAGGGTTTCATAGTTTGTGTAAGTAGGATAATATCCAGATCTTTTAAATAGTATGTATTTTAGAAATTTTGATTGTACTTTTTCTATTGCGGTGACATGCATTATCATCTTAGGATTCCAAATAATAGATGCATATTCGAGTTTTTGTCTCACAAATGAATTATAAAGTTGAATTAAAGTTTTTTCTTTAAATGAATAGGAATTTCGAATAATAAAGCCAAGGCATTTTAGCGATTTGGATACAATTAAGTCAATTAAGTTATGTGCTCTGTGTGTACTAGCGACACATACATGCTATCTGGCGCATATGTGCTCCAGCTGACATCCCTGTCCTAACTCATTGACCTGAGTATGACAAGTTTTCTTCTTAATCACTTTAAATTCTGTACCTAATGGAAGATTTGTAAATGTACATATGCAATAGGCACCAAAAGATATGCTTAACAGCAGAGTCCAGATGTTTGTGACATGTTATTGTTTTTGTTTGTGGTTTTTTTCCCATGGAAATATAAGCAAAGCATGATTTTATCAATGGTGATTAAAACTGTGCAATTCTTATGGATCATATAAAGACATATTTTGACTTTTTAAATGTTTTTGTCATTTTCTTGTCATTTTTCATATTATAGTCAAATTTTCGCCTAAATTTTTGTATTTTTATACTTCTATTCCAGATTTGCATATGTGTTTGCAGTTGTCCCAAAGACCGATTTTTTACAACTATCTTTTTTAGAAATGTACGTTTGCACGAATTTGAAGGATAAGATATATTGTATAGAAAGAGACAAATGCATAAAAAGTGAGATGCAAAGAAAGCATGGACAGTTTAGTATGGCTGTTGTCAGGTTTTCTGCCAAGGTCAATTGCTTCTATAATTAGAACCATCAGAAATGTATTCGTTCCTTTTTGAATAATTTACAATGTACGTAATTCGTTATTGTAACTCTTCTTTCTGATCAATCTTTAAAATGTGACTCTGGATTAGCAATTAAATAAATTCAAAAATGCAACAATAAAATATTATTTATTTATTATTGAGTTTGCTACATTTTTAAATTAGATTTTCTATATAATGATAACTTAAACACATTGAATCCATGTGATATTAAACCAATTGCAGAAGTGTCAAAACAACAATTTGCTATAAAATTGAAGGTATTTCTAATAAATAGATGCTTGTATAATTTGGACGAGTTGTAAATGTTTGTATTGTAAATGTATTTATGTAACCTGATATATCCAACAACATGTATATGTTCTATAAGGATGAATAAATAAAAAATAAAAAATTTTGAAAATGTACCCAAAAAAATATTTAGGTTATTCATAAAAAGCTGGACCCTGCTTATCACCCTATCACAAAGAAATCTGATGGAAAGAATTCAAGACAGTAAAACACACTTTTTTTTCATTTAAATATTTATTGGCTTTTAGTGCTGAGAATTGATTCAATTAATGCACTTAATTTCCATATAAAATTCTTATGGGACTTATACAGAAATAAATAAATTCTTTTCTTAGGCATCATTTTGAACCAGTTACAATTTAAAATATTACACTGTTACAATAAAAGGTACTTCTAAAGACTTAAATTCTAACATATTCACCTCACTGTCAAGAATTGCAAGAAAGGCAGTAATCATTAATATCAGTTTAGGTGTGTTATTGCTACTTATCTGACAAATATATGCCAAGTGTAATAGTAATAAACTATTTTCACTAGAATGACAACAGAGAACTATTGCTTTAAACTTTCACAGCAAACCTATATAAATGCATCTGTATTGCTATGCCTTCTAAATTTAAGCTTGTGGGCCTCAAACTCATGTTATTGGTCCCTTACTGCTGTTGTCAGCATCTTATTGAGCTGCAACGTGTGAACAACCAGAATCACCTTACAGATCTGCACTTTTTATATTTACTGAACCTGTTACTTTAAAGTGTATATTTTTTTATTCTTGGAACATATGCTATACATTTATACCTATTTTAAAGGTCTCTGTATAATATTTACATAGTTATGGTGTTTTGACACATTTAAGAACCGAAACATTTTTATAATTAGTGTTCAAGAAAAATGTATTGTATAAAGTCAAACTAAGACACACCCAATTTAATCTAGCAAAAGTGTTTTCATTTTAATTAATCATCTATGGAGCAGTGGCGTAGCTAAGTTCTGGGAGCACCCCTGATAATAAATGTTGGGGACTCTACTTACAAGGGTAATCCCAAAAGTAAGGTCTCCAAAGTGGGTAGCAGGGAAACTGTTTGCATGGATGTTGGCCAATTGCTTTTTTCCTTCCTCCCGCCACTCTCTACAGAAACCATCGCACATCCGCACATCAGTCTTGGCTTGGCAGCCAGTTGTAATGGAGCTCCCGTTAGCCACTACCGCCAGGTACAAAGTTTGAGCAGTTATCCAATTTTGAGTGCAAAAGGGTTAAACCAACCAAAATTCATCGACAGTTAATGGAAATGTATGGAGAGTCTTGCATGGATGTAAAAAATGTCTGCAAGTGCTGTAGAGAGTTTGCAGATGTAGTATGAGGCAAGAAGTGGGAGACGTCAATTCCCGATGAGGCAATCACAAAGGTTGAACAAATCGTGCTTCAAGCTCTGCAGATCAGAGTTCTGCATTGTTGTTTCTGAGATTTCACGAAGCACCATTCACCGCATTTTGATTGAAGAGTTGAAATTTTAGGTGTGTGCAAGATAAGTCCCAAGAATGCTGACAGAAGACCACAAAAGGCAACATGCTGAAAGTTCCCACCAATTTTTTCAATGCTATGCAGATGAAAAGGACAACCTTTTGAATTGAATAGTCACATTGATGAAACCTGGGCTTTCCATTTCACATCTGAGATCGAACAACAATTACATCAGTGGTGGCACTCCAGTTCACCCAAGCCACAAAAATTCAAAAGAACACAATCTGCCAGTAAAGTCGTCGCAACTATGTTTTGCGATCAAAAGCGGATATTGTTGGTTGACTTTATGGATCCTGGGACAACAATAAATGCTGATAGATACTGTCAGACATCAAAAAACTCAGACGGGCAATTCAGAACCAAAGAAGAGGAATGTTGAGGAAGGGCATAAGCCTTCTCCATGACAATGCTTGCCCCCACACCATGCATCAAACTATGGAAATTCTGCAACAGTTTGGATGAGACATCATCACCCATTCACCCTATAGTCCAGACGTAGTGCCCAGTGACTACCACTTGTTTTCCAAGTTGAAAGAACACTTGGCTGGAAGGCGCTTCAGTGACAGCGATGAAGTGAAAAACGACGTCCAACGCTTCTTCAATAGCATGACAGCGGGCTGGTAAGACATGGGCATACAAAAACTGCCACAGCATTTATAAAAATGCATTGATCAAAATGGTGATTATGTGGAAAAATGGAAAAATGTTCAAGCTTCAAAACTATGTACCATTTGTTGTCAAAAAACATTTATGTTTTTTTAAAAATTGGAGACCTTACTTTTGGAATCACGCTCGTACTAATAAAGCTTAAAAATGGAGAGACTATAAAATATTTACACATTTACTCACAGAGAATAACATGAAAGTGAAGTAAACTCACCTAATGATGAACTCTTTTCAGAACAAACAACTTAGCAAATTGTTAAAATAACACTCCCTGACTACAAACACTATTTTTCCTAAATAAACATATATATTTGCTAAATGCATAACACACATAAATGGAACAAAACGTTACCCCTCAATATTCTGGGTAACTCAGGTATTAAACCAATCAAACTTCTATTTATGGTACCTCAGGTATCGTTCAGAAGCAATAACACTAAATAACTGGTTAGAACAACACATTGATTTATGTTCACACCTTATGACCAAATTCTAAAATAATCCAATTTATTGCCCAATCAACTACTTTATTGCATAGGTAGTACTAGTTGTACTTATTATGTGATTTGTTTGCCTTTTATAACAACCATATTGAATAAAATACTGTGCTTTAATGAATTTCTCTATATGATTCTGCATGCTTTTGGGAGCATATACGCTTGGAGGTAAGCTTGTTTCATACTTTTAAGCAAGAAAGGGCAAGAAATGCTCACATGATACACTTCTGTTATCAGTATGTCATCAGTGAACTGCATCTGTTCCAGCGCTTCTTCCTAGCAATTTCCCATGGTTGAACTGAATATAACATGTCCCTTTTAAGAACACTATTAAAGGCAGACTGAGGGCCCCTAATGATCAGAGGCCCCCCTGTGCCACAGGGTCTACATGGCCATTATGTACGCCACTGCTACAGAGAGTAGAATATTTAATATTTATGGTGCAAAGCACATCAATCTTGGTTTTTAAATAAGAAGAATAAATCATTTTCATGGTCAACACTCTCAAACAGTTGCCCATTTATCCAAAATTCACCTTCCTATTTTTATGCTACCACAACAGAATTGGGTCATTTGGTCATTTGTTTTTAAGTTCATTATACTCTGCTATGATAACTGAATCACTGTAATTTACAAATTTGCAACAGACTTAAATTTTTTCACTATGACTGCAGTTATAATGTTTTTAGTGGACAGCAAACTTATAGTGCAGATTAACTCTTGGAGTCCTATCTATCTATCTATCTGTTCATCTGCTGTGCCAAGAAGCCCAGGCCCATTTTATATAATTTTGGATAAGATTTCAATGAATATTTATAAAAAAAATACATTTGCAAAAATGTTTTAAAAGAAACTGTAAATGTGTGTTAACACCACTACAAAGGTATTTTTAGACGTGGCGAATGGACAATAGATGCACAGTGGTTTATGGACGAGTTCACTTTCGTATTCATAAGATATAGAGGTATGAGGTTAGTATCTATCTGATTTCTGTGCAGTCAACATTGGAAACAGTACGTGATTAAGTACAGTGTCCGCTCACATTATTAGCAATATCTTGTTCATTTCCAGGAAAGAAAAGGCACATTACCCCACCATAAATTTGCATGATGTCACTCACGCAGATCCTAGCAAGGTTATTTGCCACATCTAAAAATACCCCTGTACTTGCATTTTATAACCCTATTTCTCCATGTATGACATTTTGTGAGAAAAATTTGCATAAAACAGCCAATATATTTACAATTATTAAGAAAGGCAGCAGTTGCATACATAGTTTTACTTCATGTATGAGAAAACCAAATATACTGGTTCATCAATAGTTATAACACTAAACACTGCAGCAACAAAAATAGAGTACAGTTGTCATACTTATGTAAATAGCTCTCCAAAACTTACACATATGTCAACATCAACAAAGTTTGGCAAAGAGAAGAGAATTAACAAAAGTACATGTAATTGCTGTTCTGGCTTTTTAGTACATTATACTGAGTGCTCATTTGAAAATACATCATGATTGCACTGTTTTGTCAGCCTTTTGTTAAGAAAGTGTTAGCTCTAAAGGGGAAGGACAAATGTGATACACGTGGGGGAGAAGTTGCCTAGCAAGCATTACGTTCAATCCAATTGATATTAACCATAAAACATAGGCCAAATAATGTGTCTTGCAATACCACATGCAAACGTGCAAAATAAAATTACATAAAACAATAAAACATGTTAATGTTTCTTACATAAACCTGATAATATCCATTCATTTCACACAAATGGTTTCTGCTAACATTTGCAGAAAGTGTTGACAACAAGTACCCTCCTTCAGATTTCACAGACCTTCATTATTTATACACCGTAAAAGAGGTTTTAGTAGAACATTTACTGTACAGGCCCCCATCTGCTGCTACAACATGGAAGGTTCTCACATTCCAGTTCAAGTTCATGAATACATTTAGATGTGTATTTGTCAAGAATTACATTTAAATTCATAAAACTACTTTACCATAATTATTTATAATGCCTCATTTAAAATTATAGACAAATAGCTTTACACTATACATGTGTATATAAACGTATCTATTATCGCTCTTTCCTATACTTAGATTCCTTCAGAGTACAAAATGCGTTTACCATCTCTTTATTGCATTTATAGCTAGGTCATTTCTCACAAATTGTATTTCTTTGGGTAACTTATTAAATTTCTTTTCCCATGTTCCTACAGCATCTGCTCTATGTACATCTAATTACAGACCTAAAATAATCACTGTTTAAGTTATACATGTATATACTATAATTGTTTGGTTCTTTTTCTTGTAAAATATGTTTTATAGTCTCACAAAATATGTTGTTTTCTAGTGCCTTGCATCTGGTAATGAAGCCATTAGCATTCGTGCTTTCCAATACTTTTGAACTGTAGTTTCTTCTGATCTTAATGCTTCACAGGTCTTCAAGTGGTCTTCGTTCATTTCTGCTGGATCGTTACACAGGACACATATTGGTGAGGCTGAGATACCTATTCTGTAGAGATGACTTGCTAAGCAGTTGTGATTTGTCAATAGTCGGAAGGCTGCAACTGCTGTTTTCCTTGGTCTCTGGGGGATTATATCTGGGTTGGAAAGTAGTGTAATCCATTTTTTATCTTTGGCATTTGTTTCTATTTCTTGTAGGTATGAATGAGAAAATTTTTTAATGATCAAGCGTTTTATTGAGGAATGTGAGAAATTGAATTTAGACTTTTGTTTTATTGTTGTGCCTTTCTTTGCAAGGTCTCACAAAATATACAATGCAAGGAACAGTCAATATTAGCTAACTTTTTTAATGTATGTCTACTGTTTACATTTCCTGTTAGTCTAATTGCCTTTTTCTGCAATTTAAAAATATTTTGAACTTCTCTTGCTGTAATATTTTCTGATAAGATACCATATTTTTTGTAAGAGTGTATAAAAGCATAGTATACATGTTTATGTGTATCTTTCTCCATGGTTTCCCTCACCTACCTCGTTATACACAAGCCAGTATTTTTTTTTTTTTTTTTAACACAACTTATATATGGCTTCCAGTTTAACTGTTTTATCTATTATAACTCCTAAAAATTTGTATCCTGGATCTCTAGTATATTTTATCCACCTATTTCTAATTAAACTACAATTTTTTAATTCAAAATTTATCCGGGCTATCTTTTGAGTGTTTAATATCATGTCTAAATTTAAATTGTATACTTTCATTTTTTTATTAACTCATTTCCTTTCAGTCCTACTTTTCCTTGTAGTTCTGCTGATTTTGTTTTAATTACTACCTTTATGTCATCCTCATACCCAATTACTATATTTCCATTTCCTATTTACTTTCTCCAGTTTAATGTTTCAATTTTAAAACTATTGATCTTATTTATTGCACTGGTTATTACTTTCTCTTTTTGGAATCCAAATTGCCATTCGATATGTTCAATTTAGTTAACTAGTTTTGCAATTGGTTAAAAAATACACCATCCATTATTTTTGAAATAGATATAATGTAATTGGCCTATAATTTTCTGTATTCCTCTTGTGTCCTTTTCATTTAAATAGAGGTCTTCCAGTTACTTTCTTTAATATATCTGAAAGTGTCCCTTGATTTAATTATGCATTCCTAATGTGCCAGGACTAGAGCAATCTCTTTTAACAAACATTTTTTAATCTTTTAGCTTAAGCATAGCGGATAGAAGAGATAGTGTGAGCTCTTTGGGAGTTACTATGGTTCGCTCACAAGATGGCACTGGTGTCGCGGTCGCTTCACTTTAGTTCACGATTGCATGGTGAAAATGGGTTTCATATTATCAATTAGCATTTTAAATACCTAAAATCGTAAGCACCAATATTTGAAATACTGCTTTGAAACATTATCTTTCCTTGACACATAATATAGGATGCTATTTTACAATAATGGGTATTATAATTAATTAACAATGGTAAATATCGGCTTACATGAATTTACGCTGAAAAATTAAACCTTAATGCAAATTATGTATGTTATGTATATAAAATATCGAGACTCACCGTTGAATTAGATGTTGGAGACCTTGGAGAGTTTACATGTTGATTTTGCTGACTTCGATGACGTCATTTCTCTAGTGATTTCCTTGGTACGAAAAAAGAAGCGACACTTCATGTAATGTAGTGTTAAGTTTCCAACTAAATCCAGTTTGTGTTCCACGCAGCATCCTATTCCACTAGGTCCTAATATGATTTCGTCTATGTTATCTAAGCACTCGTAAAATATATCACCCCACAAACTTTCAGACGAGTACATTTTCTTCTCTAAAACAGCCTCGATTTGCAAAAGAATATTAACCACACATTCAGAGGGGTAGGTTAAATACCGACGATTCTTTAGGGTGCCACAGTCTTTTATTTTAGTGAAAGTGGAAGCTAATGTGTCAGAGGGTAGATCGGTGGACAGAGTAGAGGCACAGGTTTTACAACTAAGTTTTTCAAGCATTTTTTTTACTATATAACCCCCTAAGTTGTGTACTAAGCATATTTTAGAAATATTGTCCTCATAGAGTTCGAGAACTTCACTTTCCCAGTCAAGTATTTTAGTTTTGTTCTTTATTTTGTTTCCAACAAATTCCAACAGTTCACGGTTGTTTTGCTCAGTTTGTTTTGCCAATATACGAATTTGATTCATAAAAGATGTAAGTGGGGGCTCCACTTTATTCTCACAATTAGCAGCATTTGACAGTGCAAGTTTTACAGGGACATACACAGCCTGTAGCATATGTAAATGCAAAAAGTCAACTGTGGAAGGATGGTCATCACAGCATAATTCCAAAGTGCCGTTCAAGGGGGTCTTGATTGAATTTTGCTGTTCCATAAATACTCGGACACTTCCAAAGTACTTTTTAAGGTGACTGTAAGAGATTCCATTGTCCTAGTTGAGCAGAATGTGTTATTTTCAGACATTATTATGCGAAAGAAATCTTTTAGTACTTTGTGAGATTGCGAATTTTTATAGAGTGCTTTAATTGGAACTGTGGAGTTTAATGCATCTACAAGATTATTTACATCTCTTGTGAATAGTTCAGTATTTTCGCTTCTCTTAAATTTTTCAAAATTAATTTTCCTGAAGAAGTCAATGCCATTTGCAGTGCTGTTTCTGAACAATTGAAAACACAGTCTCACATTCATTCTGTGAAAAGAGGTGGGGTCTATGTGGGATGAGGTCAACTTCGGGCAAACTCTAAGGCCAGCAAATTTAGGAGAAGTGTCAGCCTCATAAATATATCTATAAAAATTATATTGGATGCTCTTATTTCTATATAAGACATCCACCTTATCATGAAAATAATTTCTGATGCATTTTATTATGTGGACGCAATCTGAAAAAGCCCATAGTCTTCTTTACTCATCAAGTGGCTGCTGTACATTTTCACATGTTGCTCCTATTCCTAAATTTTTCCATACTTTTTTGTTTGATTGACTTTCATCACCAGTGAAACCAACAATTCTTGTCTCTGAGTTTTCTAACTGGATAATTACTTCTATAAGGAGCTTAGCTAGTATATCGCCGGGTGTAGCATTTCTACTTGAGTAAATCGCCACTTGTTGGCTCCAATTATGTAGTAAGGGAACAAACATAAAAACTAAAGCATGGTTAGCCATAGAATTTTTCTGATTGTCAGAGAGTGTGTTCACCTAGATTCACAAATCTGTCCACTGTTAGTGAGCTAGCATTGAACCTAACTTCTTCTCTTAATTTGACTTCATCAAATATTACAAATCCAAAATGCTTGTTTTCATCCTCTTCGTGACTGAATGTAGTAGAAATCGCATTTAGAGCATTGCTATTTATACCATATGTGCATTTTAACCCTTTAGATAATTTCCTTAAATAGGCTTCAGAAGGCAGGGGCAGCAATTCATGTGTTAAGCAATGTCTATAACCTTTAGGACTTTTAATTTTAAATAGCAAGCTTTCTAATAGAAATTCATTGGTGTAACGCATCCCCTTCGAGATCGTCTGACATTTTTTAAGCATTGTATCTAGAATCATCTTTTGTTTTTTACTTAAACAATTTAAATTTCATTTATGTTCGCAACAATTAGTAGCGAATTTCTTTTCTTCTATTTTTAATTTAACCCTCTCTTTAGATAGCAGGATTTTAGTTCTAACTAAATTTCTATTGAGGTCTCTAATTCTTTTCTTCAGTGTAGCAATTTCATTATTGACATTTGTGTTTGTGACCTTGGAGAAAATAGAACTGTTTTCTGTGATTTCCTCATTGTTGAAGGACGGTGCGTTTGAATTAAGAACTGGTTGACTGGATCCTATATCTGGCAATTTACTGATTGTTGAATATTGTTTTTTCAGTAATTTTTTGTCTATTTTGTGGAGATTTTCGGGATTTATGCACTGTAGTTAAGTACCTGGGTAAATTAGGAAATATACAGGGAATTGCCCCTGGTTTTAACCGCCATTTAATTCTAGGGATTTCAACTAGTTTTCCATGCACAACGAATGAATCAACTTTCACTAAGAAGTCCTCTGGAAAATGTTTGTCACAAATACTAGATTTAACAGCTAATTTAGTGTCTTTCCTAGGAATAGACTTTTCCCATTTGTAAAACAGATTTTTATCTTTAGGAGGAGTAAAAAAAAGTCTAGCTTCTGAGCAGTTTCTGTATCCTGAATGACACCCGGGTACAACACAAGTTGGCATTTTTAATCAATGTTGCTTGAAACTTACGTTTTGAGGAACACACACATTTATGCACAAACTTAGAAGCTATTTCACAAGTTATATACCTAATTACTCACAACACACAACGCATACGTATAAAATTATGTTTGTACTTCCGAATCACATACTAGGCAGTTCGGCAGCATTTTGAGGCGACTGCGATCGCCACGCCACAGTTTGGGTCAGTTGCCACGGGACCACGGATCATGCAGTAAACTAGCGGGAGAGCTCACACTTTCTCTTCTATCCGCTATGGCTTAAGTTTATCAACTTCTTGTAATATATTTTGTTTTGATATTTATACTTTATCTGACTTGTTGATGGTCTTTTCACTTGGCTGTTATCATTGATTTATATTTATATAATTGTTAAAACTAGTACATCTCTTTTCTTTGACTGTTATACTTTCAAACTGGTTAGTTATTTGTCTTCTGTACCTTACTTCCCATACTGCATGTTGTTTTTGTCTATTTTCTGCCTTTGCTACCAATTTCCTATTATACCTCATCTTTGCACATTCACACACTAATTTAAATACTCTATTATAGATTTCAATATATTTTAATGATTGTTTATCCATATTTATATGTTTTAGAGAATTTAAAACTGTCACTCTCTCCTGTAAAATTCTTATTCCTTTTGCCATCCATTTTTTATATTGGACATCTAATATACTTAACTTTCACTTGTTTTAAAGGCATTTTAGTACTTGAACCTGGCTGTCTAATATTATTACAAACTATTCATTTTGCATATTCATTTCATTCACCTGCTTTTATTATTTTAGTTTATCATTTATTTTCTGTTAGATTTGTAAATATGTTTATATTTACAAAACATTAAATATATGTATATTGATATTATAAATTCAGGTTTTTGTTTGTTTTGTGACCTTGGTGGGTTTGCCTATACCAATTTTAACATTTAGCCTTCTTAAGGTTTCTATTAATCTATGTTTTACTGAATTATCTTTTAAAAGACCAACGTTTATGTTACCCACAAATAGTTTAATTTTATTTTCAGGAATTGTAAAAAGAAAGTTTTGTAAGTTTTTTAAAAATATTTTTTCATCTATCAGTGGGGATATGTTCCTATTAGTATATTGCTATAACTTTCCATGGCTGCTATTTTGCATGTCATTTCCACTAAAATGTTGTGCAACCATTTCTTTCAATTTTGTTGACTCATCCACAAAAAGCAATATTCGACCACTATTGTGGTCTTCTGTACAGTAATATTCCCCTAAAACATACCCTTCATAATTATTTACTAATTATTTCTTCTGCTTTGAAACCATGTTAAGTAAATACTTCGACATTCTACTTTATTTCTTTTAACATGAATTCTGTTTTCTCTTATTACTTATAGATTGAAAATTTTGATGATACAGTATTAAATCTTTTTGCTTTTACAGCTCACACATGGTACCCCATAAATTTAATTTTTTGTTTACTCCAGATTTTCTATATTACGTCATTCTACTTCACACTTTTACTTTTCAAACTCAGTGCTTGCTTCTAGGCAACTTCGACACACAAGTCGTACACTTTGTGGCAGTACTAGGTAGACTGGATTCTAGGCTCAGTGGCTAGACAAATAATGTCATAATCAATATCATGGTACACTTTAAAATGAACACCCAGTAGTGAGAGAGGTAGAATCAGAACTGAAAAATTCAATGCCATAGATGGGATTTGAACAACGGATCTTCCACTTCATGCACAGCTGCTCTAACCACTAAGCTACTACAGCCAACTTAATTCCCCAATCGATTTGTATTAGTGGCTAGAGCAGCCATACGTGATGTGAAAGATCTGTGGTTCAAATCCTGACTGTGGCACTGAATTTTTCAGTCCTGATTCTACCTCTCAAGCATTGCCCACACACAGCTTGTGTGTTTAACTCTTTCACTGCGGGTATTGGAACAGTTTTGTCAGCAGTAATCACTGTTCTCCTTGTGGGTGACATAGCATCGCCAACATATATAGGGAAAACAGCTTATCGACAGTTCCCAAGAATTCAATAAGGGGGACATTACACTAAACTCCAGACGACATTAATGCAGAGGCAGTACTGCCAACCTACATAATAAAAGTGTTATTTCTAACCTCAAATATCACAGGGTTAAAGTAACATGCTTTCAAACGATAATAATGCTTGAGCATCGTTACCACACAACACATGAACCTGTTCACCTTTGGCAAAACTTGTTCTGCAATAACACTTTTGCATAAACTCACTTCCGAATGTTAAATATTGTAATATATATTTTATGCACTACTACGTTGTAAACACAAAAATAACAACAGTAACTATAACAGCATATACTGCTTTAAAACAATTCAAGACAAAATCATGCAAACATGAGCAATGCAATGGTATCCATAGATTAATTAACTAATTAAAAGAGCATCTAAATAGAATATTGTTTTAAAATCTATCGGTTGGCTTCTCTACAATGGACTTGAAAACCAGGGCTTTTGTGGCAACATAATGAATGCAATAACACCAACTATGGCTGTACCTTTACCACAGTTATATTTTAGGAACAGCCAGTGGTACTAATGCAACCAACAGATGGAATATCACCAAATATAACCAGACTGCACCATAATGGGGGAAAATGTTAGTCGGTTTTTGGGTATTCCAATAAGCTGTTTCCTCTATAGAAGTTGACAAAAAGGAAGGTTAAGAATATACTAATTAACATTCAGTTAAAATAACTCAGTAAAGAGGGCTTGTTAATACTTCAACAGTGAAAGGGTTAAAAACATTTGGTTGGCATACTAAAATAACAATTACCCAGTAGTATATTAAAAGGGAAACATTACAGTCACATTTTCATAACCTAATAATCTTAACACATTTTTAAATGTATTCACCAAATTTCAAATTATATCACAAAGTGAACACACAAAATGAGCCAAAACTGTTCTCCATGTCTTTGGGGACATATCTGAAAATATTGCAAACATAGAGTCATATTTAAACAATTGAATCAATTATTACACACTCTTGGGGTTCCACTCACTACACTTTGATTCCTCTGGTTCAAAAATTGGAGGAACAAAGCTTTTAATATTGCTATTTAATTAGGCACAATGATCCTGACACATATCTACACACCCTGCAAATGATCTTGCTCTCACAATATGTCATACTCGTATTCCACAATTTAAATTACAATTAACAATACATTTTTGGATTTTGTGGCAGTGATAATCAGTAACATTTACTTATGATTATAGGTACTCCCTACATTAAAGTTATGACCTCAGCATAAGTATGTAGCTTGGTAGCATTTCAAAACTGAAAATGCATTCTCATTTTCCATTTTGGAGAGGTTCATCCAACCACCACCAGAGACAATGCCAACCACCACAAAGAATGATGCAGGCAGTTGACAAGGAACTGAGGATAGGAGGGAAAGCTCCTTTTTTAAAATAAGTGATGTATCAAAAATCAACTCAGTAATAACTAAATCCTCGTCCCCTTAGTGCAGTGATAGTGCTGCTGCATATCAAGTGGGAGACCCAGGTTTGATCCTCAGTACCACCATCGGGATTTTCACCTTCTGGGAGATCTGGCCTGGGGTTCACTCAGCCTTGTTAGGTCCCTGAGGGGCCAACTGAGGAACTACTTGACTGAAAAGTAGCAGCCCATGTTTGCAAAGACCACATATATCGGCTGGGTGAAACCAGGGTGCTGACCACGTCCCACTCTCCAGTACTGCACCTAACTCAAAACACCTGTGGTGGGCAGAGATGGAGGACGCAGTGTCCAAGCAGTAGGCCCTGGCCCAGAAAGGGCTTTTGCATCACAGGGTTAGCAATCATTCAGAAAAATGGGCTTTCAGTAATACTTACTAAGCTCCCTTTCATGCTTTATTTAAAGTAATATGGATGAAATAGATAATATTTAGATTTTTTAAACTTCTAGACTAGGGCATTTGGGAGGGTGGAAAAAGCATGAAGCATATGGTAGCAACAACAAAGGAAAAATACATAGACCTATCAGTTAGGTGCAATACATATTCTAAGAGAGGACTGGAAGCTTTGGGATTTAAAGTGAATAAAAGTCTAATGGCATTTTGTTCTTTGATCAGCTGATTTTGAAAAAATAAATGGTTTTTGTTCCAAATTAGATGTGTAATTTTACAAGAATGTACGAAGGATGTACGAAGGTTTGTTACTTGTTAGATGTGTAGAGTAACTTATTTCTGACATAGCTTCGGTAGTAATTATCAGACATCACACAGGGTTTCGGAATAATTGATCACTTAAAAGAATTGAAGGAATACTCTGAGCAGCTTTCTCAGATGTGAAGTAACTTGACAATGTTGCATTGAGGTTGGTCTGGGAATTGAACTGGTTTCTGGATGTCAACAGGTCGGTCGCTTGCAGGATCATGGAATGTTTTGGGAGCTAACAATTCTTATTGGCCTAAACTTGCACAGCAAACATGGAAGGACACAGCATGGTTGCTATTTGTTTACATTCATGAGACACCATGCTGCAGTGTTTGTTCATGTACTGGCCTAGTGAAAGTGACACCCACACAATCTGCAGTGTTGCCAGCTTGTTTTCAACAAAGCTAAAATATCTCCATAGGAAATGGTCAGAGACAAAAACGTAAGATACAAAATGTGTTCCAAATACCAAGATCTATCGTTGGTTTAAATTAATGTAATGGCTTCCCTTCCACCCGGTATATAAAAGAATGGACATTCTTAAAGGGCATTTAACTTTCAAGGAGCCTACAGTTACAGATTTGAGACATCTACTGAAGCATTGTTCAGCTGATCAAAAAGAGGAAAGAATCCTAATCCTGTACAACTAAACAAAATGCCTTTAAACATAGAATAAGTGTTTAAAGGAAAGAGAATATATAGAGCTTACTGAAAAAAAGATCAGTGAGAAATGGGAACAAAATCCAAGACTATCCTTCTATGGTAAGATAATCAACAGAGAAGAATTATGAACACTGATAATCAAGAACGAAGAACAGATTATTAATTTTGAAACCCCTGCCATAGATGATATCTTCCATTTAACCAGAAGTACAGAGGACAGCACAACGACAAGCAGAACCACAGATACCAGCTGACCACACAACTGTTGAGAGGGAAGACGATCACAGAAATTAGTCTTGAATAAATAAGACGTTAGTAGAAAAAAAAAAGCATTAAAGTGTTTTAACTGTTTATCTATTGCATTTATAAAACATGAGTTAAAACCATAAAATTTGTACAGCTCCGTAACTGAAACATGGCAGATAAAGTACGATAGGAGCATGTAAAGGGCATTATGCATTTTAACTCCTTAATGTACAAGGGCAACTAGTAAAGTAAGGTCCAATATTTTATGTCATCACACCACACCATAGATAGTTGCAAAATGTTTGTTTTATTTAATTTCTTACATCTTTCTCTATTTTTCTATATAACTGTCATATTTGTGTAAACATTTGTCATAACATCCTACAAGTTTTTGTATGCCAACGTCATAGGAGTCTGCCAACTGTGAGGATAATCAGCAGAAATTGTCAATCACTAAACTTCACAGATCCTTTCATACACAGTATTCATCCAAATCTTCTGTAATGATTGATGTGTGATCGTTAGAGCTCGGAAGTTCATGCATTTGTATATTTCTTTTCTCTGTTATAATTACAATTCTGATAAGTTATGTGCACGAATCATCAGTTTATAAGCTTGTTGAGCCCAATTTGATGTTGCATATAAATGTGCATTTTGGCTTTTCTGATAAATACTTCATATTTCTACAATTTTAATGTTTTGTAGCATAAAATCGTCCTTTTTTTTTTTTTTTTCATGCATGATTGGAAATGTTGCAACTGCAAACTCAGCCACTTGTAAACACCTTGGGGAAATGCGAGAAAAAGAACCTAAGCAAAAGCAATGGGGCAGTATTTGGGGGAACAAACTAGATCAATTTTCTTCTGATTTATGTGGAAAATCTTTTGCACCAGATATACCTCTGTGGAAACTTGCTGATCCTAATTTCAGAAATTTTCTTCATAAACGTACCAAACATCATGTGCCTGACAAAAGCACATTACGAAAATGTTGTATTGAGAATGGGAGATAAGCTGGAAAATGAATTTATTTGGGTTTCCATTGTATGAAGCAACAAATTCTGAAGGTAATGTAATAGTTGGTGTCCTTAAACCAGAAGCAAACTTTTTTTCTTCTTTTTTTTCCCATGCTTTCCAGGACTACCTAAAGCTGTTATCTCCTTAGAAACAGTTTGCCTAGCCTTAAAGAATGGACTTGGTATTTTAAGAAACAAAATCCAACTTACATTATATTTCCGGTAGTGATGGGGAAACAAGAAAGTGAAGAGTATAATATCGAAAAGTCCTGAATATGAATAGATACGTGAAATTGGAGACACTGTAAATGGAAACACTACAGTTAACTTACATGAAATGCCTTTTACCCCGAACAGTTAGCAGTGTTTAAGTATGCGGCAGCATCAACCCGTGATGTAGAGAGAATTTTCTTAAGTTACAAATCTGTCTCCAGAAATAACAGGTGTTCTTTCAAGTTTGAAAACCTTTGTTGCTTCTTTTAGACAGTGAACCAGAAGTTTCTACTTCTCAACAATAAGTTCAAGTTTATCTCCCTTTGTTTATAGTGAACAATATTAAACAAATATTTAAAGGACATATTTTCAAGTTTTCGAAAAATAATTATTTGCATAAAATGGATTTTAAGTGCATATTTATTGGCATATTTTTAAGTTTTTGGTGCATATTTAATATGTTTTTATGGCATGAACTTGCGAGCCCAAGTGATCATGATTCAGTATATACATTGTCCTGTCCAGATTTGAAAGCTCTCACATACTTACACACTTTGCTGTCACTCATCAAATTGGGGCCAAACACTTCACTAATCTGTTGATGAATACCCGCTGCTGAAAGGTTCCTTAATGTTAAAAACCAACTCACAGACTGTATTTCACAGTTGGCAAGCCCATTGATTGCTTTTAAACATTTTGAACCAATACTGTGAACAGCACATTGCAACACTACCAATGCAAATGGCATTGTTTTATGCGTAAGGCGTGCTGGGAGTTGTGCACATTTACTTTTCAATGTTTGCACAAATTTCAATGAGCTATGGCAAATTTGGACCTTACTTTCTGAACTACCCTCATACTTTCTATGGTTCTGTTTGTACAATATTTCAGGTGAAAATTCTCTACATAGACTTATGTGAAACATTTCTGATAAAATTCTGAAAGAATTGAGCATTACTACTGCCAGTAACACTCCAGCTAAGGTATTTTTTAAAAACAGGAGCACTTTCTGTCTTGCTATGGGCACATATGTTGCATCACTGTCTTGGCATATCTGTAAACATTTTTCAGCTTACACATGGGAGGTAATGACGTACCACAAACATGATTTCAAGACCCATGGTTATGGCAAAAAAAAAAAAAAAAAGAAAGAAAGAAAAAAAAGGTGCTTAATATCACCATAGGGCTAGCTTAGATAAAATTTAAAAGTTTATACTATTAGATTAAAACTCAATGAAACATTTTAAATAATATAAGAACAAAACTCATATGCTCTGACCTATTTGATTTAAATAAATTTATGATCTATAATTCATTGCTGTCAATGAAAATTTTCTTCTTTAAATACAAGATCTATTGCTTTCAATACATTTTCGACTATGTATTTTGGAGCCCTTAATTTCTCTTCTACAGGTAGAAAATCACGTGGTGAGTGATCTAAACGTACACTACTTGGTCCTTGAGCATATACGCCAGTCTGAAAATTTAAAAAGAAATGTAGCTCTATAAGAAGGTAAAATATTATAACAGCATCATAATGAGAAGACTCATTTTGCACTAATATTTTGCAGTTCACTTGCTTTCATTAAATTTACACTAATACAAAAACATGTTCAAGGTCCTTTGTAAGACCTCGAAATACAACAGAACCATAACAAAGATATGTAAATTTGCTTACTTCAACCAATATACTGGAACAAGACTCAGCTCCCTGATCCCAGTCCTGTGGGTTTGCACCTATAAGATTCTCAATGCTATGTTGCACTTGGGCTGAACGCTTATCTCTAGCATGCCTGTTCACTAAATATCCATTGTAGAGGTTTGCTCCAAAGACATCAGTATAAACATTATCTCTGTGAAACAAAATTAACTTTAACAATGGATTTATTTTATAGTAAATCACTGGGTGGATAAGGTGTGTTATATTTGTGTGTTCTGCTTCACTGTTTACAGCAGGTCAGGCTAATGGCACTGGTGAAGAGGAATCAGGAAGCACTCAGTAAAACATACCTTCAACTTGCTCCTAAGTTATCCTAATATACATTGGTATATAATACAGTATGTTTACTACAAAACTTGGCTGGCAGGTGCACGGCCTGTGTGACCTTCACTACATTTCCCTACATGCACGTGCACCAGTCTTACTTGTGTTAGGTACGTGTTCTGTGCTGTTCTAGCCCAGTTCACACGTGAATAACATTAGGAGTGTTTAGAAATGTTTAGTTTTGCTTGAAGTGTTTTCAAAATGAATGATTGCAGTATGCAGCACAAGAAAGAGTGTTTATGTATGATACATATGTGCTTACATCATCTTGTAGGGAAGTTGTAAGCTAATTTGAAACTAAATTTCCTGTTGTGCATGTTCCGAGTAAGACTGTTCATTTGCTGGTAAATAAATTCAGGGAGACAGAACCAATTCATGATAGGAAAGGAAAGATAAAATGGTGTGTGCTTATGGAACAGAAATTAGACAAAATCGGAGAAAGGTTAGAACAGTCACCTCGAAAATCTGTTGGGTGCCTTACACAAGAAAAGATTAAAACAAAATATCAGGACAGAAAATAGCGCTATTTTGGAAGCTGAACTAATGCGTGTCAATGAAAATTTCCTCAGAAGATGCCGCTGATGTATTGATACAGATGGATGCCATTTCTTATTTCCTGTGATAAGGCTGTTTTGTGTTTATTCTGATAATTGTTGATGTGATTTGCGATTTGATTTGACATGCATGCCTGTATGACCGGGATACAGGCTGTGTGACTGTCAGCCAAGTTTTGTAGTAAACATACTGTATATACTAATTTTAGAGACAGATATGGGAGGATGGGAGGGAGGGAGGGAGGGAGGGAGATGGCAGGAGGGAAGTGGAAATAGGAAAGGAGAAGTAGGAGCTTTGGAAGAGGGAGGGTGGGATGATGTATATAATTATATTTCGTTGAACATTAACATAACACTTCTTTGGCCCTTTATTGTAAACATGAAAGATTTTATATGACTTTCAAAAGGTTCAAACAGCAACCTAAAATCTTTAAAATTGGAATATTGGAGGGTGGGTTCTTTTGTGCCCGTATTACTAAGTGCATTTCCAAACCCTCAGAATGCCAAGAGAGGTTGGTAATAGTGATATCGCATCACTAAATGCTTGTAGCAAGGTCAACCAAGGTCAGTCACCTTGACAGTGCCATTAAGGTATGACAAAACTATAGTCTGTGTCTCGATAACTTACACTACATATTTCACATAAGTGAAGCATGTGGTCTCTACATTATTTGTTATATTACATTTATCTTTCTTTCTATGCATCCATCAGCTAAATAAAAACTACTTTACTCTAATAAAAGCTTAAAACAAAAAAGTAATTCAATCATTCCCATCACATAAGGAGACCCTGGAACTCTGTTTTCCATAAATTTCTGACATATGCTAAGGAAATTAATGCTTTGCTCTAAGTGATTACATCTAAGAAAAATTAGAAAAGCTTTCAAATATTACATTTCTGTCCTATAAGTTCTGTATGGATCAGCCTTGTACACTTTGTCTTTTAATTTCCTCTAGAAATATTACTAATAGGAGGTAAACAAAGAGGATAGAGAAGGCGATACTTGATTAAATTAGATTGCGTTCAGCGAGTTCACAAGTAGCCGTAGAAGCCTGTGAACATTGAACATGTCACTGGAAATAAACAGTATATCATAAAAACACATACAGGCACAAAAACAAAGTAAGAATAGTTGAGAAACATAATCAAATCTTCCCTGCAGTTATAACATTAACATAATGTATATTTACAAATACAAATTAAACTTTTACTAGGCCTTTCCTGCCAAGTCTCATTATTTAGTTATACCGGGTGGAAGGGAAGTCATTACATTAATCTAATGGCTAATGGCTAATGGCTTCATTGCCAGATGCAAGGCACTAGAAAACAACAACAACACGTTAATCTAAACCAGTGATAGATCTCACTATTTGAAGTACATTTTGTATCTTACATTTTTGTCTCTCATTAAAAACTTTTCTCATTCATACCTACAAGAAATAGAAACAAATGCCAAAGATAAAAAATGGATTACACTACTTTCCAATCCAGATATAATCCCCCAGAGACCAAGGAAAACAGCTGTTGCAGCCTTCCGACTATTGACAAATCACGACTGCTTAGCAAGTCATCTCTACAGAATAGGTATCTCAGCCTCACCAATATGTGTCCTGTGTAACGTCCAGCAGAAATGAATGAAGAACACTTGAAGACCTGTGAAGCATTAAGATCAGAAGAAACTACAGTTCAAAAGTATTGGAAAGCACGAATGCTAATGGCTTCATTGCCAGATGCAAGGCACTAGAAAACAACAACAACATTTTTGTCTCTGACCATTTCCTACAGAGATATTTTAGTTTTGTCGAAAACAAGCTGGCAACACTGCAGATTGTGTGGGTGTCACTTTCCCTAGCTCAGTACATAAACTTCCTAACGGTGCATCTTGAAAACAAACAGATACTGTGCCTTGTACTTCAGTGTTTACTGTGCGAGTACTGTGCCAATCACAAGCATTAGCTCCCAAAACATTACACAAAAGAGAAAGTGCCCGACCTTCTTACATCCATTAACTAAGCCAATTCCCTGACCAACCTTAATGCAACGTTGTCGACATGCTACATGTCTGAAGGAGCTGCTTGTAGTATTCCTTCAAGTCTTTTAAGTGATAAATTATTTCGAAACCCTGTGTGATGTCCCATAATTACTACCGAAGCTATGTCAGAAATAAGTTACTCTATGCACCTTACACGCAACAAACTATTATCTTCATACATTCTTGTGGAATTATGCATCCAATTTGGATGAAAAACCATTTATTTTTTTAAAATCGATTGATGCAAGAACAAAATGTCATTAAACTTTTTTGTTTGTAATGCTTCTATGAAGTACATATTAGAAGGAATGTAAAGACTTCCCTTCCATCCTGTATAATTAGCAATGAATGACACCTTTTCTCAATTGTTCAATACATATAGATTTAAGTATGTGGCTATTAACAATGCAACAAATGTAATTGACCGTGATTTGTCACTAAAACAGCTAGAAACTACTTACAAAGCTATATAAACATTAACAGGATAATTTGTCATTCACAAAACCTTGTACAGAATAAAATTATTTTGAGCATAGGTTCTCTTTAGCAGCAATTTTAAAAGGATTGAAATTGTCAACTTTTGCCTTTTAACGGTTTTTTCTACTATCCATTGTATTTGTACATCCTACGGCTTAGTCTCAAGCGGAGAATTCTTATCATTAATCTTAGGGGCAGTACAGATCGGTGTTTGATTTATAGACGAATAAGTCGCAGATGATAGTCGACATCCTGAGCAACGGCCAAGCACTATAAACGACTGTACAAGGCCTATATGACAGTTCCAGCTCATAACAAATAGTTGATTCGAATTAACGCCACTTGAAAACAGTTTTACTTAAAGCATCACATTTAAATCTCAATCCCTTATACGTCACAGTGTATATATTTTTATATTCTATCGTTGAACCATCAATCAATGGCCATGTTTTCCTTGGTTGTGTATTATTTAACAAGTGAAGTCAGGCCTGTTGCCTCTATTTTCACAGTCAGAATGATTTCCGAGGGCTTACACAAGATACTGCTTCACCCTTAAGATCATTAGGAAGAGCATCAAACATTTTTATGGTTTTGTAGCATACACCTCTCTGGAAGATAGAAAGTTTTACACTGGAATGATGGATGTTGCTCTTTTGTCTAGTATTTATCTCATGCATTTCATTGCTTGTTATAAATGTGGGTCAATTGCATATAAAGAACTTTAGTATCGAGAATATATCCATGCAGGGGTACGGTTAACATCTTCAGTCTCCTAAAAGGATCTTTGCATGAGCATCTGCTATGGGTGTTAGAAGCAATTTTTATAACCCTCTTTTGTATGAGGAATATTTGTTTACTCTCTACTGAACTGCCTCAAAATAAAATTACTATTCCATTATAGAATTAAAATATGCATAATGAACTAATTTAAGTGTGTAGGATTTGAAGCTTTCACGGCGAACGTTAGTGATAACAGCTTCACGGGTGATCAGCCGTGTTAAACTTAAAGTTTTAACTTAAACTTTTTAAGTTTAACACGGCTGATCACCCGTGAAGCTGTTATCACTAATTTAAGTGTGCCTATAGAACTCACATTTGCTGGTGCTAAGATAGCATAACAGGTAGCGCTGAGTTTGGGTAAGATATACTTAATGTGAGCTTTCCAATCTAAGTATTTGTCTACTTGAAGGCCCAGAAATTTTATATTGTCTATTTGTTCTAATAACACGTTTATCCCAATTTCAATCGGAGTGTATGATGTTCAATGAGCTATAAATTTAACAACTGTGTCGTGGCTTATTGGTTAGCTTGCCTACCATCTAGGCAGCCCGGGTTCAATCCCAGGCACTTGCATGTGGTATTTGTGGTGGATGAAGTGGGGTCTGGGTGGGTTTTCTCTGGGTTCTCCAGTTTCTTCCATCACTCATTCCACCAAATGCTCCATCATCACCTTTCAAATCACCCATTTTGCCTGCATTTCATATCATCCTCTTCCTCACTCTCATACCTGGTGCTTGGCTGACCAGTCGCTTCCAGGTCTTCACTCTGTCTGGTCTGTAGGTTCCTCTGCTCCCCGACAGGCGTCTGACCCTAGGCACCGACCTGCAAGTCCTAGGGGGTGTAAGTCCAACATAAGGGGAGGGTAATCAGATAACGAAGATCAATTCAGAAAAGGTCTTTAAAATTAAGTTCAGATGTGTTATCACAGTTAACTTCCTAGAAACAGGACTTATTCAGAAAGAGCCAACAATTTAAAAAAATATTCTTGGAAGCTCTTCCAAAACTCTTAAGTAAGCTGAGTATAACAAGTGTTCTTCTTTATCATTTCAAATGTGTGCACCTATTAATTATGTCCTGCATATAACAAAAACAATTGAAAAGATGAAGTGTAACTCACACCTAGCCCTGAAATATCAAATACTCACCCTATGGCGTACAGGTGTTTTAGGTGATGTGTAATTCCCATTCTCTTGGCTTGATCCAAAACCATATGATGAGCATGATGATATGTTATCTCACTAGGCTTCCCAATTAATGCTGTATATATTAGATTGTGTCCTGTTATCTTCTTATACAAATTTTCCAAACATAACAGAAATGCACCATGACCAAACCTGCAGAGTGAAATATGTATGTCTGAGTAACTTAACTTTTTGTTTATTTTGAAACAGAATGTGATTTGCATGAATCGCCAAGTATCTGTTTCCCACAGTTTTACATAATGTTTATTTATTTAAATCATAATACAGTTTCACTTAGTAAGTACAAGGTGTCATAGATAAGAATAGTTGTGAGGAAGAAGAAAGTTCCGAGTCTCAGCCTAAATATAAAGCTTTTTTTCAGTTTTTATTTACCCTCTCAAGACCAATGTCAATATCACCCAAACCTTTGGACACCAGGCTCATTTTAGCATTCCTGTAGCCCCTTTCATTTGTTTTCTGCAGCACTGAATTGTTGCTTTTGAGTTAGCTCCCAGGGTACAGTAAAAGTCCGTTGAACCCCAATGTGCTTAGGGGGTTAAAAGATTTGATGATAGAATCAGGTTCTGGAGTGAAAGATTAGCTGAAACTAGTCACCATATTTCAAGGTACCAACGCATATATTTGACATGTGTCAAGAAGAAATTAAATGAGACATTCATTCCTAAGGCAGATTATATTGTAATAATTGCTGGCAAAACATGACATTTTAAATTTAATGAAAAAACTGAAGCTGTTAACAGTGAAGCAACAGAATGTATGCACTTCCTAAAATTCATAAACCAGGAAATAAAAATGAGACCCATTATAAATTGTATAAATTCTTCTACTTACAATTTAGCAAAATGGTTGAACAAAAAATTCAGTACTTTTGAATTGGTAGAAAAGATTAGCAATATAGTATTGTCTGATATTGATAAACTTGTTTCTTTTGATATAACTGCTTTATTTCCTAGCATTCCTAGAGAAAAGCTTTTGATGCTTTTAAAAAATGGTTAAATTTGTTTTAATGGTAATTTCTTTCAACAAATTTCTGGCTTGGCAATAGGTAATCCACTTTTGCCATTTCTTGCTAATCTTTTCATGAGCTTTTTTGAAATATAAATTAGTAAAGCATTCCCTTTAATTTTTAAAATATGGTACAGATATGTGGATGACATTTTTGCTGTTTTCCCTGAAAAACAAATAAATGATGCTTTAAAACTTTTAAACTTGCAAGATAAAGGCATAAAATTCTCTTTGGAAACAGAAAATAATGGCTGCCTTCTATTCCTAGATTTAATAATTAAAGACATAACAATAAATTGAATTTTGGAATTTATAGAAATCTACTCATACTGATAATTACATAAAAAATAAAAGTTTTAATCCTTTTTCATACAAATTTGCTGTTTTTAATAGTTTAATTTACAGGTTAATAAATATATCCCTAATAAGGAAGAATTTAACACAGAATATAAACACATTATCATTACTGGTTTTAATACAGATTTCATACTTAAAAAGGCAGAAAAATTTAAATATCAAAAACCTGTTAAAGAAGTTTATACACTAATGAAATAAAAGATGGTTGTATTTTTAAAAAGTTTACTTACCATCCTTGGGCTAATAAAATATTTACAGAAATTTTTAAGGAGCATGGAATAACTTTAGTCCCTCAAAATACATTTAATATACAAACTTTACTAAATTTTTCTAAAAAGGATTGAATTCCAAATTATAAAAAAATCTGGCATTTATCAATTTAGCTGTTTGGATTGCGACAGGGTTTACATTGGTAAATCTGAAGGTCATTTGGGAGCCAGAATGAAAGAGCATTTTAGAAATATTAAATATAAACAGATTGATAAATCAGTTGTGGCAGATCATTTTTGGTCATTTAATCATGAAATAAATCTAAAGGTTAAAGTCTTAAAACAATTAAATGGACCTATAGATTTAATGGTTTGGGAAAAGATATTCATTTTAAAAAACAGGGACCATGTTAGGAATTTTG
Source organism: Tenodera sinensis (assembly GCA_030765045.1). Taxonomy (NCBI): domain Eukaryota; kingdom Metazoa; phylum Arthropoda; class Insecta; order Mantodea; family Mantidae; genus Tenodera; species Tenodera sinensis. Next base: position 17,922,313 of record CM060962.1, on the reverse strand, counting down.
AAATACCACCGATAGATTGTATTTATAGGTTAGTTTTGTTTTCAGAGGTTGGCGACACCTAGATGCTCACCCACTAGTCCAGTGCAGAAAACATGACTCTTGGAAAAATGTATGTGTATACAGCTGAACCTGGTTTATGCATATATCAAGAGGAGAGGCAAGGTTACTTGTAACTCAGAATTACTTACAAATGAGATTTTTATGATGCATCATGTTTTTTTTAAGCAATACAGTGGGCCTACATATGTACAATTTTACAAACAACAAAGATATGTACGAAACTGATCCTGCTTTAAAGAAATCAGTTAATTTGGCTTGTTTTACTTTTCTTGCATTAAGTACATACAACTCATTTTGTTACTGATGACTGCACCTAGCATTGTATAAGCAATTCCTAAGACTGAAGCAATTTTGGTTTTGGTTTTCTGTGGATTAAGCTCCACAGCTTGTATGAATTTTACTTTCTGATTTGGTGTATAACATTTCCTTTTTCTGCTCTCCATGGCTGATTAAAAGTAATTATTGAGAACTGAAAGACAAAACCGCTGTTCAACAGTAATCACCAGATACAAAACATTTTTATCTTTACTTCTCGTTTGTTGCTACGACATCATTGTGCCAAAAGCCTATCAGCAAATGTATTTGTCTTTTGTTTCCATGGCCAAAAGTTACCCGCTCAGTTTGCGTGCTTGTCAACAAAAATAAGGAAAACACATCTTGAAGTTCTTTTAAGATAGTGTATGCCATATGCTCATTTACATAAAACTTGGTTAATTCATTGAAATTTAATATGTAGACCAGATTGGATTGCGTTCAGTGAGTTCACAAGTTGCCATGAAGGCCGGTGAACATTGAACATGTCAATTGAAATGTACAATCATGTCAATAAATATACAGAATAGCATATAAAACACACTATATACAGGCACAAAAAAGAAGAAAACAGGGTAAAGGAGAAACACAATCAAAACTTCCCTCTAATTATAAGCCTTATTAATGTATATTTACAGATATAAACTGAACTTTGCTTTAAACTTTCACTAGGGTTTTCCTGCCACGTCCTATTTGGTTATAATACAATTATAATTTAGCTATAATATAACTAGCAATGAATGGCACCTTTTGTCAGATTTTCTTACACATATACATTAAGGTAGCTTTCACACAGGCATCAAATTTAATTAACAATCATTTGTCACTAAAGAAGCTAGAGATTACTTACAAAGCTACATAGGCAACAGGATAATTTGCCATTCGGATAATCTTATACAGAATAAAATGAGCTAAAACTACTTACAAAGCTATATACGCATTAACAGGATAATTTGTCATTCAGATAATCTTATACAGAATAAAATGAGCTAAAACTACTTACAAAGCTATATACACATTAACAGCAAATTACATATAAATGCATTACATACACATAACATCCTATTAACACGTTTCCAAATTACATTTCGCTTGGACCTACAAAAATGTAAGTATAAATACAAATCACTTAGAACTGGGTTACGTACGAGGGTGTATCAAAAAGTAACAGGATATTTTTTTTTTTTTTTGTTTAAACACGCGCTCGTCAAAATTCACTAATCGTGGTAACAGAGAGGTCTGACCTTGACTGACACTGGGATAGGTGCCACACTGTCCGTGCGCTGTTCAGTTTGTCTGACAGAGTCATTGTGTAAGCATGTGTTTCAGTGACCCCACATGGATTTCAAGTTAGAAAAACAAGCGACAATTTTGTTTTGTGTTCTGAAAAAATCTGGAACTGAAATGCTGAAAATGATACAGATAGCATATTGAGACCAAGCTTTATCAAAAACATGTGTTGCAAGAAGACAGGCGATTAACGATAGCGAAGATAGCAGACATTATGCACATTTCCTATGGGTCAGCTAAAGACATAATTTGTAATGGTTTGCGCTACAGAAAAGTGGAGGCAAAATGGATTCCACAAGTGAGGAACAAATGTGTCATCAGGTCATGACCTGCCAGTGATGGATCATAAGGCTTTGGAGGGAACCCAACTTTCTGGACCAGGTTGTAACTTGTGGTGGGAGCTGGTTTCATCACTATGATCCGGAAACCAAACAACAAAGTGCACAATGGAAACATCCTGACAGCCCAAGGCCAAAAAAAGCGAAGGTGCAACCAAGTGCAGGGAAAGTCATGCATCTTGTGTTTTTGGACAAAATTGGGGTAATTTATGACCACGTGGTTCCTAAACACACCACAGTAACTGCTCAATACTACAGTAACGTCCTTAAAGTACCACTCAAGAGGAAAATGGCCGCCAAGAGACCAGAAGACCAGAACTTGCGGCCAATGGATGGATCCTCCATCAGGGCAATGGCCCTGCTCATCGAGCCATAGCAACACAAGAGGCAATCGCTCAACTAGGTATCAATATCATGCTCCACCCATCATATTCACCAGATCTAGCACCCTGCGATTTCTACTTGTTTCCACAAGTGAACAAACATCTTCATGGGTGCCATTTTCAAACCGATACAGAACTAAACAGTGTTATTTCGGGTGTACTGAACAGGATGTCAAACAAGGGCTTCTCTGAGTGTTTTGAAAAGTGGATAGAACGTTGGAAGCAGTGTGTAATGTCAGAAGGAGATTATTTTGAAAGCTTGTAATTAAATTTGAATAAAAGGAAATCATGGTGGCTAAAAAAAAAAAATTTTCCTGTTACTTTTTGATCACCCTCGTATAAAGCAGGTTCAACTCTATGTTTTAAGGATTGTTAACAGCTAACTCAGTAATATTACCTAGGCATCCATGCTTCTGCCATCCACTGAAGATCCATATTGCAAGCTAAAACCGGAATATGAGGGTGCGCTATCTCCACAGGAGCATGAGCTGGATTCCCATTTGTCATTAGTGTGTCTATAATCAACTGAAGTGCAGTCTCCCACCTCACTGGCTCACCAAACAATACTACTGCTTCAATGGGAGGGAAGTATTCTGGAAATGTGCATGGCTGCAATGTTAAAAAAACAAATATCCTTCTCACCTTTAGCAACACATTTAAGTCTATTTCAATAAAGCTTGGTGACCTTTGAGAAACATACTAAGAGCACCACAAATATCAGAAAAATCAGTTATCAAACTTTTAAGAATCTTCCCCAATACCACTATTGCCAAAAGTACTTTTAGTTATTGATAAGCAACACCTATGGAGTGGCGCAAAATAGGTGTTGGAATGCTGTGACGGTATTCACGTCACCGATCTGATTATGTGCTGGTCACTTACATGGACCATGTAGTTCCGTTGTTGCCTGCCCTTGTAGGGGAGAGTAGCACCTGACGGGCAAAGTTTGTCACCACTGTGGCAAGTTTTGATTGGTCTACTCAAGGTTACCCAATCTCTGGCATGACAACAGTGAAGAGACAGGCAGAGCAGAGAACTTCAGGAGAAGAGAGGTTCTACATCTTTATCACTTACTTCAACCAGCTGCAAGGGCACATAATGTGCCCATAAAAGAGAACTAGGAATCAACTTTGAAAGCTAAGTAGTACATGAACTTTTATAATTGTTAAATTCCTGCTACACGAGTTTAGGGGCCGGCCTCTCATTAGGGCTTGCAAATTTGCGCTAGCGTTTTCCAAATTGAAACGTGCTTTTGTAAAACTCCATACTCTCTCTCATATCTAAAATTCAACTATTTAATATTATTTGTTAATGCTGGAAATTCAGTTGTTTTAAGGTAACTGTTCAACATTGAAGTTATGTATGGAGCTTGAAAATGTTAAACTGTAATGTAATTACCCTTTGTGAGGGGATATAGGTAGCCATGTTGTTTGTAATTTGAAATGCTTGAGATGTAATATTTGTTTGAATCATGCATTTTGCATGCATTGACTGAGTAACATATCTACACATTCTTCTATTAATTAAATCTTTAGCACCAGTTTTAAACAATTCCAAGAAGCCAGTATACCTGGGCAAGTGTTGCCAATTATCTTCTGATACTTAAGCAGGAATATTCGAGCTGGTATCTTTGGGCCATTGCTGCCACCCTAACAGCTACCAGAAATATACATCAATGTATTTGTTTTATCTATAGGATATGTATTGTTACTATTCTTGTACTTTGTTACATACAAGCCTCACTTCCCCCACTATGCTATTTAACTGCACCTTTCCATCAGGCACATTGGTTAATAAGTTGATTCAGAATCTAATGTTCCCCTCTAATTGAGTTTAGTACATTTTCCATCCTGCTCCTTTCCCTAATTCAACTGAAAGAAGGGGAAGTGCAGCAATACATAAACAAACAGAACTGGTGCTACTGGGGTACTGGGAATCCACATGTTCATGTTGCTGCTCCGCTACATCCACAGAAAGTCACTGTTTGGTCCACAATGCATTATTGGGCCCAATTTCATTGAGAACAGCAACCAAATGCTTGTACTGGCTGCACAACACTGCCAAATGCTCCAAAACTACTGGGTCATACAGGATGCAGCATATCCACACAATACTGAGAAGTTTTTGCTTTCCTTCAGGTGATGTTCAAAGAGTTGACCTGGACATTGTGTAGAATGGCTTCCTAATAGTCCTTGCACACACTTAGCTCTACAATCAGCTGTGGGCAAAACCAGTGTTGTGATTATGACCTTCACTTGAAATGGTAGCAGTGTAACACATGCGCTGATTCTTTTCTCTCCTAGCTGCCACATGGACACTTGTTCAAGGGCAAATGACAGACAACGTACTGTGGAACATGTTACTATGGCATCTGCTAAGAAAGCATTGACTCAAAAATGAACATTTTATGTTGAATGGGAGAATGAATTCTATTGTTGCAAAACTTAAGACAATGTGGCACTATTTGTAAGGTAATCTGCAAAAGTATGTTGGTATCTTGTAATATATAAAACTAGAGTTCATTGCAAAACAGTCTAATGATTTCAGAAAAGTACAAAACATTTTGTTTCTGTTTTTGAATCCATTCCCTATCGATCTTACAAGTGCTGAAATAAGGTTCCACACAGAACTAATAGATTTGCAAAGAGGTGTATTACTGAAACAGAAATGTACAAATCTAGCAGGTGCAGATATTTTTTTAATGTTAGATAGCACTAAATATTTGCAATTGACATCAGCCTCACTTACAATGCAAGCCATGTTTATATTAAGTTATGTATGTAAGCAGTTTTTTCAAAATTAAACATCGTTAAATCAAAATACAGGTCACGGATAAGTAATGATAATTTACTGGCTCAACCATTCGTGGCAACTTCCATTTTCACTTCAGATTTTCATTTATTGATATACCGCGAAGACAGTCCAAGTAATGAAGTCCCTACATCATCACCACCACCACTGCCTGACAGGACAGTTGTAAAGTCGCCAATTTCAGTCCCCTACCCCAAGCGTTTGTCCTATGCCAAGCAGGTTGCAGAACCTAATGTGTTGGGGTTTGCCCACCGCTGCTCTACATGCTCATTGGTGCAGAAGGAAGATACTTTATACCTTCTGCAGTACATTTCAGTTTCTCTACTATAGCATACATGTGAGAACAAGACTATAACCTCTTATCATGTTGTAGTAAACAAACTTTCTAATTCCTATTTTCTGCCACCTTATAAGCTGCAACAGGAAAAAGGGTAGTAACTCACTGCATAACAGAATAATTTGCTACCAAAATCAGAGGATACAAACATATTATTTTCTTGTACATGGCTGTTTCTCTGTTTTTCACTAACTTTCATAGCAAAAATAAAAAGCAATTTTATCTCCTGCTTTTCCATTAATTTCATTACTTGGGTAGAAGGAAAATATATCAGAGATAAACATGTAGTAAAAACTTGATTAAAATTTAATTTTGAATGAAATGATTATTTTATTCAGAGCTAGTCTGGCATGGATCCTAAGTTAGCTACCCAGCTCTATAGGACTAGATATGATTGAAGCGATTTCATATGTGTATTACAGCTGAATTTTTTGACATGTTGTCACTAAACTTTATAGATACACAGAAAAACTCAACAAGTTCTGTTTTGTCATATCCATGTTTCAGACTTCCACTGTGCTTGTGTATGCCCAACTGTCTCTTCGCTCACTGAAGGCCGACCCGTTGGTTTCCCTTTACAGAGGTATCTTGTGGTTAGAAAGTGCCAAATGGTGTTGCAAATGGTGGTCCTTTGTGGAATTTTGTTCTTAAATGTCACTGCACTGTGATAGCAGATCTAAGAGAATGAAACTGGAGCACAACATATGCCCTTTCCTTACCTGTCAGCACTTTGACTAATTGCTAACTGCCTGCCTCTCATGGTAGAAATCTGAAACATGGATGTGACAAAACAAAACTTGTTGAGTTTTTCTGTGTACCTGTAAAGTTTGGTGACTATGTCACAAAATACAGCTGTAATAAACAAGTGAAGTCGCTTCAATCATTTGTAGTAACCCTGTATTTTAACTTACCAACATGCCCTTTACTAATTTTATAATAGTGTAACAATACTGCATTGCCTGAGAAACTGTTGTTTTTGTTATCTGAAGCAGCCCACACCACTGTTATTAAATAGGCATGAATGAAATGTTTTATACGGTAGCACATAACAAGTTGCCTAGTTTTGGAGGCTTATGCCTAATTACTCAGACAGGAGAGAAACATAACAAATGTACCAATTGAAACTACAGAACATGCCATTTATTTACCTCATGTTATGGAACTATTGTTTAAAATGGGCTCCATTCCTGCAAGCTTGTAATGAGACTGGAAAACACACAATGCAGCAGATCTCCATCTACGGCTGCAATTTCTTCAGTAATGGCTTCTTTCAGCGCTGGTAGAGTTGCAAGACCTCTAGTAAAGAACTTCTCTTTCAAAAATCCCCACAAGAAGAAATCAGGAACTGTAAGATCAGGTGAGCAGGCAGGCTATGCAATGTCTCCAAACCTTGAGATGACGGACTTAAATTCATTTCTGAGGAATGATGTGCTGTTGCATGCCATATGGGTCATAGCACCATCCTGTTGGAAGTAAACATTTGGATCTATTCCAATTCTTCTGAGTTCAGGAATCAGAAATGTCTGTAACATTGTTATGTATCAGTCTGAATTTACTGCCGCAGTTTTTCTCCAGCGTTATTTTCAAAGAAAAACGGTCCCACGATTCCAAACTCACTGACACCACACCAGACAGTTACCTTTGGAGAATGTAATGGTTCTTCAACGATTTCCTTGGGATTAGTGACTGCCCAGTACCTCATGTTCTGTCTAAATGGAAGTGGGCTTCATCACTCATGAGCAATGTTCCCCGAACATCTGGATTTTCCTATACCATGTTAAGCATGGTGTTGCAGAAGTTAGTTCTTGCAGGTCAATCCACAGGGAGAAGTTTTCGGGTCTCTTGCAATTTGTATGGGCGGAACTTGAGTTCACGTAATATACGTCCTAAGGATCTTTGAGAAATGACCAATACTAATGAGTGTTTATGAGCTGAATGACAAGGACTGTTCAAAAGCTTGTCTTAATCGAGCAGCATTTTCTGGTGTACGCACTGTTTTTGGTGGACCATGTTTAATGTCTAGGACACTACCACATGTTGCAAACTTATTCACCCATTGCATAATTGTTTTCTGTGAAGGAATTGGACCGTGCCTTAGTGCACTGAAATGAACGCAAAATAATCTCTGCATTGTCACAACAGACTTACTCTCGTGAAAGAAATGCATCGCTGAAATATGATGTCCCACTGACCAATGCTCCATAGCTACTAACGCTGAAGTAAACAAAACAAAACTGCATCATTACCATCATTCATTGGAATAGTATTACTAACTGTATGGCTTCATATGTTCCCAAGACATAGAATTGAAACTAGGGAGTTTGCTATGCGCCACTCAGGATAAAAGATAAATATTAAGGAGTAACTGCTGTTTTCTATTTGAATAACTATTTATTTTATTCTTTTGCTTCAAAATTCAGGCCTTCTGACACATCAAGTAGCGCTTCTTTTGCTTGCATGCGTAGATTTTATAATTTAAATTTTATAAATTTTATGGGTTTATTTATTACCTAACACCATGCCCCATAATATATTACGTGGTTTATAGAAACATGGTTTATATAGACACATACAATTTTCTTAAATTATGAATTTTCCAACATGTAAGCACCTTCTAGTTTACTTTAAATGCTCTTTCTTCCACTCTCTCTTTCTCAGGAGTCGGTCTGGGTGGCTCAGTTGGTTAGATGCTGGCCTACTGTTCCCAAGGTCGCGGGTTCAAACCCGACCCAGGCCAATGGTTTTTAAGTGTGCTTAAAAACGACAGCTCCATGTCAGTAGATTTACTGGCATGTAAAAGAACTCCTGTGGGACAAAATTCCGGCACACCGGCGATGCTGATGTGATCCTGGCAATTGACAGCGTCATTAAACAACAAAATAATTTTTAATTTTTTTTCTTTCTCAGGAAATAACAATACTTTGAACTTAATATTTTCCACCTAATTATAATTTATTCCCTGATAATGTTGCTTCAAATATTGTTATGGAAGCTCACAAGGGAAGTGTGTAACAAAGGCTTTTGTTCCAAACTTTAAGTGCATTTCGCTTATTTCCAGAATATATGTTCAAACCAAATGTGCAAATATATATAAATGAAATACCATAAAAACAATAAAGGGATCTTTGTTCTGAAGATAACACCACTGTCACAAAATGTAACACAGATGTTTGTTTGCACATACAGTTAAACGTATCATCAGGACATGAGCAAGAAAGAAGCCATTCCAATGTGGATGTCCTATCCTAGAGAGACGTTGCCACCATACTGAACCTTCAACAAGAGGAGGATACTGCAGCATTCTTTTGGCTGCACATCCAAATTTCTGGGATTGCATAGGCATGAAAAGCAAGTAGATGTCAGACATTTTGGATTCAGTGTTAAACTAGACATTTCAGTAACCCAACAACCTCTCAGCCCACATTAGGTTGAGTTATCAAGATTCTATTGTATAATAATGTAAAATAGAAAATAAATAAAGCATTGCATATTTCACAAAACAACTTACTGCTTTAAACTCTTCCCTGCTGCAAAGCAGATTTGTTACCTCAAGGTTTCATTTATTAGGTGCTAATAAGGCACATAGAGAAACTTACAACACTTATTCTGCGTTTATGATCCACTGCATCAAGTGCTGGAAAAGCATTGCGCATTTCTTCTAGTGTCACAACTTCTTTGAAACCCAGATGATGAGCAATTTCCACTATAGGACCTTGTCCAGATATCAGAGTTCTTTTTTTATGATACTGTCGAAACATACGCAGTGGTGAATGTGCCATCACTACTTGATCCTCGTGGATCTGCAAACATAAATCATTACATACTGATGAATGAAGTAAAAGCTAGTCAGATAAATGAAAAAGAACTAATTATCCATTTATTCATTAGACAAAATAAAAATTTCCTACTGTATAGAGTACTTCACAGACTATTTCCAGAAAATTCACAAACATTTTATAATTTCTTAAATATACAGTACTTTAAAAAAAGTCATTAGTAATTTTGGAGAAAATAAACAATATATAAAAATTTAAGGGTAATGGGGTAAATGGTAGTTTGGGGTGTGGGACATTTCTTTTGAAAGTTGTGTTGCATCTTTGGAAGATAGTTTCACATTTATCTGGGATTTCATTTTTTAATTATGATGTTCATAAGTCATGCACACACAAACACATACACACATTTTTCTTAACCCTTTGGTTCTCTTTAAAAATAGTACACATTCTTGGTCCCTCGGGTCATAATGACCTGATGCACAAAATTCTAAGAATTAGTGTCAAGGAAATATGTTATTAAGTTGCATTTATTTCTTGCTTAACACAGATAAATTGCTATTATGTAATGTCACTTTGGTATTGTCGAAACAAAGGCAGAGAAACCTCTTCTTTGCTTGGTAAATTAAGAAGCTCTGTCTTGTTTTTTCTCACTATCCCCTAAACAGTAATTTTCCTAATGAGAAAATATAGGATGTAAAGAAATTGCTCATATGTCAGATCCATAACAACATGCATACCTTGCTTTTTCTTGCATGCTGCTTGGTGGTTTCCCTGTGTAAATCTGTGCTTTTAGAACATATGTAGAGGCACTGTTGCAGTGTCCATATCTTTATTCCATACTTGATGGGTTTACTTGGAATATATTGTTTAAAGGGACAGTGACCCCTGAAACCCATCAGTTGCTCACCAACAGTTACGGTTGACCCAGGATTGTATAATTTTGCAAGTATTTCCACCCACTGTTCCCATCTCCTACAGAAGCTAGTTTGTCATTTGTCTGACCCATATGATTTATAAACACCAGCTAGCAATAGTACACCAATGTATGCTTCTAATGTAATTTCATCTAAATCTTCCCAATGGTCACCATACACTTTTCGGCCTTCAACATTAGTCATTTTCAACACAATATTGCAAAGTGTTTTGTTCATAATTACTTGAAAAGCAGATTTTGTCATTCACTCTGGATGTAGCATATCTGGTTGGACCAGGTTTTGTTTGTTTATGTCTGTACTCGATGCCCGTCCATATTGTAGATAGGGTACTAAATTCCAATGGATGTTTTTATATTTTGGTTGAACTACAAATTGTCATTTCTAACCAGATTGTCTGAAGAACAATTTTCCAATTTCAATGTAGGGCAAATGCTGTCTCCAATAGTATGGTTTTCTTGTTCTGAAATATTCTCCAAACTGTCAAATACACTGTCTAATGCTTCCAATACACTTTCAGTGGAGCAACATTTTGTCCTGATAATATATCACTATTCACTACGACAACTAAAATTTCACCCTCTTTCAACAGTCAGTATGATACAACTGAGTTGTATTATCCTGCATTTATTTCAACAATATGTATATTTCCATTGTTGCAAAAGCAAACTGCTGTTATATTGCTGTGCACATTGACATAAGATGGCTCAAGCTAGGAAGTTGTCTGGTTTGCGCAGACACACAGAGTCAGAGTCCCCTCACTCCTGTTCACTGCTACATGACCAAAGAATATACGTCCTTTCCAAAAATAATAGGTGTCTTAGGTCAAGTAATGGTACCAGTGCAATTTTACTTGTGTTTGTGTTAAAATGAGTAAATTATCGCAAAATGTTCTGCACATCCAAAATCACGAGGTTATAAATAACGTGGTGAAATTTATGGAAAAGGAAAGTGAAGCCGGGGTATTTATTATAGATATTAAAAATGCGAGGGAACGAATGTCTGTGGCAGTAGGAGTTTCTAAAATGGCATTAACACGGACACGTCATGAGGTGAAGAGAGAAAAAGGTATCGGTGAACCATTGTTTGAAACTCCCAATAAAATAAGAAAAAGGAACAAACAAAAACGGGTCTTGATGAGTTTGATAAAGGGGTAATAAGGAGGATGATAAACAATTTCTGCCTAATAGAAAAATGTCTTCCAACAATACTGAAACTGGTTGGTGCAAGCGGATGACAATCGTTATATCAGACAAACTTATTGTTGAAGCATGTTTTTCTTTATTGTCCATTGTAAGGTGCGACAAAAAGACATATGTTTCTGCAGCATTATTGTCTCAGCATTAGTAAGTATATTATGTTCAGTCAATTACATGATGGATTCAGTAAATTTATAACATTTTTAAACATCTATATAATTGGTATTTAAGAGCTGGTCCATACTGCCATAGACTTGCAGGTTTTAAAACTTCCGGTACTCCATCGGGTATATAACTACCAGTACTCAGTGCCAGTGAGTACCAGCCCAACAAAAGCCCTGGTTGTACGTCAATTGTGTATTGCTACCCTCATTAGTGAAGTGCCAAAGACCGTGGGATGGGGAAGCTATGTTAAGTATCTGGACAAACATTAAGTTGATGTGACTATACGCACAGTAAAGCATAGCGGGGTGGAGTGGGCCCCTCCAAGGTTACACTACTACCCCTCTCGCTGCAACTTCCTAGTTTGAGGCATCTGTACACATGAATTTGGACATACTGGAACATGAAGTTTAATATAAAAAAAATTAGTAATTAGTTTTAAAAGCAATTGGGTCATTATGACCCAAAGAACACAAGTGTAACAATTTCAATTATAAAATTATGAAATAGGTGTTCTTTTACATTCAAGGTTATAGGAGTAGTGCATATCAAGAGGAAAAAATACACAAAGTTACAAGTATCAGCTATTAAATTTAAATTAGTACCACAAAAATAAATTTCTTGTTAGGTCGTATTGACCCAAAGATAACAGCAGGGTTAAAATGTCCTTTTTAGGACTATGCAAGCCTCAAAACTTGTATTTGTGGTAAAATCTCAATATAACAGTTTTGGTTGGAATGCAATACTTCATGTGTCTACTAGGTATATGGTAGGGAAGGTAAGAATTTAATTCTACAGATTCTAATCTTTGCTAGTATTTCCTTGTTAATGTCTGACTCAGAGCCACACAAGTAATAAAAGAGTACAGAAGCTGCATCGGTTTATAAAATTTCATGACTGCTTTCCCTCTTGCTTTATTTAAGGGAGTGAATTTTATAAGTTCACATATTTTTTGAAATTATACTTTACATTCTATGTTACACTTTGTTCAGTCTTTTGAGACAGAGGGAGGAGCAGATAGGCAGCAGGTTGGGCTGCACCGTAGCCTAGTGGTTAGAGCATTCGCTTCTCACCAAAGCGACCCAGATTCGATCCCAGGCAACCGCATGTGGGATTTGTGGTGGACAAAGCGGCGCTGGGGCGGGTTCCCTCCAGGTTCTCGGTTTCCCCCGCCATCTCATTCCACCAGTGCTCCATCTTCTTTCTATGTATCATCAGTGTCACCGCCTGTGGTGCCGTATGTAGTAAAAGTGGGGGTTAAACACTACAACAAAAAAAAAGCGACAGGTTGCTCGTGTCTGAAGATCACTTATGCGTGCCGACACACTGCAATAGCAAAATGCACTGTTGCAACATTTGCATCTCTTTCACACTTCTGTTACATTGTTTACATGTTCATTCTTTATTTATGTACTTAATTGTGATGGCTTTAACAGCTTTTTCTCACATTGGGACGATAAATGCATTTAATATAAAAAACTGGAGTACACGATCATATTTACTTGAACTACATTACTTTTATTCCTTTCTCGTAAGTATATAAATATATATCAACACAGCTGGTACTACATATGATCCCCACAAAAAGAACGAAAGAAGGAAATACAAGCAGAACAGCAAAACATTAATTACTTTGATATAGATATGTTGTTGTTAGCTAATGCTGGATTTCTGACAATGAAGTCATTAATCCTCTTGCTCTCCAATATTTTTCACTGATGGATGGGGCACTAGAAGTGGCCGGGCATATTTGAAGGTGGTCTCGATCCATTTCCTCTTGCAGATCACATAGAGGACAGAGTGGTGAAGAATATATCCCAATTCTGTTTAAATGTTTTGCCAGACAATCATGTCCTGATATAGATATGTACATTTGAATTTACTCAATCTTAGTATCTTACAGTTTGTTTCTTTTTCTTCCTCATCCTCCAAAGACAACAGAGAAGCCATGAACCTTGTCAAGTTCACGAATGGTTTTGTTTTCATCACATTTCATCTTTGTTGGAGTTGTATAGTTGTGAATATCTAGTTTAATGGTTCTTATTGCTGTACTTATGGGAACGCCAATGGCAGACACAGTATGTGTAATCAGCGAGCCACACTTGCCATTCCCTCCTTTAAAGTAATTGTAAATATTTTGAATAATGTGTGCCGCCTGCTTATGTACTGGTTTTCCACATCCTATAGGCGAGGAATTTGCTTTATAAGTGGCAGATGCATAACCTGTTTCCCAAGGCCGCCACATGTTCATACAGGTTTAAGAGTTTGGTGCATACTCTGTTGTGCGCCACTACTCAGGTCAGAATGACTGCATAAACCTTGCAACTGTCTGGTTTGTTTTGGTTTTGGTTCCCACACATGTGCCAGCCACGCGATGTCCTTATCTCCCCCTTCCACTGTCTCAAAAGATTTGAACAAAGTATATATAGGTACTATATATTTTTTTATATTCTGATTATCTTATGACCTAAACTGGGTCCACTGGGTATTTAACTTTGCTCTTATTGGAACTTTTCTAATACTTTTAAGCTGTTGCATCACTCTTTAAAAGTAATTATTTCTTGACCATCTGCAAATATTGAATTAATACACTGCTTCCTTTAATCCAAAGGAATTCTCTGACATGGCATGTTCAAGATACAGCTGAACCTGATTTATACAATATCAAGGGGAAGATTACTTGTAACTCAGAATTACTTACAACTGGTTTTGATAATGCATCATATTTTGTTTCAAGAAAAAGCAGTACAGTGGCCCCACATGTGTAAAATTTTACGAACAACAAAGATGTGTATGAAGAAAACATTATTTTGAACTTGGTCCCACTTTAAAGAAATCAGTTAATTTGGCTTGCTTCACATTTCTTACATTAAGTGCATACACCTCATTCTGTTTGTTACTGATGACTGTGCATAGCTTGGTATAAGCAATGCCTAAGTCTGAGCAGTTTTGGTTTTGTGTGGATTAAGTTTCACCTCCCATATGAATTTTACTTTCTGATCTAGTGTATAACATTTCCTTTTTCTGTCTCCATGGCTGATTAAAAGCAACTGAGAGCTGAAAGACAAAAGCGCTGTTAATCAGTAAATATCAAATACTGAAAACCTTTATCTTTACTTCTTCTTTGTTATGACGACATTGTCATGCCAAAAGACACCATCTTTACTAGCAAATGTCTGTCTTTTGTTTCCATGGCCAAAAGCCACCCACTCAGCTTGCGTCTTTGTCAAAAGAGATAAGGAAAACATGCCTCAAGTTTAAGATTTGTATGGCATATGCTCATTATAATTACGTAAAATTCAGTTGTATTTCACTGAAATTCAATACATATAACAGCAAATAGTGTATAAATGCATTGCATATAAGTTTCTGCTAATTGTTTCTAAATTACATTTTGCCAGGATTTACAAAAATGTATGTAAGTATAAATATGGATTACTTAGGCCTGGGTTATGTGTAAAGCAGGTTCAACTGTATATACCAAATGAATCACCTCTCTTCTCACGTTTCTGCACCTATCCAATACACAGACTGTCTTAAATGAAAACATCACCACTTTTGTCAAATATGTTCTTCTGCAGTCATAATTCTTGAAACATTTTTATTTGTTCATGTGCCTAACTAGAATTTCTGATTGTTACACACCTGTAAAGTAGCCCCAAAAACCTTAAAGATCAATAGGTTTGCACTGATCAGAAATCCATATGATACGGAAATGTTTTGTTCCAGAGCATTTCTCAAATGTAGCATGTGGCTGAGTATTAGTATTGCAGTGGAATTGGCATTCAATGGTTCAGATTTCGATTTTCAATTCTTTATCACCCACACATCATGGGTTAATCTTAATAACAAAAGATCTCTGAAATTATATAAAACATTGAAAAATGATTGAGGCAAACAAAAATACATTGAAATCTGTGACAAAGTAGGAAGAGGGGGTTGACATGGGTTAGAACAGGAGTTAAGGGGTATGATGAATGGATATATTAAGGGGAGATATCCAATATGTGAAAAAGAAGACAGCACTTGGCATTATATTTTTGATTGCAAAGGAATCTTGAATCTAAGATCAGAAGAAAACAATAAAACTTGGAAAGTTTATTGGCAAGGTGGGACAAAAATGGCTATGGAAAACAGGGAACACCAAGGAGAATAATTAGGTTGCAAATATGATAGGAAAATTAGTATGAGATGTATAAGGAAACCAAAATTTTAGACCCTAAGTTTAATATAATTATGCCCAATTCTATACACAACCCGGGTTAACTATAATGGGGCATGGAAAAATGCAACTCTCAAAATGAGGAGATAAATCGGGTAGTAAAGCTATTTCTAGCAAGTAATTATATATGTAATCAAGTACTGTAATTAATTTAGGGTACTGGATGCTTTGAACTATGTAATATTTAATAGTCAAACAACTTCAATTTATTTTGAAAATAAATTTGTAATTAATGTTTTGTATTTTATATATTGTTAAAGTAATGATAATAAATATACTATAATGCTATGCTATCACTCACACAGAAGACTTTTTAGCACTTTGCCAGACAAATTTTGTGATTCACCTATCAGTTGTTCAGATAAAGGCATTGTCCATACGTGAGTTTTAAAAGGTATGTTAACTTCTGAAATCAGAGAATACTGATTTCAATTTGTTGCGTTTCAGGCAATGAAAGTGCAAATATGAGGCATTCCAAGGGACAATTCAGGCACTGAAATAAAATTTCAATGCTAAAAAATACTTAAATAATCCAGTAAATTAAGAAAAATCATAAAATCACACCATAAGATTCTGGAAAATATATATTATATACAAGAAGAAAATTAATTATATTGTTTCAAAGAAAAAAGAATGCATTTTAAACATAGTTTTATTCTAAGTGATAGCGATGCAAAATGTTGAAAATTTATGCTGTCTCGGTCATATATTTTTTTCAATGTATTTTTAGATACACAACACTTTCAAAGCTTTTACTGCTTTTAGCTCAGACTACTATTTGATAACTAAAGCTCTTGTTGCATCCAAGTACTCAAATTGTAGAATTTGCCACAAATGTTGTCCTTTTCACAATGTCAAATGATTTTATAAAATTTATGAAGCATATGAAGGTTGAATTATCTCCTACTCTCTGTCATATTTTGCGGCAAAAAGATACAATGTCTTAAAATGAAAACACTATTAGCCCTTCAACTGAGTATACTCTGCAGAATTTTTTTATGCAACCTTTCAACTAAATAGTACACCTGATATGACATAAACAATGAAGTCTGAGACATTCTTAGAGATCCAGATCATCAATAATAAATGCACTGCTGCAGAATCCTTAGCAGCTTACCTGGGGGAGAGTCTAAGATGAGCGAGCGTCCAGCACCACAGCCAAGTTACTGTAAATGAAGTGAAGTCCACAAGCACTATGTTGCCAGATATGCCATCTGAGAATAGTTGCCGCAACAATGGTCAAAATGCTGTACTATCAACGAAAGGCATTTTTCAAACCTGGAAGCTGTATAGTAATGTAAAGCCAGAAGTATAGGTCCATAAGGTGAGATTTCATTAGATTTAGGTTATTTAGATATGTAACAAAAATATATTTTACATTGCAGGGAATAGTCAGAAGTTTTAGTATATGTAAAGAGAAATATTCTCAATATATTAGTGTTTTGTTTGAAAGCCATATAAAAGATAATTTCATACTCATCAACACTAATTTTTGAAGATTACTGTGTTAATGTTTAAGTAATGCAATTACATCCCAAAGGAGAAGAAAAAGAATGTCTTAAGAATCAAGAAATAAATGGTTTTATTTTCTCTCTTTACTCTTTTTCCTTTTGTGATCCTAAAGCATGTGTGCATTTCAAAAGACAGAAAAATTAATTTAACCACAACCTTAACACCAGAGAAAAGTTTGGGTGTTAAATATGTAGTCTGCTAACAGAAGTGTATAATTATCAACAGAAGATGCAGCACTCCTAACACAAACATCCCATTTAAGATATCCATACATCTGAATGAAAACTATTATACAAAGTGTAAAATACTTCCGAAGACAGAACATGCTAAGCTCTCAGATATAAGCTCAAGATTTGCCCATACAGTCAGCTGCAAAGTTTAACGTGGACACAACAGAAAATAACTGTAACATGCAAACATTTTCTATTTGCCCCAAAATACATGAAAATTGCTTAAAAATACATATAAGCAAACATTAACCTCCTCTTCTTGAAGAACATATATTTATAATTCAAGTTTATATATAGCACTGGTACCGTCAGACCACAAACCATCGCCTGAACAATAGACTAAGTTGAAGGCACTTTTGCTCTAGTACCATTAGTATTCTTAAGAATCACGGTTTTATTAGATGCTCACAACAGAGAGGATAAATATATGTACATACATCACATTCAACATATGCACCAGTTGCAGAAAACACATACTTTAATCAATATTAACCTTATCAAACACAGCTTATTTTACACATCAAAGCATTAGTCATGCCATCCACAAGCATTCTTATAGAATATAACACCAATAATGTCAGGTTTTTTTAAGTAACATTAAGTGAAATTAACAGTTAACTTGCATAATTAAAACTCTCAATTATGATAGGACATGTTATGCAACATGTTTGCCTCCTCGGCTGCCAGAAGTGTTGCTGGCATCCCGCATGGATCCTTAATGCTCCTCTACTAGACACCTAATGAACATATACAAGGGTCACTATGAAAGTTTTGAGACACGAGAAAATGAAAGTTGATCCACTCGAATTGGATGCAGGATGGGATAGCCCCATCCTTTGTGAGTAAATTCTATGATCTTAAAAGTGGCCAAAGTCTTGAACGTTTGTCACAGGCTTTTGGGGACAATGCTCCTTCCCACACGGCAGTTATTCAGTGCTTTCAGGAATTTAAAAGGTGCTGAACACCTCTGAAAGATGAGAAGAGCAGCATGCGTCCAACATTGGCAGTGACTGAGAAAAACATCGCAGTGTTGTGAAAAATGCTTCACGAAAATAGTCCCATAACATTTAAAGAAATTGAGGCAGCATTGCAGATTGGATCGTCAGCAGTTTTGAAAATCCTCCAATTCCTTTGCATGAGGAGGGTCACATCCCAATGGATGCCTCACAATTTGACAAAAGAACAAAAACATGTCCGTGTTGAATGGTGTGAGGAAATGCTGGCAAGGTCCAAAGGAGGGCACTCCAGACATGATTCTGACATCATCACAGATGATGAAACCCGGATTTATTAGGTTGATCTGGAGACTAAGCAGCAATCAGTGCTGCAGATCTTTTTGATGACAAGAAGTGAAGTGTGGCCAAAGCGTCCACAAGAAAATGGTGGCCTCATTTTTCCTAAAGGGTGGTCTTGTGGCAACCATTTCTCTGGAGGAGCAAAGCGCAGTTACTGCTAATTGGTACACCACAGTTTGCTTGCCAAAAGTGTTTGTCAAGCTTCAAGAATGGTGACACAGACCATAGGACTGTGAGGGATTCCTTCTCCATCACAACAACGTGTCCGCACAAACAGCCAACATCACCATTCAGTTCCTGGAGTCTACAGACTTCAAACTTAAGATTCATTCACCATTTGGTCTCAACCTGGCCCCATATGATTTTTTCTGTTCCCGATGATAAAAAACGGCATGCCTGGAAAGAGCAAAAATGCTCTCTTCCAACTACCTACATGCTGCGGGTTGTTCATCCTTGTGCTCCTGGCATTCCTGAAGTAGGAGAGTCACTACCTGATACCACTTTACTCACAAAGGATGGGGGCTACCCCATCCTGCATCCAATTTGAGTGGATCAACTTCCATTTTCTCACACCTCAAAACTTTTGTAGTGACCCTCGTATAAAGGATTGTCCTCAGTAGGACTTGCAGAATTCAACAAGCCTATTTCATTTTACTTTCAAAAAGATCTTCTCCAATGTACTGACTTATTTTATTTTGATTGTTACACAGGTTTTATAAGGTGAACATTGTTTTCTATGTTATGACTGTGATTCCAAGAATGTGCTGCACCTGATGGCTGTGGTTGGATATATATTTTGAGTGCCTGAGATGTGCCTGATATGTTCTTTCATTTGCATTCCAATGTTTCTGTTTCTTTTTCTTAAGCAGATTTTGTGACATTGTTTGCACTTCATACTGAATATTCCTGGTATTTTGAAGAGCTGTATTTTTTTCTAAACTGCTTTATTTAAATGCATCTTCTATATTGTGAGATCACAAATATGACATAACTGCCAAAAATCTGCTAATTTCAGTGTTCAAGCACTTACAGTAGGTGAATGCGATTATATTTGCAACTGGTTTCCTTTTGATACTCTTAACTTTTGATCTACTACTGATTTATTGAGGACATTAGACTCGGCTGTTTTAACTATTTGTACATTGTACTCCTGTGTTCCATCTTACTTGGTAGAAAGTTTAGTAATTTGTCTAGAACGCTTCTGATGATAAGTTTGTGGCTCATTGGTTTCAAAGTTCTGGTTTTTATATGATTGTATTGGTAATATCTTTTCTGTATATTTCAAACTCCAGTTTTTTTGCTATTGTTTATCATTCTAAGGTTTGGGAAGGGAAGTATGTTATCTTTGTCTTTTTCGTTTGTGAATCATTATTGCTTTACCTGAAATCTTAAATGTTTAAAGAATCCTTTTTCATTTTTCATTTATTATTGAAAATATACTGGGACAGCAAAAAATACCTTCAAATGGACTGCATGGTATTTAGCCTCTTGGCATCATCGACACTCATTGCCGTCTGCCATTATCATAGGAAAATGCAGATGAAACCATACAACATTTTTAAAACCACTTTTAAAGGCTTTATGATAGAAGATGCTGAAGCTGGTCACCATCATCCATACATACATTTTTGACACCTCTTTAGGAAACTATCCATCACTCGCCATAGTTCATGTTGAGAAATGCTGGCACCTTCCTGGCGGATATTTTGTTTTAATTCTTCCAGGGTATGTGAGTTTTTCTTTTACACTTTGTGTTTTCAGTTACTCTAGAGACAGAAATCACAGGGGGTTAGGTTAGGAACCACAGATCTCTACTAATAATTCTGTCCTGAAACACACTTTTAATTGTTCTCATCGAAAAATTGACTTTCTCCTAGTTGGACGTCATATCGCATGTCTGTGCAACTAGGTAGTGATAAGAGTGAAATAAATTACCTGGTTTATGTTGAGAAATGCTAGCAATTTCCTGACGGATATTTTGTTTCAATTCTTCCAGGGTGTGTGGGTTTGTCTTGTACAATTTATGCTTTAAGTTACCCCAGAGATAGCAATCGCAGGGGGTTAGGTCGGGGGACCAAGTGGCCACAAATTTCTACTAATAATTCTGTCCTGAAACACACTTTCAATTGTTCTCATTGAAAGATTGGCTGTATGAGCTGTTGCAGTCTTGTTGAAAGGGCACAAAACTGTATTCAGGTATGTAGGCCGACAACCGTTGACTCAAAATGAATAGTTTCAGCATCTTTTATAATTATATTGCTAAGTAAAGCCTTTAAAAGTAGTTTTAAAAATGTTGTATGGTGTCATCTGCACTGTTCTATGATAAAGGCAGTCGGCGACGAGTGCAGAGGACACGCATAGACAAAACACAGCGCTGCCAGTTCACATTCTTTTGGATCACCTGTTATATCACCTACAACTAAAGTTTTTATAAGTATACATATATAGACACAAACATAATAACATGTCAAACCTTGAGAAGAAAATATAACCTAAGAGTATATCGAAAGGAAATGCAGCAACTAGGAGAGAATGGCGAGAGAGTACAGCAAATAAGAGAGCACTTCAGGATACCCAATCAATTAATGAACAATGAAGAAGTGAAATCAAGAAAACCCATTTATCAAGAACCTGGACAGCAATTGGAACAATCAATTTTAATTTTTTTTTCTTTGTTCATAATTTGTTTCATTTTGTTATAGTATATAAGTTATCTGAACAAATTTTCTGTTTATAATTGCAATGTAATTTTAATATAATAATAAATACAGAATTTGGAAAACATGTCCCAGTATAAGGAATCAGGTGCCAGGATGGATATATTCTTCACCACTCTGTCCTCTATGTGATCTGCAAGAGGAAATGGATCGAGACCACCTTCAAATAT
Organism: Tenodera sinensis; assembly: GCA_030765045.1. Lineage (NCBI taxonomy): Eukaryota > Metazoa > Arthropoda > Insecta > Mantodea > Mantidae > Tenodera > Tenodera sinensis. The sequence goes on along the minus strand of CM060962.1, from coordinate 17,900,567 downwards.
GCCCAGCCACTTCTAATGCCCCATCCATCAGTGAAAAATATTGGAGAGCAAGAGGATTAATGACTTCATTGTCAGAAATCCAGCATTAGCTAACAACAACATATTTTTCAGATTTTATTTATTTATCACAGTGATCTGCAAATTGGTGATCACGATCACAGCCCCTGCAAGTTCAGGAGAGGAAGTTCAATGTAGTAGCACCATAAAACCACTCCCTCCCTCAGCACGTGCAAGTCAAACGATTGAACACATAATCAGGTGCAGACAGTGAATTACTACAACACCATAATGGCAGTCCCTAAACCAGTAAAGAACCCAAGAAATCATACATAGTCTATAAGGAAGAAAGGGAGGAGAAACTTTTTATTAAGCCTCAAGGAGAAAACATCAGCTACCTTCTTTGTTCAAGTTTTACTATGGATCTTTAAGAGCAATGTAAAACTCATGATACAACGTATCATGAAGATCACTCAGAACTCACAGGTTATTCATTTATAAATATAATGCAAATAATAATAATAATAATAATAATAATAATAATAATAATAATAATAATAATAATAATAATAATAATAATAACAACAACAACAATGCAAGATTTGAAGCTTTAATGGCAAGCATCATTAATCAAGGCTTCAGGTGGTCAACCGTGTCAAGATTATGAAGTGAGCTTCCGACCATTCTATACTTCATGGGCCATCATCAGGATCTGAATGAAAAGTATACTTTGCTCTCTATATGTACTAGAGCACCACCCACCAAGCTATAGTTTCACAAGGTTCAATTCTACTATCTCTCATTTATATAAGTGATCCACTTAGCTCCTAATTAGAGACATGGTGAGCTTAACACTTTTTTAGATGATACTAGTGTATCAGTATGCACAATAAACTTATGTATGTTGAAAAGTACAGCTAGCTCCAAATGTTTACTGATGGACAAGTGGGTGTAGAGGAAAGAGATGAATTTTCTTATGAACTAGTTGCAGCTGGTCCGTCTGGTCCACTGACGGCTTCACCAAAGTTGTTTACTTTTGTATGTGTTCAACTGATGTGTGGTCAATGGGGAGTAAACAAGAAGCTAGATGATCAATTTTATTCTATCCAAACAAAACAAGATCAGCCCATTCTTTTCTGCACATATTTAAACAAGTAACATTGCTTTCTTTTGGTAGCATTAACAGTGTTTAAGAAATACGTTTAAACAATTCCTTAACCCTTTCAGTTCCGGGATCCATAATCATGGACATAGGCATTTTTTTCTTATTTGTACTAGTTTTTTTGCTATTTTCTTGTTATACTGTCTGTCACCAATTAAACATACGTATTTGAGATGTTTTGAATTGTAAAAAAAATTTTTTTTTTACAATTTATATTGTAGTGTTTTTTTTATATATATATAAGAAAAGATGCAAAATCCATGCAACTGCAGTCAAATGATACCCAGTCATCATCCACGCGTGCCATCACACCAATTATTTTACATGGGCCCTCCCCGTCGTTTACCACAGGCACATTTGACTGTGGTTGCAGAGACTTGAACTCACGACCTCAGGCTTTAAGTGCATGGCCAGTGCACTACGTGTTGCGTTAACAATCATGGCTATTCAAGTCAGTAGACTGAAGGTGTCCCAGACCGCCTAATCTAAACCGGTTTCGAATTAGAGGAAGAACGGCATAAGTAGCAAAATCACTCGGTACTGAAAGGGTTAAACACAGATAATGCATGTGATGTATTCCTCATTAACAACAACAACAACAACAACAACAACAACAACAACAATAATAATAATAATAATAATAATAATAATAATAATAATAATAATAATAATAATAATAATAATAATAATAATAATAATAATAATAATAATAATAACAATAATAACAATAATAATAACAATAATAATAATAATAATAATAATAATAATAATAATAATAATAATAATAATAATAATAATAATAATAATAATAATAATAAAAATAATAATAATAAAAATAAAAATAGACAAATCGCTTCAAATTTAAAGGATGATAGACAAGAAAGCTGAGGGGGAGAAGCTACATCGTAACCTATAGAGGTTGATGCCTCATAGTTTTTTAAAACATGGTCTTATGCAATTTGCAGTAGTTCTATTATTTGTTATGCTCAACTTTCATTTTCCTTTGAAGTTCTGTTTTCCTGCTATTTCCAACAAACAGCCATTAAATATTTCAAACTTCAATGAAATTTCACACCAAATACACAATTTCATGTCCGCTGAATAAAAAAAATTTGGAAATTTCACAGCGTGCATGCATGTGTCTCAATGAATAGCTTAAATAAAAAAAAGTAGTATATTAAACTTATTTAAACATTTTAAATTTAATTTCGTTATAGAGTGACATGATGCCTCTAATGCCAAATATTTAGTTTCCATCCTCACTGCGAGTTTGTTCAGGATTTATAACATTAATGTTGTTTTCTTTACACTGAGATTACTTTCTTCTGACTAAGTATAACAGAAATGTTGAAACGATAATTTCTTTGGACTTACAAACACATTACGCCCCTCACCCTTGTAGACAGGTATGAGCTGGCAAGTCGACCTTTGAGACCACCTGTTGCCTTCCCAGCGCGTGGAAGGCGCGTGACTCAGAAAACATTTGGAGCTGGTTGTACATAAAGTTTACAGCAAATAAACTTGCTTCTAATTTTGATTGAATATAGCAAGGTTCATCACATGTGGCTCCCAAGAACCAAATATGAACATTGGAAACAACACTAGTATTCAGACAATTAATATAACCAACTTATTCTCTGATGAAAGGGACATTTAAAAAGATCAACAAAAAAACTTAACTTGCTATCAAAAGCAAACTTATTATGAGTGTATCAAAATATTCAATACCTTACCACATAGGCTGATGTGAGCCACCAAGAAGAAATTCTTAGCTCTCAAAAACTATCTATGTAAAAAGACATTCATTTGTACAGGAATCCCTTGATAACAGTGATGGTCATTCTACGTCAGAAGTACAATATCTTGTATAGGCTTCACAGCTATAATGTGCTCATGTTAGTTGAATTGTTGAAATGTGCTTGCATGACCTATATTGTACAAGCCACTGGATCATCAGATTAAGCAGCCATGATTTTATCCGCACCTAGTACTTGGGCACATGCCACTCGTCTGCTAACATTCCAGTTCTCCTTATTGCACTGCATATGACGTGAACTTCTGATCCATGCCGTGTATGACAAATGAAGACAGTAGCTATTGTTTTTTGGTGGTTTTCAGTCATATGTAGGTCCCTTTCTTAACTTGTTGCAACTTAACAACACACAAATCTCCATTTCTGCATCATAGAGCATTTCAGGAATGCTTTCCTTATATTGACCCACCTAATAGAAGTACAGTTCCTAAAATAGTCAAGAAACTCAACAAAAAAAAAGAAAAAAGAAAAAGAAAATGTCACAGTTTAACAATAAAAAATATTGATGATATTAATGTACGGCTAGAACGTTTGCCATGAAAGTCTCGAAGTTAGTGTCTCAAGTGGAAGTCAACTATGGGTCAGCACAAAATGTGACAAAACTACTTAAATTACAGCATACTTCAACAAGACAGGGCTACAGTCCATACAGCTCACATTTTCTTGAATGCAATTGCTGATGTCTTTGGTGACAGAGTGGTCAATACAGGGATTTTGCTCCAAACCTCACATCTTGTGATTTTTCCTTTTGAGGCAATTCAAAAGACAAAGTATAAATTAAGTCCCTGAACAGTATAAGAATTGGAAAATAATATACAGAAGAAATAACCAACATATCCCAAGAATTATTCCAACACGCTTATGGCAATCTGTTAGCATGCTGTCTTCGAGCACACAAAGAGGACACTTCCAACATCATTTTTTAAAAGCTAAGTAATGTAAGGGTCATTCAATGTTGTAATTTGTGAAATAACAATGGTTCTATTTGACCATGTCCATTTGCCCTATTTGTTTTGATGCATAAGACAGTCCATGCAGGAAAAAGTGTCAGGAGGGAAGCAGTACCCGATTGCAACTCAGGTTCCATTAAAAGTGCTACCACGCAATGTAATCTGATGGCACTGTACATCATTTGTTTTGCACTGCATGATTTATAACTATGTGGTGGATGAAAATCTTGTCCTGTGTGGTATTTCTGATTTGAAAACATTCTATGATGGTTTTTCTATGGGGAGAGGAGGGAGGGGGGAGAGAGAGAGAGAGAGAGGGGGGGGGGGTAGCAATATCATTGACGAAGGTTGTTTGATGTATGGTGCATTTACTGACTAATGTGGGATCTCATGATCTTGCAAATAGTTGGTAACTGTTACAGGAAGAATGTATCATATATAAATAAACATTACCAGCTGACCATATTTTTTAGCTTTTCCACAGAATCATACTGTTGACTTAAAATGCTTTAACGTTTAATAGAGCTCTGGAAACAAAAACTATACACGACATGCCCAATGTCTCTGAGCTTTGCACAGTATAGGACCAAATGAACAAACACTTTATAACTTTCTATCCCAATGTCATTACTTTTGGGGAGAACAAACTATGGCTATAATTTACAGAAGATGCAACTACAGTTTTCACACATGAACATCAATTACACTTAAATTGCAGTTCTGTGAATTTCACTACTTAGCTATTACAGGATCATTAGCAGTGGAAATAGCTTAGAAAATATTTTGCTCCCATGATAAGAGTGAATGCTAAACAAGTGAACAAAACTTATATCTTTAATACTTTCTAAATAACACTGCTGAAGCACAAGGTGGTGGAGTCACGTGAAGTGATTACAAGTAATGGAGGGGAAGCAACTTTGCTGGAAGACCAGTGGGCAGGCACACCTGGCAACCGGGTCCACAATTTTCCACCATTACTCCAAGTATCTCCCAATTCTTTTCTTTTTAATGTATATCAAGCTTTGTAACCAAAACAGTTATTTTAGTACCTACATAAAAACAACTATACAATGTACATACCTCCACTCCAAGCCAATCAGACAATTGTGAAGCCTTGTCATGACGTAAAGCATTTCCTGCATTAGTCACAAATACTGTTGGCACTCTAAATCTCCCTTCCTCATCTACCAGCTTCTTAAAGGCCTCAGGGGCTGATGGTAGAACCCTTTTCCCTCTTACTATGACACCATCAATATCAAATAGCAAACCAAACGCTGGTTTGCTGTCCTAGAAAGAAGCACAAAGTGTAAAATACTTTGAAATGTCTTACAATATTCACATCTTCCAGAGTTGCCTAATTTTACACAATGCACTCTGATGATTACAAAAATCTAACCCCTTGGTAATAAGTGACATTCGCTACTTATAAAAATACTTCTCTATTTAAAAATGCAGACTTAAACCAAATAAATACACAGCATTGTAATGATGTGAGGTGCTCAGAAATTAATTCATTAAATACTGTATTAGATTTAAACCGATATGATTAAACAGCTTTAATCAACATTACATTAAAAGTCGATATCTTCCTTAAATGACAGCTAAACACATCAATGGCGCACGTCGATAGTTTACAAAATTTCTTGTTCATATTTCGAACCACACTGTAAGTCAATGCTGCCATTTCTATCAGCTGATTTTAGCCGATTTAAAATTTATGCAGCTCTGGATTCCACAGACAGATGGCGTTAGTGATTACTGTTTTCAATCGCGCAGTAGTGGCAGTATGTTTAAAACGCCGTCAATGTCTAGCACAAATCTACACTGAACAGTTTGTAGATATAATGGACAGTATTTTTGAATGACAAAGTAATTTGCAAACGAATGGGCGCTTATATATGCTACCTTACCCTTTTTGACTGTGTTAATTTCTCCCGTGCGTATATGTACGTTTCCCTTTCACTATTACGTATGTGTAACTGTTACACGGGGAAACTTAAATTTGAATTTCTCTACTACGTGTAGTAAGATAAGGAAGTATTCTATTCCACCCAAAAATTCGATGTCGAGGTTTCACTGGAAAAATATGTTTTGAGCCCACTGAATCCAAAAAAGCAGTTTTAGAAAAAGATGTGTGTGTGTGTGTGTGTGTGTGTGTGTGTGTGTGTGTGTGTGTGTGTGTGTGTGTGTGTGTGTGTGTGTGTGTGTGTTATGGGGGGCAGCATAACTCAACGAAAAGTCGGTTAGAAACCAAAGTTGGTATTGTCTTTCAAGGATGCGACACGAAGATTTTGAACAAAATTGCTCCACCTTAAACAACCCTTTACATGGAAAATGTGCCAAACGTTTTTATTTTCTTGAAAATGCTTCTAACGATTTTGATTAAAATGACATGTATAAGATGTTTTTAAGAGAAATGAAATGCATATATTGAATTTTCTTGCCAGAGCCTATGTAGTCCTGTTTACTCTGGATGACTTTTGAATAAATCGTAAACCATAAGAGACACCTACACAAAATCTTACTATACAAAAATGTAGATCTCTCTAAAACACAAACTATGTCCAAATAAATTTTTTGTAAAGTGAACCGTTTCGGAGATATTCCTCGTTATTTGTATCAGTTTCGGAAAACAAACTTTCACCAAATGCAACATCGTTGTTCATTTTTTTTATGTTAGCTGTACAAAAAGAACGGAATCTCGAAGCCTTAGACGATTTGACTATTGCTCAGATCCAGGCGCGGATCTAGAAATATTCGATAGGGGGGCCCGGTTCCGGTCCACTACCACTTCTTAATAATTAAATTCATGCTAAAACATGACTAGCTAGATATTTAACTGAAAGAAACGATGTTTAAAGGTAGTACATAGCTATACCAATTTTCATAGAAATCGGTTTGTCCATTTTGCGTGATGATGAGGTAACACACACATAGCATTTACAGCAATAAAGTAGGATATGACAGGGGGCCCGGGCCCCCTGGCACCCCCCCCCCTGGATCCGCGCCTTCTCAGATCCTACTGTATTCCCATATTCCCTTTGCACTTACAAAGAAATACGCAATAAGATAATTTCTGCCAGCGTTTATCTCATCTAACACGAAGAAGAAAAAGGAATAAGAGTTTGTAAGAATGGTTAGTACAAGAGTAGAGAAAGTCATTTATCATTTAAAGTCAGTTATATTTAATACATTTTCCACTTTGCTGTCATAACCCAATGACAGACTCATTGACACATCTTTCGTAAATTATCTTTCCTTCAGTTTTGTCACTGTGTGAGATTAGTGCACACAATTTGAACATTGTTCTTACAGCATTATGACATGTCCTAGGATTGCATGCTAAGATTAAACTTATTTGCAAGCTGTACAACATAATACTGTCAATTTATCAAGGAAATCATTTAAATTTCGAAACTTCATTAAAGAAAGATGTGGAAAAACCTCTGGTAAGGCTACTTCTTAAGTTGTTGCAATGTTTCAGTCTGCAGTATCTTTGATGTTAACTGATACACAGCCCATGGTATCTTCACAAAGAAAATCATTTCTGTGAAGAACCATTGAGATGAGATTAAGTAAAAATATTGAGATAAAGAAGCAAGTTTGTGGCAAATAAGTGAAACTACAAAGTTGTATTTACAAACTTAGAAGTGTTTTGATCTGAGTAACGAAAACACAGTAGTATTTGCTGAAAATGAAGAGAGAATTTATTAAAATTAGCAGAATATTTTATAGTAAGTGATGGGCCAACCAAATGTTTGGCACCATCAATTGCTAAACGTAGTAGCCTGCAAAAACCAAATGTTTTCATTCGGTTTTGTCATACGTATAAACATGTTACAATATAATTGGAGCAGTGAAAACAGTTTTGGGCGGCGCCGTGGCCGAGCGGTTAGCGCGCTCGCCTACCACCCAGGCTGCCCGGGTTCGATTCCAGGGACCCGCATGTGGTATTCGTGGTGGACGAATCGGTGTCAGGGCGGGTTTTCTCCGGGTGCTACGGTTTCCCCCGCCATCTCATTCCACCGGTGCTCCATCTTCATTCCATGTGTCATTAGTGTCACCGCCTGCGGTGCCGTAGTAGTAAAAGCGGGCGTTAAACACTAGGTATAACAACAACAACAAAACAGTTTTGTTTCAACATTCATATAGTTCATGTTACGACTGTATTTGTTTCTGCGTTGCATTAAAATTATATTTGCAGCACAGGTGTAAACGCAGTGTTTTCACATGTTCAGAAACGGAATTTTAGCCGTAAAATTGATAAGTAATCAATTAGGTACCTTAAATATACTCGTTACACAATTATTCATTGTTTGATTTATTTAGAATGCTTATCGTTGTACTGCGTTAGGTTATATTCGTTGAAATGTAAATATACTTTTTGAAATTGCACTAGGTGAAGTATAATAGCTATTTGACTATTTTTGGTCGAGATCATTTAATAGCACGGGCGGGGTGTATTTACAACAATGCTGTTCCTCTGTTAGAGATATATACAGGAAAAGTTTAGTTTTTATTTATGGACGCACTTTAACTGATATACTTCTCAGCATCCTATTCTATATAGGGCATGACAGATTGTTTAATTTTGCTCAGAGGCCTCTTAATTACGTTTGGGTTCTTTTTTGTGCTGGAAGTCTACAACACAGGACACTTCTCTTTTCAAGGAAGCCGTGGTACAGATTGAAATCCTTGTCTTCCACCAGGGCACTTACACATGCCGTTACAACCAATGTGTCACACTAACAGTATAGAAATAAGTCAAGCAGGCTTAGAAAAACTGGAAATTTGCAGTAGAATTTAATGTTTTGAACCGTCAGTTTCGTGAAAAGAACACGATTTACGCCGACATTCCAACTTCAACAGGGTAAAAAGATAGGAAGGGACATAAAGTTGTCCTTTGTTTTGATCAGTAATACTATAGAATACACACTAAGATTAGGAAATTGCACCAAACTAAATTTTGATTACATTTTGATAACATTTTGAAATGTACTATGTGGCATACTGATGAATTATTTGCACTGTTTTCTGTTGTTTGTTTCAGGGGATTTGGATTTGACAGCACCTGCTTTGCATATGTATTGTGTACAGTTTGCATATTGCTAGGTTGCTGACACTATCACCTGTACTAATTTTAAAGGTTTTGCTAGATTAGAATGCCATATGAGACAATCTCAAATTTCAGATCTTTCTCGGAACACATTCTTTTATAAACTTGTGCAGAAAATGTACAGAAATGCACAAATGTACATATTAAAGTATAGTTGCTTTTCAAAACCTTATTTAACAGAAGCATTAATTCGACTTCGTTTTCTTTTTGTAACAAATAGCATCTTCATTTAAAATTTACATGTACCTATCTATTTAGTTTATCATTTTTTTTTTGGTCACTAAGGTTATCTTTCAGGAATTCTTTTTCACGTAATTGCTAATTTACTGGTACAAAAAACATTGGATTATACGTAACCTTGTGGTATCCTTTCCTATTTTCCCCTGCCATTAACTCAATGTGTAATTATAATTGCTATAGTTATTACAGTAACAAGCTTTGAAATTCTTAAGGAAAAAGGGAATAAAAATGTATTGCATAATCTGAACAACAGTTTATGTGATATGGCTCTTCTCATCTCATTATTAAAGTTATGACTAATTGAAGACATAATTATTCATATCCAGAAAAAAAAATTCAAGTTTAGAAGCGGCTTCCTCTTGCCGATCTTATTTTCAGAAGTAGTTGGCGAACTTCTTCCGAAGTCACACCTCGCGCACTCCTGAATATGTATACTCCATCCAGCCTTAGATCCGCACTTTGTACCCTTCCGCGATAACCTGATGTTCGTATCATCTGCGACTAACACAAACAAACAGCACGTGGTCTCCTGCCTCGTGTTTATGTTGGAACAGAATGATATTTACTCGGGAGTTTTAGGAAAAGACACTGCTATCACGGTATATTCAAGTAGTCTTTACCAGGGTTACCGTACATCTTGAAAACTCACAGATAATCGCCGATATTTAAGGTACTATATTTTATGGTGTGCTTTGGTTTCGGCGTATCGCGAGTTAGTTGTTGACGGCTTGTGTTTACATCAAGTGCGGATCTAAGGGTGGAGCGATTATAGTTTACTCGTATTACACTAATATGAGAACATTCGAAATGTGCCCGAGATGCGATTTCTGAAGAAATTCGACATTTGATTCTAGCGTGGAATACAAAAGACGGATGTGGTGCTGCTCGGTTAATAGAGAAACGTTCTACATTATCGACGGAATCGTTAGTTCAAACAGGTTCCAGCTGATTATGTTACATAATCTGCGAGTTCACTGCCACGGAACACCTTCAGAAAGTACCTTATAATAAAGATGTCCATTTAAATATTATCTCATTAAACAATTAGTAAACTAACTGGCATTCTGCTACCTACTGTATACAGAAGGAAACGCACAATATTTGCATTTGGTTAAAACATTCAACTCATTATTTTGTATACCACGTGGCTTACAATGTTCACTTCTCTTTAAATTGAACATACTTACTACCGCATATAGGAAAAATATATAATTTGTATTACTTGAGGGTTGCAAACGTGTAGTTCTGTTAACTTTAGGTGAAATGCATTGCTCAAACGAGAGATTCGAATTTGGACTCTCCGCATTATTAGACGCTACCGGTGTTCTAGAAAGGTGAGTTCGATACCTACATATTGGAAAGTTTGGAATACGGAGGTTAACATTCTTAATTAGTTATTGATGGGAACATATGACTAGAATTAAAGCCAATCCTTACGGAATACTTGGTTAATTGCTCCATTGAACTGTGGTAATTACATCTGATCAATTAAACCAATAAATACTGTTTGGAATTCGCAGTTCCATAACACACTTAACCTAACTTCAGTGGCGGCTCGCAGTCAAAATTTTAGGGTAGGCAAAGTGTAACAACACTAATAATAATAATAATAATAATAATAATAATAATAATAATAATAATAATAATAATAATAATAATAATAATAATAATAATAATAGCAATACTGGTAATAATGGTAATAATAATACAGTAGAACCCCCTTTACCCGAAATAAAGGGGGCGAAGTCATTGCGGATAACGCAAACAATATATCGTTTGGTTGTTTAACAAGTGCAGAGTGAATGAGCGTGACTTACGGGCGAATTACCGCCAAAACTAAAATGAATGAAGAAATTGAGGAATTGTCTGACTGTAGCATTGTGTTAAATAGGTAAAACACTCCTCTTTTCATTGTCAGTGCGCCACGAAAGCGGACTTTGTTCACTAATTAAGTCGGTCATACTGGTATTACACAGAGTGATAGTTAACGATTCGGATCTCTGAGATCTTCGTTCGTGCAGTATGCCTGTTCGGAAAATGTCGCATAAATTCGAATTTGGGCAGACAAGTGTTCTAACTGCTGGCAGACGCGTCTACGCATGCTCGGAGTGCATATACAGACGGAATATTTCCTTATCCATGTTCAAGGGCCTCGCACTGAGGAAAGGGGGCCGGGCCGGCAGGGGTTAAGCTAGCCGGCTCTCCACTATCCAGGCTCCATGCGAATCATTTCTGCCGCGCGTTTCAAACACGCAGCGCAGTTTGGATGAATCGGAATTGAGATTCAAGGATTTGACCATGCGCTGGTCATTATAACCGAGAAAACTTTTCTTGAACTGCAATTTAGGGAAAATGACGGTTCAAATGATAAAATGCAGAATCATAGCTAAACATTGTTTGTTGATGTATTACGGAAGGGTAGGCAATGCCTACCCTGCCTACCCTGAGGAGCCGCGCCTGCCTAACTTATATTTCTTCACCTTGGACATGGCATCATTGCTGTTAAACCTGACGTTCGATGCTGCCTTCCTTTTCGAAACGCTTACAACATCCTTTTATTTTTCAATTATTTTCTTTTCTTTGACTAAATCCATTAAAATATAATTTTCGTAAATATAAAATATTCTGTGGTTTCTCCCGCCATTTCGATGATATACTTTATTGATGTTTATGAATGTTTCTTATTGGCTAAAAGTGACGTATTCGCGTGAGAATATGAGCCCACAAATAACTTCTCGAACATTTTCCAAGTATTTCCGAAGGACTCAATCGAGTTTTTCTCAATGCTAAGGATTCCTTAAGAAAGGTCTCTGTATACGAAATCGCATGCTTCTCCTATTTCTTTCTTTACCTAAAGCAATACTCAAACTAACGACTGTGCATACCAACTAGACATTTCATTGTTTCTCAAAAAGAACATTAATTAATTTTTTAAAACAATTACGCAATGCAGTAGTAGAAACAGTAATTTAAAATAAATATTAATTGCATGACTGCTTTAATTAAAAGACAATATAAAAAATTACAGAAGGTGTGCGTAAAGTAGGTAATAATGCTAGGGTTAATACTGCCATGGTTGGAGGTTAGAATTTCATTGCTACTGGAACAGACAATTGACAGTAGCTACTAATTCTGTCACTTCCACAAATAGTTGATATAAAATATAAGGTGGACTAAGGATATTCAAATGAATCTGGTTGTTCAAAGTATCCTTCCTATAAAGGGCACATTTTCGCGTAGTTCTTAAGAGATGCCAGTGGCATAGCTTCTCCCTCCTGAACTTTCAAACGAAATAAAGAAATATAATTCCGTTTTCTGTTAGTAATTTTAGTAATAATTGCAAAGTAATTATAAATGCATAAAGTGAATCAAGATATGCAATGGATAAAAAATGGGTGGCGTTTCTTATTACGGGGTATTTACATTTTGGGACATACGACTTATCACATTTGGACAAAGCACTCCAATTAGGGCTTTAAAAGGGGCTGTGATCAGTGGCGGCTATTCAAGTGAAGCAGGTGAAGAGGTTTTCACCTGAAAATAGAAGTATTCTATTTTCGTTAATGTTGGCATTATTACTGCCATTCTACAGTTTAGTCACAAATTTCAACTGCTAGCAGCTGTAGCAGGGTCAGTGACCAACCCTTCTTTTGTTTGGAACTTACAGCCTGGCAGCCAGCAGGGAAAATTGGTGGGAATTGGTGGATCGGTTTCAAGGACAAGTGCAACAGTCAGGATTACGGAAGAAACTGCTGCACTAAACAGCTTGGTTGCCATGGCAACATGACGTCACGAAACGATGAACTACGGGGAAACAACACGGGCACGCACATGTTTCAGGCAAACAAAAAATATTTTCACTTGGGTAGAGGCACAGAACACGGTAGAGGGGATGGTTTCTGTTTTCGCGCGCTTAGAAGATAGTATTCGTGTACCTCGAGGATGAGCTGGTGGTAAACTTAAAACGTGGTGTTTTAGATAACTGTGAACGGTAGGTATAATTTACGTGTTTGCTAGACTCCAGTGCTTTAAATATTTAAATTACGGAATATAAGTGTTTTGTTATGAATCCAGTGAACGATATAGTTTGCAATTTGCTAGAAACCCCATTTTCCAGGTGGAAAGATGAAGACAAGAGGGATGTTTTAAATCTTTGGGTGGCCCACTGATATCATTGATACAACCCTTAAAAAAAGAGGATAAGAAAATAGGGAAGACTTATAACATTAAATTCAAAAGCTCTTGGCTCGATAACTATTTTTGGTTATGCAGTAGCCGTAGTTTGCAAGCGCTATTCTGTTGGCCTTGTTTACCTTTTAGCAACACAAGTAACGTGTGGGACAAAGAGAGATTCACAGATTTCATTAATATAACCCGTTCCCTTCACAAGCACAATGATTCGGCGGGACATTTCAAATGTAAATTACAACTAAACGCTTTTGGGGAGAAAAAAAAAAAAAAAAAAAAAAAAAAAAAAAAAAAAAAAAAAACAGAAACACAATGGCTGACGATGTTCAAGAAAACAGCAGACTTTTTCATGTGCGTTTCAATGGAAATGTGACATTAAATAGGCTTTTTCTGCAGTTGATCATTAAACCAACTTTGTATTTAGGTACACAAGAGCTTGCATTTTGAGGTCATGATGAGAGTGCGCTTTCGCTAAGTCGGGGAAATTTCAAGGAGCTTGTGTACTGAAAGTCCATTGGAAATCCAAAACCACTATAATAAAATTAAAAGTATATTCAGCGGTGATTCTAAATCTATACAAAATGAGGTGATTGGATGTATTTCGGAATACTTACAGACCTGAAATTAATGTCTCAGATTTGTTTTTCTGTTGAAGTTGACGACACTACAGACATTTGCCAACAGTCTCAGTGCTCTATCATTGTTAAGATACGTGAATACAGAGAGCACATTGGTTGAACGATTTTTCGGATTTCATGATGTGAGTGTTGACAGGTCCGCAGAAACATTGTTCCTTTTTGCTGCATGGTGTTCTTAAAGAATTTAATTATGAACGTAAATTAGTTGCACAATGTTACGATGCATGAGCGTCGCGAAGGGGGGGGGGAGGGCAAGGGGGGGGGCGGCCCTCCCCTGGAAGTTGGTCAACTTAATGTGCAATCAACTACTGACTATTAAACTACTATTTTAAAAGATCAATTTTTATTTAGCACGAATTAATATGGTTATATGCAATAAATATTATAAATTGTGACATTAAATTAAGAATTAATATTATCTGTTTGAAAATTTCAAACATTTGGCCCCCGCCCCCTGGAAAAATGTCTGCCGACGCTCATGTTGCGATGGAGCGAGTGTTATGTCAGGACATTTGAATGGACTTAAAAAAAGAATCAAGAACAATGCTCCTCAGGCAGTTTTTGTATATTGTTTGGCTCACCGTATAAATTTGGTTTTAAAACAAAGCTGTATATATTTGCATCCGCCATGTTTATTTATCTCGCTTACTACGCGAACTGTCATATGTATTGGACCAAAATGAATCATAGTGAGACAGACAGTTTCTTTTGTGTATAGCTCCATTGGATACAAAAAGTTCGGTAAAATATGTTGGGCCGTGGGACACCGGCTTTGCATTGTATTTTTAGCATGCTTAAGTGAACTTCTTCACCTATTTTGTAAGGCACGAGCCGCCACTGGCTGTGATATCAGTTGGAACATCATGCTCATCTGTATGGGCCCTTGGTCTCACATTAGATAGTTTTTGGAACTCGGGATCACGTTCCTGCATTATCGATTCACCTATTACTTATAGCACCGAAATGTCACTTGATTTTTTAACCCAGAAATAACTTGCAGATCGTCTATGCCAAAAATGCCTTTACTCACACTTATTTGCCAGACCGTGAACTTATTACTTTCTCTGCTACGTATAGCAAAGTAGACGAAGTATTTTATTCCACCCAAAAATTCGATGTCGAGATTTCACCGGAGATATAAATGTTTTGAGGCCCCCTGAATCCCAAAAAAAAGCATTTTAGAAAAATATGCGTGTGTGTGCGTGTGTATGTGTGTACGTGTGTGTGCGTGTGTGTGTGCTTGTGTGTGTGCGTGTGTGTACGTGTGTGTGTGCGTGTGTGTGTTTGTGCGTGTGTGTACGTGTGTGTGCGTGCGCGTGTGTGCGTGCGTGTGTGTATGTGTGTGCGTGTGTGTGCGTGCGTGTGTGTACGTGTGTGTGCGTGTGTGTGAGTGTGTGTGCGTGTGTGCGTGCGTGTGTGTGCGTGTATGTGTGTACGTGTGTGTGCGTGTGTGTACGTGTGTGTGCGTGTGTGTGTGCGTGTGTGTGCGTGTGTGTGCGTGTGTGCGTGTGTGTACGTGTGTGCGTGTGTGTACGTGCGTGCGTGTATGTGTGTGTGCGTGTGCGTGTGTGTGTACGTGTGTGTGCGTGTGTGCGTGCGTGCGTGTGTGTGCGTGTGTGTGCGTGCGTGTGTGTGCGTGTGTGTGTGTGTACATGTGTGTGTACGTGTGTGTGTGTGTGTGTACGTGTGTCAGTCTGTGGATAGCATAACTCAACAACGAAAAGCCAGTTAAAAACCAAAGTTGGTATTTAAGGCTAATGTCTTTCAAAGATGCGACACGAAGATTTTGAAGAAAATTGCTCCACCCTAAACTACCCTTTACATGGAAAATTCTTCGAAAAGTTCGATTTTCTTGAAAATGGCTCTAAGGATTTTGATTAAAATGCCATATGTTTGAGATATTTTTATGGCAAACGAAAGACATAAATTGAGTTTTCTTGCTATAGCCCATATAGTCCTATTTATTCTGGATGACCTTTGCATAACAGATAAACCGTAAGAGATAGACCAAATCTTACTATAGAAAAAATGTAGATCTTGCTAAAATACACAATTTATGTTCATGTAAAGTGTTTTTGTAGAGTGAACCATTTCGGAGAAATGCCTTGTTATTTGTGTGGGTTTTCGAGAACTTATACTTCTGTCAAATGGAACATCGTTATTCATTTTTATATGTTAACCGTGCAAAGAGAACGGGATTTGAAAGATTTAAAAGCTTTGACTATCGCCCAAAGCCTACTGTATTCCCATTTTCCCCTTGTACCTACAAGGGAATAAGCAGTAAGATAATTTCTGCAAATGACTATTTCAACTAACATGAAGAAGATGTGGGGATGAGAGTAAGAATAGTTAGTACAAGAGTAGAGAATGTCATGTGAGTGCAACACATCAGACTTTTGTACATAGTTTTTGGTATATCTTCATTTCAAATTTACATGTATCTATTTAGTTTTTCATTTTTTGGTCACTAAGGTTATCTCTCAGAGATTAACACAATTGCTAATTTACTGGTACAAAAACATTGCATTATACGTAACCTTGTGGTATCCTTTCCTATTTTCCCCTGCCATTAACTCACTGTGTAGTTATAATTGCTATAGTTATTACTGTAACAAGCTTTGAAATTCTTGAGGAAAAGCGAATAAAAATGTATTGCATAATCTGAACAACAGTTTATGTGATATGGCTCTTCTCATCTCATTATTAAAGTTATGACTAATTGAAGACATAATTATTCATATATAGGAAAAAAATCAAATTTAGAAGCGGCTTCCTCTTGCCGATGTTATTTACAGGAGTTAGTTGGCGAACTTCTTTGGAAGTCAAATCTCGCGCACTTATGAATAGTTTACGGCACATTTCAAATATTCACGTATTATCATAATACGCGTTACAACAACTACGTGGATAGGAATTGGTTACCGTATATGGTTCCCACGTAGCTCACGTAACGCGTATTACGTTAAGAAGTGCCGTAAACTATTCACGAGTACCTGAGATACCACTTCACAGAAATGTGACATTTAATTCTAGCGTGGAATACATAAAGCGAAGGGGTGCTGCTCGGTCAAGAGAGATGCATACTCCATTATCGACGGAATGGTTCGAAAAGGTCCCACTCTCAGCTAATCATTTAGTATAACCTGCGGGTTCACCAGATGTCATTCCGGTGCAAGTGATTCGTTCAATAATTTACAGAAGAGCTACAACAAACATGTAGTATCAAACACTACAACACCAATCAATAAGATGAATTATAAGCGTAAATCAGCTTATTAGCGTAAATCAGCATTGAAGAAGCTGATTACGCTTCAAAAAATTGTATTATAAATTGTTTACAAATATAGATATTCAATTGCTTACTCTGTATTAATATTCTACGTTGAAGTGTTCAGGGAAATATGAAACTAATACTTACAGCTATTATTTATAAATGTGTCGTATTTTTGCATACTTAGGATTGCTATGACCTTAAGGATTCAAAATTGCTATAAAATATATATAATTTAAATTATACTATTATTATTTCATGTTAAATTGCCGTCTTTTACTGCAGAAGTAGGAATAAAATACAGAGTCTGCCATCTGTGTTTGAAACAGTATTAGCAACATATCATGTGTAAGGTCGCTAGATGGCAACCTTGTTAAAGCTTCTGTATTTATGGTGGCTACAGATCCTGCCGTACCCAGTGTTGCCATTCTTGTTGGGGCGAAAGAAGTAGACCCAAACCGAATAAAAAAAGAGAAAAAAGTAAAACTTCGAATGCATTGCAACAGGAACGAACCATGGTCCTTCTTCGTCCGTATATATGAGGACGCGAAACTTGAGTAATATTATTTATTTAGACCCTATTTATCACAGTTTCAGTGTTGAACAAAGACATTTTTTGACTTTCGCTCCCTTCCCACTACCCGGCACAGATTGCCACCTGCCTCCCCTCTTAGATCAGTCACTGTAATGGAACGAGCATTATGATGCTTAAATTTCAACACTAAAACGTAAATATAGGCCTGAAAACATAAAATAATTTGTTCTTAAACACTCACCAAGGGAAGTTCATGGCAGTCCTATTTTACCTACAGAAGCAATGTGAATGTCTATGCCACATGACTTGCAATACGCAAACGCATCTCCTTTTTTTACTTTTCAATAGCCACCCCTTTAAACTACTGGATTGTTCCCATTCTTGTTTGTAAGTTTGTGAGTACTTAGCATATTTTCTTGGTCCCTCACTCATGGTCACTAAGCACTTTGCATAAATTTAGCACAACGAAGACCACTACTGTG
This sequence comes from Tenodera sinensis, assembly GCA_030765045.1. Lineage (NCBI taxonomy): Eukaryota > Metazoa > Arthropoda > Insecta > Mantodea > Mantidae > Tenodera > Tenodera sinensis. Next base: position 17,882,175 of record CM060962.1, on the reverse strand, counting down.
TGCACTGTGAAACGCAGTGCGAAAGACGCACGTTACTACGGCAATATTTATAATAAACTGAGGTGGGGTGAGAAGCTACTGAAGGGATGAAGATCTTAGTCAGTAGCGATAGCGACTTCTTTGTAAATCATAGGACTGATAGGTGATGGGCAGCTCCTTTCGTTTCTTAAGGCATAGAGGCATTACACAGTAGTTTAATCTTATCTTGTGTTTCTCATAAGAGGCTGAGGTCACCGTCAAAATGAACATGACTGCACAATTTATCAATTAGGAAATTATGAATTGCCTTTAAAAAGGATAAAATTAAGCAGATTTTCCTGCATTTTTTAAAAAAAGGAGATTTGCATTTTTTTAATTAACCGAAATATGAAAAAGTAGTTGTGCAAAAAATAAGATCTCCTTCCAAAAAAGTAGATATGGCAACACTGGCCTTACCAAGTGCGCTAGCTGCGTGATGAAACGAGCGCGAATAAAGAGCGCGCGGTTCAAATACAACTTTGAATCTCAATTTGGCCCAAGGTTGGCGTGAAGGTGCTGCTGCCAATGAGATTTGGCTCGTTACTTGCCGCAGTGGGAGTGCAGAATATTACATCCTCTCCACCTGTACTCTCTCTCTCTCTCTCTCGCTCCGTCCCCCCCCCCCCTCTCTCCCGCCTCCCTATCTCCCCTCCCCTCCATCTACCCTCCCCTTCCCCCTAGCCCCTCTCACTCTGACACACCACACAATTCTAATTCGCAATTCATATGTGTAGCTGAGCTCTCATGTTTTGCATTTTGTTTGTTTTAAATGACCAATATCACAACAGCCATAAACAATAATAACACTGTAACAAAATAACTATTCCAAACTTAACTATTGGCCTCAGTAAATTACGACATGAAGAGTAATTATATGTATTTATAATGGTTTAATAAAAATAGATGTAATTGTGTTTACAACATTAACACAACTATCATTTTAATATAGAAAATGGTTACATTATATTCAGAAACGTCAAGTTGGTTAACTGCCTAGCAGGTTTATTGCAACTTCTGCTGAGCGCGAGGGAGGAAAATGCTTTTAGCAAGGAAAACAGACAAAGCGGCCCGGGTTCGATCCCAGGCAACCACAAATGGGATTTGTGATGGACGAAGCGGCGCTGGGACGGGTTTCTTCCGGGTTCTCCGGTTTCTCCCACCATCTCATTCCACCGGTGCTCCATTTTCATTCCATGTATCATCAGTGTCATCGCCTGCGTGCCGTAGGAATAAAAGCGGGCGTTAAACACTACAAAAAAAAAAAAAAAAAAAAAAAAAAAAAAAAAAAAAAAAGGAAAACGGAGAAGACGAGTGAGAACGCAGCGCGTTTGCGCGGTAAAAATGGCATCCCTGGTGCTTGTCGATTATGCTGCTTTAACTCGCTGCACTCCTAAATGCAAGCTTATCATCGCTCCCCGCGACCCCTCACCGCAAAGCTACCTTCGCCAGTCATAAAATCCGGTTTGTGCGTCTCTGCAGCTTGTTGACTAAATGCACTGGCATTTGGTAGACAGAGTGCGGGAAAATCAAATGAACAAGTTCATATAGAAGAAAGTTCGACATTCGACTTTCTCTTATGCATGTCTGTCGAGGTAAATATTGTCACATACAGGAAAAAATTAGTGGGTGTGCAGTTGGGAGTATGCGATCACCTAATCACCTAGGAACTGGCACTGCTCATAGCAGTAAAACTCCCCAAGGTAGTAGAACTAGTAAAATTAGCCTGTCTTTTCATTGCTAGTGACAATCGATATCTGTAAACACTAGCACTAAAAGCAAAAAACAAACATACAAAAAGAAAAATAACCAATAACAATTGTTGATTTATATGTATTAATGAAGCATACATCAAAACAATATGAAACTCTAATTCTGGTTGTTAATTATTTGCCTGCCTTTCCTAACCTAAAACAAACTCGTTTTGCAGAACCACTGCTACAGCTGTTGGGCCCCTAGGCAAATTTTCCCAATAAAAGTTGAATGCTTCAGGGTCACTTCCTGTTCTAAGCAATGGGTGCAAATTTTAAAAACCTGAATACATTGTTTTTTGTGTGTGCACGTTTCCTCTCCATCTTGGCAACAAAAAGTAACAAATGCATTCCATGGTTGCTATTTGGATGCTGGTGATAGTGGGAAACCAAAATGCTATCACAGAGTGCGCAAATTTTCAATTATTCACTCCAGTTGGCTAGCAAACTGCCAAGAAGCAAACATTGCTATAAAAAAACAAGTTACAGAACTCCAAATAGCAGCACATTTGTTAAGAGTGGTTCTTTAAGCATAATAAATAATTGTAGCCACCTTCTTAGCTAGGAATTTACAGAACAGCCCTTAACAACAGGCCAGAATTAATTAAAGATAGCAAATGCTCTGAACCTGTACCTCTGACCTATTTTAGAGGAAAATCATACGTTTCTTTGAAGTTAACCAAGGAGTAGTCTGGTTGTACGTTACAGCATGCTTGCAGGTATTGTCATGTATACTTAAATCATAGTTAAACTAGAATTAAGTATATTATCATTATACAGGTGTCCCAAAATTAGACCAACAAACTTTGGGAGCTAATAGATAACATTATTTTAAACACTTTTAATTAAGGAAAGTGTTTTGCTGTGGTGCTTCGTTTAAGCGCTAGACGAGTTAATGTCATAGATTACTACCTCCCACCCAGTTTAAGTATTTACGGCAAAATTAACAATGCAAATTATTATTACACTTGTCTTAGTAAGGCACACAATCTTAACCCAAGAAACACACACAGAACACATAAACAAAATACAAACAGCTCATTGTTTACAGCTAATCATAGCTTTACTATTCAAAGTGAACATTGGGACGCACGTCCATTACGATTAACACAAAGAGTGCATCGACATACCCTATTCTGCTGTACTCTCATAAACACACCAGCCATTTCTCTGGTTTAAAAGTCTGACTGTCTAATTTTGAATAGAAAAGCTGTGATTAACTGTAAACAATTAGATATTTGTGTTTTGGTTGTGTTCTGTGTTTGTTTCTTGGATTAAGATTGTGTGTCTTACTAAAATAAATGAAATACTAATTTACATTGTTAATTTTGTCATAAATACTTAAACTGGGTGGGAAGCAGTAATCTGTGACATTAACTCGTCTAGCGCTTAAATGAAGCTCTGCAGTAAAAAACTTTCCTTAACAAAAAGTGTTTAAAATAATGTTATCTATCAGCTCCCAAAGTTTGTTGATCCAATTTTGGGACACCATTATATATCATTTTTTCCTCTGCACATAATACATTTTAAGCTGTTATTCTTACTGTTAATATGTTGGTTATAACATTTTATGGATGTTTGTCAAAAAATGGTCATCTGGCTCTCCTGCTGGTTTTTTATTTTCTTATAACTTAGCATTGACACTACAGTTCCATAGATACACTTATATACAAATAACAAGCAATAAATTAAGAGTAGATATTTTCTTCACTTGTTTCAACCTCATGTTGCTGGATCTGCATCTTCTGGACGAACTGCAAAATAAGAAATAAATGAAACAGCAAATTCAGTAGAGTTGCAGTTTTACACAATCTATACAAAAAAACAGTTGTATGTTTTAATAACCATTTTGTTAATATGATTGTCTCTAAGGCTACATTATACCTCAAACGATGACACTTATGCAAAATAAATGTAGAAATTGGCATAAATTACTCAACTACCTGGGCACTCTGTAAATATTATTACAAAAGACAAGTCCAGTTAGTTATAATTTCACTTTATTTCTTCTTAATTAACACACAACTGGAAATGCTCTGCTCAAAATTGTTTACAACTCAATTCTGTCTCACAACTGAAACCTTACTGCAGAAGCCAGTCTGCTTATATGGTCCCTGAATCACGGGAGAATTCTCTGGAAGCTGAAGCTTCTCAGCTCTTGCTGTAAATAAAGCCCCATGCACCTCAAAAACTCTGGAAATGCATGCAATGGCTTTGTTCTTGATCCGACGCTTTGTCTCGTCTTGCAGGTCGGTGATTACAAAGTTATCTCTCTGCAACATGGCCGCCATGAAAATAGTAAGTTCTGACATGAAGTTCTGACCAGAGATACATATCAGTATGTTCATTGTAAGGGTGTATCAATGATTTCACTTATTCTATTAGATTTATATAAAAATCCATTGAAATCAGAGATTTGGCACTTCTCAGGCAAAAGAAAAGCCACTGCAGAATAATGTGATGCCAGGCTCGGCACACAACAAAGGACGGACAGAGCTAAGCTGCTTCACACCACATGTCAGGCCGGTGAGCTAACAAAGGGACATGGCCAAGCTTCCTTACACTACTTACGCAAGGGAACATGTGACTAACAACAATCAAAGTGGTTGCACAAAAGGGGTTTCTTTCCAGTGCCTGTGAGACAGATCTGGTTGCCTCATTGCCGGCATAACTCAAGGAGTTTGCGAAAGGTCCATGTGATGTCATCCCCACTATATAAGGAAGCCAGGAAACAGCAGTGAGTGTGATAGCATGAAAGACTGTAGACTGTGTTAATGATGAGAATCAAACTGTGTTTTGTGTAAAATTTTAGAAGACAATAAAGTGATAGAAAAGTAACCGGACTGATTCTTGTCATTTTGTCACACTGGTGTCAAGAGGTGGGTTTGTCAAACATTCTGTTTGTGATGCTGCAGCAAATTGGTTACTGAATTAGAGAAATAAACTGAAGTGGTGGTTATGTTAACAAATGGGTATTTTCAACTAAGTGTTTAATATGAAGCAAGAATCTCACACTGAAGTACCTATACTTATTTGTAGGTTTGAATGAAGCAATAAAATAAATGTTTTAACTTAAAAGCTAAGAAGTTATTAGTTGAAGTATAAAAATAGTAAACAGAGACTCTAGGGCCGCATTCTGGCATCTCAATCATGTGCGATTTCCCACTGTGGGGTTTGTCTTTATCTAGAACCATTCACTAGCCTCTGCAGAGTCAAGATGTGGACTAGGAGTGTGTTAAAACTAAAACACACAAAAATAATAATGTTATGTATTTGTATATCAATTTAGTGCTATTAATTTACATTTCCTTTTACTGTATTACAGACAAGAGGATTCATGTTATAGAGAGGGAAGACATACAGCACTTTGTAAATAAATATTGAAATTAACAAAACAGCCCTTCTTATCTCTGCATTGAAAACACAATGCTTAAACTTTGCCACATTGGTTCTATATCCCAGGAATTACATATACAGGGTGGATGGGAAGTCATCACATTCCTTATAATATGTGCTTCATAGAAGCATTAAAAATAAAAAAGTTGAATGGCATTTTGTTCTTTGATTACCCGCTTTCGAAAAAATAAATAGTTTTTGATCCTAATTGGATGCTTAATTCCACAGGAATGCACGAAGATAACGGTTTGTTACTTGTAAGATGCGTAGAGTTACTTATTTCTGACATAACTTTGGTAGTAAATATGGGACATCACACAGGGTTTCGAAACAATTAATCACTTAATAAACGTGAAGGAATACTCCGAGCTGCTCTTTCAGATGTGATATGAGTCGACAGCATTGCGTTGAGGTTGGTCAGGGAATTGACCTGGTTTCTGGATGTAAACAGATCGCCTGCTTTCATGTAATGTTTTGGGAGCTAACGCTTGTGATTGGCCCACACTCAAACAATAAGCACAGATGGACAAGGTAGGGTGTGAGATTGTTTTGAAGGTGCACCATTACGGTGTTTGTTTATGTACTGGGCTAGGGAAAGTGACCACCCACACAATCTGCAGCGTTGCCAGGTTGTTTTCAAAAGAACTAAAATATCTCTGTAGTAAATGGTCAGAGACAAAAATGTAAGACACAAAATGTGTTCCAAATACCAAGATCTACCACTGGTTTAAATTAATGTAATGACTTCTCTTCCACCCAGTATAGTGCAAACTGATCAAGGTATGCAGCAATATTCAAAATGTACTGTCAGAGATTAGAGTAAGAACCAAAAGCTAAGTGCTGAACATTAGAGGGGATACCATAAGTGCAGCATTACATACATTAAAGAGACAGAAAATAAGTCATCATTAGCGGGACTTGCCTAAGTGCAATACTGTTTCTGTTTTGATTTTAATATATCTGAAAATACATAAATATAGAGATAGTGGTATTCCTCATGCCTACAACATTTGGCTAGAGGGTTTGTTACACAAAAATATATAATATATTATAGTTTACCTTTACAAGATCCTGGTAGTGTCCTAATATCGTCTACAGCGAAGCCTCCATTGCTAGCTTTCCCTTGCAGTACGAGCACAAAGGGTGAATCTGCATCTGTAATTGGGAATTGACCTGAATTCCACCTAGGACGTACTGTTTCAGGCTCTTTTGCTGTCATAGACCACATCTGTAACATTGGAATGCTTAGCACAGTCTTTAAAATAAATTATAAAACGACAATGTGGTCTGCTCTGTCAATGGGTGCACTCACAGTCTTTGCCTTCGTCTCCTTTGTCTTAAGTTCAAAGAAAAAGCAAAATAAGGACAATTAGCTTGCATTCTTCCCTTGGCTTCCACTTTCAAATGAACGGGAAAATTCCTGAATAGGATCAGCTCGGGACTTACCTGAATGGCTTCTTCGGCCATTTTGAGAAAACGAATTTTATATTATGTCTATTGGGTTTGAGATTAGACTGCGTGGTATCTGTTATTCGTTTTTCCTTTCTTCTTTCTACTGGGGAAGATAGAGAAAAAGGTGGACGTAAAGATTGGCTTATTCTGCCAGGGAAGGGAAGAAGTGGTGACACTATTTATTTGTAGTGCATAATTTTCAGTGATGGAGTCTATGTGATGCATTGTGGCGGTTCTGCATCCCGCATTAGTCCTGTAGTATGAATACACAGAAGAATTATGGTACTTACAATCAAGAGTTATTGGGACTCTACCTATCAGTAAAAAAATTCAAGCATTTTCTAGAAGGGAGAAACTTCACAGTTTATATGGATCACAAGCCTATTACCTTTGCTTTTAAGCAAAATAATGAGAAAACTTCACCTAGACAATTAAGACATCTACAATACATATCACAGTTCTCCAGAGATATTCACCACGTTAAAGGAAAAGAATATATTGCTGATTTTGGACGATGTACTTTCTAGAATAGAAGAAATATCAGTTACTGATTATCAAAAAGAGCCAAACAACAAGTAGAAGATGAGGAACTGCAAGAACTCAAAAATGGAAGTTTATCTTTAAAATTCAAGCAGTATCCGCTACCTTCAGGTGCTGTACTTTGGTGTAACACTTCTACCACCAGCATAAGACCATACATACCTAAGGAATTCCAAAATCAAATATTTACCAATTTTCGTGGTTTAGCTCACCCTGGTATAAGAGCCACTGTGAAATTAATAGCACCAACATTTATATGAATGGCTCCATATTTATACTGATGGATCTTCTTTTCTTCTTTGCCTTATTACCCTCTTCTTATGTAGGACTTACAAGCCAGTGCCTAGGGTCAGACACCTGTCAGGGAGCAGAGGGACCTCTGGACCACACAGAGTGAAGACCTGGAAGCGGGTGGTCAGCCCAGCACCAGGTATGATAGCGAGAAAGAGGACGGTATGAAATGCAATCAAAATGGGTGATTGGCAGGGTGATAATGGAGTAATTGGTGGAATTGGCCAGGGAAACCGGAGAACCCGGAGAAACTCCGCCCAGATGCTGCTTCATCCACCATGAATACCACATGCGGATCCTGCCTAAGTGGTAGGTGAGCAGTCTAATCACTCAGCCACGGCACCACCGTTATACTTCCAGACTCAGGGAAGGATGAGGAATAATCTTGGCTGCCGGGAATCAAACCCGGGACCCCTTGCACAGCAGGCAGGTGCTCTACCAACTGCGCTACGGGGCCAGCCTACTGATGGATCACTGATATCAAATCGAGATGGAGCAGGGGCTGGAGTCACATGTCACCTCCTTTCCTATTACAAATCCTTAAGTTATGGAACTACAAACTGTATTGAAGCAATCTAAATCTAAATTTATGGCACCATCATCTCTTTGACCTCAACGTGGAATATTCTGGCGACCGCACAGTATGATAGTCTTCACAATCGAGATCAGTTTCACACCATTTTCATTAAACGTTATCTTCATTTCATTGTTCAACTGAAGTTCAACATTCTGTTTTTCCCACTCATACACTTTTCTAAAATTCTCGCTTTTAAGCAGGGCTGTTTTATGATAGCCGTTTTCTGAGTGTTCCCTGAATAGTTGAAGCGCTTTCTTAAGTTTCTTTAGAGGCTTAGTTACTAGAACTTGTAATTGCACTCTACTACTAATACAGTTGTCACCTTTTTGCCAGTTGTTATGTGCACTTTGTTTGATATCAGGAAGTCTATCCCCTGAACCTGTCGTATTTTAGACACGCTATCACATTTATTAAAATGCTAGTGACTGTGCGCGCTGCAGCAAGATGAAAACCTGAGTACAGAAACTTGACGTTTAACCAACCCACGTCAGCAACAACAGTATAAAATATGGAGATTCTATTCTATTAGTGATATTTTGAAAACATAAAAATAAATTTCTTTAAGAATAGCAATAAGGGCCATACTGAAAGTCTTGAGCAACAGTTTTTAAAAATCTTAATCTTAACACTTAATCATGCCCGTTCCGTATGGCTGTTTAAACGATCGTTACTTATAACACGTACCTGCATAGCGGGAAAGAAAAACTCCAATAACTTTAAATATTCATCCAATCAAAATGTTGCTTATTACAATACTTAACAGCATGGGTAAAAACATTTGCTAAGGCACATTTTTGCAAAAACTCCCATAAAAAGGTAAGTTATTTTGATTTATTCAATTTGGGCCCCATTAGAAACCTTCCACCTCAATGGTCTATTCTTTAAGTGTGACCAACTATCACACATAGTACATATACCAATTTTCATAGAAATCGGTTTGGCCATTTTTGCGTGATGATGAGGTAACACACATATAACATTTATAGCAATAAAGTAGGATATGACAGGAGGGGGGGGGGTGCCGGGCCCCCTGGCACCCCCTCCCCCTCTATCTGCGTCTGACCCCAGGTGTTCGTTGTATGCGACAGGGTCAAGAAACCACTTGAAGCTCCATATGATGCCCGCCTCGATAGCGTGATGGTTAGCATGTCTGCTTCACGTTCAAGAGGTCGTGAGTTCGAACCTCACTTAGGGTAAGTTATCTGGGTAAGGTTTTTTCCAAGGTTTTCCCTTATCCTGAGAAGACGAATGTCGGGTAACTTAAAGCTCTATTGGACCTAGGACTCATTTGAGCACCATTTCACCCATTTCAGTCATCGTCCAAAATGACGTAATGTTGAAGGACGTTAATTAAACAAACAAAAAAAAAAAAAAAACTCCATATGACAATCCATTTCCGGTGGTAACAAGACATGCCAAGTGTTTCACCATAAAAATCAAAGGGAAGTTGGTGAACATATCAGTGGATAGACTGAAACCCACTTATCTACTGACAACCAAAGAGGAGGATTAGACATCATCCTCAGAGTTACTACAACTCCTGCAGAATCAAAATGAAGAAAAAGATGCTCATGCCAACTCTAAAATTTCAAAAAGGGACAAATAATAAGGTTACCTTCTAAAGATTAAGCGTTTTGTAAATTAAACCATTTTTTATAGACAGTTGTTATCACTTTCATATGTATATTATTTAAACTAAAGGTGTCACTGGTGAGGGAGTGATGTTGGTACACCTGTAACATTACATTTGTGATGCAAAGAAATTTGTTCTAACTTGCTTACAATAAAAAACAAAAAAAAAAAAAAAAGCCACAGTTGATTCTCTGAAAAGAAATTAATAAAATTTGAATATAAGCTAAACTAACCTGTTTTAAAAAAGTAAACTCGACAGGACAATGTTTTCTGGACAGAGGAGTGCACTTTTTTCTTAACGGTGGAATTAACACCAGTAATTGCAGAGTTTGATCAAAAAAATTACCTTCAGACTTTAATTCAAGAAGGTACAGAACTTTGTGCTCCCTAGACTGAGGAAAACATCATCTTCATGAAAAATGGTCCTCCGACCCACATCTGCACCGCTGCAGAACAATTAATCACACAGATCTTTGGCAACTGCATCATGTGTGGCCTCTGTACTCTCACGTCTCAATCCAGTTGACATTGGGTTGCGGGATTACTGTAAATAACAACTTTTCATGACACATAAAGCAGCCCCACTGCAACTGAAAAGTGCCATCTCACAAGAGATTACCAATATTCCAGGACATTATCTGCAAGATGCTGTGCATGATGCCACTGAAAAATATGATGTAGCTACATTGAAAAAGTGAACCAGAGATCTTCCCACTGTGTTATGTTTGCCAAATATGTCACTTTTTCATAATCTCAAATATTATAATATATATAGTGGCCTAATGTTGTAAGTGACTTTTGAAATAGGTATGTTACAGGTATACATACACAAGTATATTTACCAGCAAAGTTAAGGTAAGCTTGTTCAGCCCGTCTCGATAGCGTGATGGTTAGCGTGTCTGCCTCACGTTCAAGAGGTCGCGAGTTCGAATCTCGCTTAGGGTAAGTTATCCGGGTAAGGTTTTTTTCCGAGGTTTTCCCTACCCTGAGAAGACGAATGTCGGGTAACTTAAAGCTCCATGGACCTCGGGCTCATTTGAGCATCATTTCACCCATTTCATTCACCGTCCGATATGACGCAATGTTGGAGGACGTTAATAAAAAAAAAAAGCTTGTTCAAATTTGGGAGGTAGAATCGAAACTGAAAAATTCAATGCCACAGCTGGGATTAACACGATGGACCCTCCGCTCACCAGGCGGGTCTGTGCTTCAAATCCCAGCTGTAGCATTGAATTTTTCAGTTTTAATTCTACCTCTCAAACATTGCCCACACATGGCTTGTGTGTTTAAAAATACCAACAGTATGTTTGTTGGCATAAATCAATAATAATTGTTCAAATTTATTTATTCATTTCGTACTGTCTTGTAACCCCTAAAACCCCAGCATAACAGCCCTTCACGACCTTGCCTTACCACCCGGACGCTGTGTTACCCACCTCTGCCAACTAGAGGTGTCGTGAGTGGGATGTAGTACTGGAGGGTGAACTGAGGTCAGTGCCTTGAGCCCTCCCTGCCACTTATGTGGCCTTTGTGACCTGTGGTTGCCATTTCTTTATCAAGTAGCTTCTCAATTGACCCCTCCAGGACCTAATGAGGCTGAGTGCACCCTGTGCCAGACCTCCCAGTGGGAGAAAAAATCCCCACGTCAGTACCGGGAATCAAACTTTGGTCCACACTAAAGCCAGCACTACAGAGGCAGTCACTGTCTTCTACCATGTATTATCTATATATTTTAACTGACTGTAAGTCAGTAGATTTTGCAGCTTTTAAAAAACAAATAATGAGTGATGTGCCTCAAAGTCAGTATTCCTGGTTCCTTTGTCAAATGGAACTGACATACCTGCAGTTCCTACCCCCGAATCTAACTTCTGTATGGTTGCATGTGTCAGCATGTGTCCATATTTATGTGCATACACAGTTACTTAAAATAAGCAACAGCTACCTAAACGAGGTGTGATCAAAAAGTTTCCAGAATAAGCTCATAAATACAACACTACACCTTGACTTATCCGTTCTGCACTGTTCTTTTGTTTTGTAGTGCTTAATGCCCACTTTTACTACTACAGCACCACAGGCAATGACACTGATGATACATGGAATGAAGATGGTAGGGGGAACCAGAGAACCTGAAAGAAACCTGCACCAGCGCTGCTCCATTCACCACAAATCCCACATGCAGTTACCTGGGATCAAACCCGGACCACTTTGGTGAGAAGTTTTGCACTGTTACCCTTGAAGTATTCCCCTTAGGTGTTGATACACTTGTCCCAGCGCTCCTGTCGCTGCTGGAAGCATCTCTGGAAGTAATCTTCTTAAACATGTCCAGAGCCTTCTGTGATTCACGATGGATAACACCAATGTCCTCAAAACAGTATCCACAGAACCACATTATAATTTGTGGGAAAAGAAAAATGTCCACTGAAGTTAAATTTAGAGAGCAGGCGAGATAGGAAAAAAATATTCATCCTATTTTATCCAAAAAAATTGATGGGCAGAATGGGCTATGTTCACAGTTACAAAAGGAGGCAGTGCACACAGTTTGAGGCAATTCTTCTCAGGTCCAAATTGTCTTTGTTTTGCAGTGTTTAACGCCCACTTTTACTACATATGGCACCGCAGGTGGTGACACTGATGATGCATGGAATGAAGATGGAGCACCGGTGGAATGAGATGATGGGGGAAACTGGAGAACCCAGAGGAAACCCACCCCAGTGCCGGTTTGTCCATCACAAATCCCACATTCGGTTGCCTGGGATCAAACCTGGGCTGCCTCCAAATCATCTTTCAAACTGCTTTCAGCACTTCCAAAGGAGCACCCTAATCAATCAGCCATGTCTCTTTTATTGTAAAACATCTATCATTTAATACCATTTCCCTCAACTGACTGATATTTTCGTCAGTTTTGATGGAAGAGAGTCAGCTCAAACGATCTGAGTCCTTTACTGATGTCACATCACTTATAAAGTTTGAAAACCACTTAAATGCTTTTGTTTTACCCATTACTTGCTTCCTATAATTGGTTCTTAACATTTCATAGGCTTCTGTTGCAGCTTTACCAAGTTTGAAGAAAGAAGTTCAGTTTGTTGTTTGCTCTCCATAATCTAGCATTTTCAAGAGAGAGAAAAGTCACAACAGATGCAAAGCACTGGTTCACTTCAGAGCTTCCAGCTCTGCCCTGTAAGGTCACAGAAAGACGTATGACACACAAGAGAGTGTCGAATGTAATGTTTAAGTAAGAATTAAAGACAGTTCAATGGCAAAATTGTTTTGAAGCCATTCTGGAAACTTTTTGATCACACCTCATATGAATGTTGAATTACCTTCTTTCCTGAAGAAGGATCCATTTCTGAACCTAATGGCATCATAAGAATGTGAAGATGTGTGGATTCACCAGCTCCAAATGCAGCATACCAGAATGTAAAACAAATCACATTATACCCCTCTGCATTCATGGATCCAGAAAGCAAATAAACTTCATTTGGTTTTTGGTTTGTTGTGAATATGTCAAAGAAAATGTATCCACCTGTAAAAGGAAGTAATTTTTTGTGTTATCAATGGAAATATGAAATAATTATAGCTTAACCACTGAACCAGTGGCATACTGTGACCAATTTTAATGCTGAACCCCTAAATATTTATATTGCCTTAGTAAACAATACACAGGATGGAAGGGAAGTCATTACATTCCTTCTAATATGTGCTTCATAGGAGCATTACAAACAAAAAAGTCTAATGGCATTTTGTTCTTTGATCAGCCAATTTCGAAAAAATAAATAGTTTTTTTATCCCAATTGGATGCGTAATTCCACAGGAATGAACAACAATAACAATTTGTTACCTGTAAGATGCGCAGAGAAACTTATTTCTGACACAGCTTCGGTAGTAATTATGGGACATCACACAGTGTTAAAAAATAATTAATCACTTAAGAGGCATTAAGGAATACTCCGAGCTGCTCTCTCAGACATTAGGTAAGTCGACAACATTGCGTTGAAGTTGGTCAGGGAATTGACCTGGTTTGTGAATGTAAACAGGTCGGACACTTTCGTTTTCGTTGGGAGCTAACGTTTGTGTTAACCATGTGGCCAAGAGACTGGGGACAGGACTTAGAAACTTAGTAAAAGAAAACAGTTCTAAGGGTATAACACTTGGGGGGAAAAAAGCAGGAAGTCTAAAAGAACAAACAATTGTAAAACTCACTAACTATTACAGGAAAGTCATTAAAGACAATAGTCCACACCTAGAACAAATGAAATCTGCCATATTTGCCACCCTATATCACTGCTCATCCACAAATGATAAGCCCCAGCACAATAAATGTCCCAAAGGTGAATCATTGTGGTGTTTCTATAATAGGGCTGTCGCTAAAGGGGACCCATTACCTGTACATGATGACTCCACCATGAAAACCATTCTCTCCCCACAGGTAATTACTAAAATATTGCCAGTTTATCAAAGGCTTGCCAATGATGAGCTGCTTAAAATATGCAGGTCAGGCAAGACATAGAATGCGAATGAGTCACTTCACCATATAATTTGGGCAAAATGTCCTAAAGAAATATTTGTTTCTAAAAAGAAATTGGAAATTTGTGTAACTTCTGCTGTGTCACAGTTCAATATGGGATGCAGAGCCACCCAGGAACTAAAATGTCACATTAATAATGAAAAACTAAGCCCAGTATCCTTTGAAATAAGTGTGAAAAGGGATAAACGTCGACTAAACCTAAGTGAACAAACAACCAGATCCTCATTCAAGAGAAGCCGGAGGAAAGTTCGAGTGACCAAATTGGCTGCAGAGGATCAGAAGAAGAAGGAGGAAGGACCTACTTATGCAGCAGGTGCTATTTAAACAGCTAAAAGGTCAGAAAACCGCTATTTTATGTGATGCAATTTTAAAACCTCTTTTTATCGTATTTCAGTTTTTCAGCATTTCCTCAGATTTAATTTGCTCTGCACGATGCAGTTTTTGTTATAAATGTATGAAATTTTGTGTACCTCCTCATAATTAACTAAAAAAGATAATGCTAAGATGATTTTTTGATAAACTTAATATTTTGTATGTAATGAAATTAATAAAGTTTCTGTAATGAAAAATTTTAAGAAAAATATTTATTTCTCATATTCAACAATTTTTTACACCCAAACTAGCAGGAAAAATAAAAATTCATCTTAGCAATTTATTAATACAGTATTAATGTACTTAATTATAAAATTACAAATTTTTAAAAAAATTAGTGCATCGTATGGAATGATTTATCAAAACAGTTTAAAAGTTGAATAAAAAAAGTAATATCTAAGGAACTAAGATAGATATATGCATGAAACTTGGTATAAATACTATGCAATATGCTCTGATCATTAAATAAAATTTTCAAATAAATTGAACCAAAACTGTGGATTTTCAAAATTTCACAGATGCATATCCTTAGGAACCAAAAGCTATTTGATTGAGAGGCTAAAACTGACTTCCTAGTTACCTTATGCCTTTAGGAGGGGGGGGGGGGGGCAATTTTGGGGATTTATTTTTCTTTTTTTTTATTTACATAATGTCATATCAGATGGTAATTTTGGGGATAAATTAATAGTTAAGAGGCAGCTTATTTTCTGGGAAAAACAAGAAAAACACACATTATGTTGTTTAAAGCAACAAACAAATATAAAATAATGCAATACTAAAAGTAACAATAATGGTTAAAATAGTATGACAATGTCCCTTCAATATCAAAGCCCTGCGATTCCTCTATGTGACATTAGTATCACTGAATGGACACAAAGACTAACAACCCAGGTACTGGGAAGGTAACAATCATATAAAACTCAAGATTAATTACCATATAAAACTCACTTTCATTCATGGGCAGATTTAATGCCTTTAGCTTTGGAATGAACCTCCTTGTATAATTTAAAAATATAAATAAATTAATTTGTATTTGTGCTAAAGTGTTAGAGAAGTACCTGGGGTGCCAAATGTTTTATCAGGCAGCTGAGCAGGCTTGTGTATTTCTGATGCCATCTGCCATGTTGTCATCTTCTGGTTGTGATGCATTCTCGTCATGTTCTTCCAGCCACAGAGACCAAACTCAAAGGAGCAATCTTCAGATCGTGTCTGTGCTTGTCTTGGTTTCACTGCAACATAAAACTGCTGTTAACTATCTGGCCTATCTTAAATCTAATATTTAAATCATGCTCTTATCTTCTCTCTTTGCCCTAGCAAATTAATGTTACTTTCCATCTACTTTATGAATAACATAACCTATGCAGAACATGAATTATTCAAAATATAGCACAGATAATTTTCAGTCCCAATCTTCTGCTGCTCCCTTCTGTCTTTTCGTGTTGTGTGTTTGTGTTAGCAATAGGTCGTGCAGCACATATTAAAGTTACAATTAAAATCAATGCTGTGTGCATAACGTTCATTCAATGGCAGAGATAGTATGCACTCAACTCCTAAAACCAGTATTGGCTTCCTGCACAAGGTCACGAGTAGGAATATTCATAATTTGAAAACAAAAAGTAATGGCTGACAAAAGTAAGTATATAGGTAAAATTCCTAAGAGTGGAGGAAAAGTATTAGATGTAATCAATAAGAGCTGTTAAATACACAGGATGTCCCAAAATTAGACTGAAAAACTTTGGGAGCTGACAGATAACATTACTTTAAAAACTTATTGTTAAGGAAAGTTTTTTCCTGTGGTGCTTTGTTTGAGTGCTAGACGAGTTAATGTCATTACTGCCTCCCTCCCAGTTTAAGTATTTACACAAAATCAACAATGTAAATTAGTATTGTATTTATCTTAGTAAGGCATATAATATTAATCCAAGAAACAAACACAGAACACATAAACAAAATACAAACATCTCGTTTATAGTTAAAAGTGAATGTTGGAACGCACGCCCATTGCAATTAACACAAAGAGTGCATCAGGTGCCATATTCTGCTGTACTCTAGCAAAGGCACCAGCCATTTCTCTGATTTTGCCAGCTGTGCAGGTTATTCATGCCACAAGATCCTCTTCAGATTCAACAGGTGTTTCATACACTACAGTCTTCATGTGTCCCCATAAAAAGAAGTCAAGTGGAGTAAGGTCAGGGGAGTGTGACGACCAGGCAATCTGCCTATCCAGTGATTGCCATATGTAGCCATAAGATGATGGCATACTTCAGCACCAAAGTGAGCTGGTGCCCCATTATGTTGAAACCACATGTGCTGTCTGGTATGAAGGGGAACTGTTTCCATTAGATCAGGCAAAACTTCTTGCACAAATATTAAGTGATTGTAAGCATCGAGTCGGATGGGCAAAATGTATGGTGCTATTAAGAAGTTATCCACAATACTGGCCCAAATCTCTGTGGATGTGACACCGCTGGTGTCTTTGTGGGAGTGTAGCAGAATATGCCACACCGATGCACTCTTTGTGTTTATCAGTACAGACATGGGTTGGCCAGTGTGTCAGCTGTATATGAGCTTTGTAAAGAAGATTTCACAAGCATTGACTGACATGAGTGTCGGCAGACAGTTTTCCAGGGGGGGAGGGGACACATGTTTGAAATTTGCAATCAGATAATATTAATTCATTATTTTATTGTCAAAATTTATAATATTTGTTGCATATAACCATATTAACTTGTGCTAAATAAAAATTGATCTTTTAAAATAGTAGTTTAATAGTCAGTAATTGATTGCACATTAAGTTGACCTATTTCCGGGGGGGGGGGCCCTTGCCCCCCTTCGCGATGCCCATGTTGACTGATTACATCGCTAGTACTTAGTGTAAGAGACACACAGAAAGTGAAGAAAGACACTTAAAGGACTGAGCAAGGTTATCAGAAGTAAAAAACTGTGAGTTGTGATAGCCCAAAGAACTGTAGACTATTTTAATGGCAGGAAGAAAACTATGCACTTGTGGTAAAATTTTAGAAGATAATAAAGTGATAGAAAAGTAACCAGACTGGATTTTGTCACTTTGTTAGAATGACATCCCAGACACACGATAGAGTCCACAGTCTTGCAGTGCTTCCCATGAATTTTGTCATTACACAGTAACTAGCCTATGAAAATGTGACAGAAACTTTGCAACAAAGAAAGCACTTTGTAAACCATGTATCATTGTCTGTCAGTACATTATTTGGTGGAGCATTCATTTTGAAATAAGGAGCAAAAATGTTTTTCTCTGCCTAGAGGAGCCAAGTAGCAGATTCTCCCCTGCAAAAGTTGCAACAAAGGTTGTGTTAAAATGATGAATTGGAATGATTTTCAAGGCAACACAATTGCATCACATTCATATAAGCATTTACACTGTAGCTTGATTAGAAAACTATAAATTACTAAACTACTTTAAGTTTCTACCTGAGCAATAAAATATATTATGAATTAAACACATAAAGCAAACACCTTTCTAACACAAGGATCAATTTACCTTATACAGCAACTTACTATCAACTTCGCTTAATGTGACAGGACGTAACATCTAACACATTGTATTAGATGGAGCTATTTAGGGTTGACTTGTTGACAACCAGAGAGGAAAAGTGGTTATTATGGTGGGAAAGGAAAATTTTGAGAAAGATATTTGGAGCGATAAGATAATTGCACGGATGGAGAATGCAGACTAACTTGCAGTGACAGTGCCTATTTAGAAAACCAGATATAGTAGTGAAAATTAAACAAGGAAGAATAAGTTGGATTGGCCAGGTGCAGAGAATGATGGAAACTAGTGTAGTTAAGAAGATATTCATAGAAAAGCTTGACGGAAGAAGGAGAATAGGAAGACCCAGGAAAAGATGGGTAGACGATGTGGAAGATGACTTGAGACAGTTGGGGATCAAAGGCTGGAGAAGAAAAGCAGAGGACCAAATAGAATGGAAGCTGCTTTTTTTTTTATCAACATCCTCCAACGTAATGTCATATCAGACGGTGAATGAATGAAATGGGTGAAATGATGCTCAAATGAGCCTGAGGTCCATGGAGCTTTAAGTTACCCAACATTCGTCTTCCCAGGATAAGGGAAAACCTTGGAAAAACCCTCTTGAACGTCATGCTACCAAGGCAGGCTAAGAAGCTGGTTAACGAGGCCAAGGGCCTACATGGCCTGTAGTGCCAACCCTCGCCCTTGTCCCCGGCCACTGTTTCGACTGTTCCTTTGTATCAGGTGATGTACCCTTGATTCATACATGGATACAAATCAATGCAGTAACTCAGCTTTGTTGTGGCGGAACATCGCCAAACACTCAACTGAAACATTCTCATGCCACTGTTTTGTTCCACTGTGTGCAAACATAGCACCTATCTTGTGCACAGCTTTCTCATGCCCAAATAACATTTTGTGAATTTTTTTACAATTTCTGGTGTGGTCACCTCATTTGGTCGACCACTGCGATGTTCATCTTGGCAGCTCATATAGCCTCACTTAAACTCTGCCACACAACATTTTACTGTTGCAAGCGAAGGAGCAGACTCCCCTAGAATAGAATCTAATTCAGCTTTAATATTAGTTGGATTAAGACCTTTCAAATGAGAGTATTGTATCACTTAATGATGACCAGTTTTATCCATGTTTACAAATATGCAGAGACCATTCACTATTGATGGTTACCAGGCAAATACTAACTGTAGCATCATCAAACATAAAAATTAAGATTATTCGAAATGTTTAGTTCTTCCGGGCTTGTAGGCCGTGGTCTAGAAGGCATGGTAGATACCAACGTTTCGCCAAGTACTGCGCTTGGCATCATCAGGGTAACACGATCCTCCATCTGCACTGGTCAGAGTTAGAATGTGGAAGCAGAGAAGTAGTGGAAGAAATGACCTTTAATGTCCGTTACGTTTATTTATATGGGTGGGGTGGGCAGGGCATTGTTGCGCCATCTACGGTAGTGATTGGCCGGTTGTAGGTGGCGTTTTATTACAACTGTTGTGTGTGTCCGAAAGTCTATCTAAAACCGGCATCCGTTGGTATCTACCATGCCTTCTAGACCACGGCCTACAAGCCGGGAAGAACTAAACATTTGGAATAATCAAGACACCGGCCGTGAAAGCCTGAATACATATATAAAAATTAAGCTTTATACAGTTGGTACTTTCTATAGTAGGCACAGCTTATTGAGATAACAACCTTGACATTTTCCGCCCATTATGGTGCAGTCTGGTTATACTTGGTGATATTCCATCCGTTAATTTGCATTAGTGCTGCCAACTGTCGTAACATATAACCATGGTAAAGCTATGGCCATAGCTGGTGTTATTGGGTCTGTTATGTTGCCACAGAAGCCCTTGTCTATGAGCACATTGCAGAGAGGCCAAATGATAGATTTTAAAACAGGATTCTGTTTAGATGCCTTATTAATTAATTAATCTGTGGACGTACTGCTGTTTGTGTTTGCGTGATTTTGTCTTTAATTGTTTGAGAGTAGTATATGCAGTTATAGTTATTGTCATTATTTTTGTGTTCGCTACACAGTAGTGCATTAAATATATATTATAATATTTAACGCTCGGAAGTTATTTTATGCAAAAGTGTTATTGCAGAACAAGATTTGCCGAAGGTGAGTACATTCTTTGTTGTGTGGTGATGATGTTCAAGCATTATTATCGTCTGAAAGCATGATACTTTAACCCTGTGATATTTTAGGTTAGAAAGGCCTTTATATGTACGTTGGCAGGACTACTTTTTGGGATACTTTCATCTGCTGTTTAGTGTAATGTCGCCTATGTTCAACTTTTGGGAACTGCAAATAAACTGTGTCCACTGTGCCATAGTCTTGTTTGAAACAACAACCACTATCAATTCATTGGATCAGGTACTTCTGGGACAGCCCTTGTATCTTGGCATAATCTTTCTAATTGAAGTATTTGTAATAATGCTACAAACTTCTTAAAGCAACACAAACAACACAATAGTTCTACTCTCCATAAAAAAACAACAAAATGCATGAATAATTGGATATATGATGATAATAATAATTCATAACTAAAAACCACAGTGGAAATGAGAATTTAAGAAACATTTACTCACATGTACACTCTCCAATATAAAATGTAATATCATCCAGTGCTATGGAGCCACTGGCTCTATTTGGACCCCACATTCCTTCAAATATGACCTGTATAGTAACAAAATCACACACGTTATTGGCTACAGTATCACATGGAAAAGCATAGGAACATGCATATCAAGGCAAACTTGCTTTAGTACTACCTTAAGGACCATAAAATGGTGAAAACAGATACTGGGGTGATGAACTACAAAATTCAATAAAATTACTTTGATGTATAAAGCATATGATTATATATTTTAGATTAGCTATTTGTTTTCTTATCCCAGATATGTTTAGTGACTGATTTAATTCAGTTAGTAGTTATGTTATTCTTGTCATTTCCTGCCATTTTTATTTTCTGTTGGCCTCCTGGTGGCCTAATTTACAGATGAAGCAAGAATGCAACAAAAGGTAAATATTTATTTTATTCCCTAATTTTTATCTCTTTTTAAATATATGATAAACAGGGCATGGATTCTGATGAAATATCATACTTTTTCCTTTGTCACCTACGCAAATCCCCCGTAAACACATAAATACTGCATATGAGTTGCTGATTACACAAACAAATTTTTAGGTCATTTTTGGTCATTTTTCTGTATTTAAATGTTTTAGGTCATTTTGTAATATTTTAAGGCATTTTTCGGCCATTTTTTAAACATATTGGGGCATTAATAATTTTTAAATTGGGTCGTCTCTTGCAATGACACGAGTCTTGACCACATGGGCTCCGTTTGTCGTAGAGGATTTTCCTTTTTCATTGCCTTGCACTTCTTGGAGTTGCAACCCATATTATTTTTCAGTTGCATCATCTCCTGCAGTGACACGACTTTTGACCGCGTGGGCTCCGTTTGTCGTAGGGGATTTCCCTTTTTCATTGCCTCGCACTTCTTGGAGTTGCAACGGTGCACGTGGGTCAGTGAACTAGCCGATTTGTAACAGTGTGGTTGTGCATCTAGGTGTGCTATACAATTATGCCAAAAGTGAAGCCCAATATTGCAACAAGATTAAAGAGTATTGTAAATGAGTTTGGGGAGGAAGTTTTTTCTACAGATGGTTCCATATTGTTTTGTAAACGTTGTAGAAGAACAAGCTCAAAATTCTAAAAACCACCGAAAACTAAAACAAAAAACAAGTCTGACTTTAAAAAAAAGTCAATAGGTTAAAACACCATAAAATCTATCTGAAAAAGCTAAAGTTGCCCATGAATATTACACACATCAGATCAGTTTTTCGAAGCCAATATCGGTGATGAACCACAGAGTCTTAGCTACAGACACAGGTTCATCGCCCAGAATAGAGGCTAGAGTAGACCCCAGACCAATTGACTGACACTCTCACGAGCGTATTGTGAACAATCTATTAAGATATGTGTGACAGAGAGTTGCACATCATATGTCGGACGAACAGGTGCCGGGTCACCACCCAGAAGGTGGCCGTGAGTGGCTCACGTGTGCCCTATCCTCAGGTGGGCTAGAATAACTTCAACCCACAGAGCCAGAACAGAATGTCAGGTATCATCAAATGGAAGGAGATGTTCTTCAGATTCAGAGTCTATCCTCGAGCAAAAAGTTGCTGAAGAAAGTGTTTATGTGAAGAGAAACTATCTAAAAGTTAGAGGAGTGTATCAGTTGTTAGAAGATAAACTCCAAAAGCAAATGACTGGATTTTGGTGGACTTGAGGGAATGTTACATCTGGTTCATAGGAATGGTGAAAATGTAGAAAATGAAAGATATTGAAGCATCATTAGTTAAACTTACTGATAGCAAAATCAACTCAGGATAAACTGTTAAGTGGCCTGAGATAGAAGACTTATTTACTTTTAGATAATGATATAATTCTACCTGTGGAAGCAGTTAACTTTCTTGGTCTGTTGATAGTAAATTATAATGGAATGAGCACGTTAGAAAAATTGAAAAAAAATTATAGTCCACACTTTTCATACTGTGTAACATATCAGTACTTATGTTGAAACTGCCAAGTTAGTACATTTTGCTTTGATCCACCCAACTATTACATATGGAATTGAATTGTGTGGACCAATTTAAAGAGAATTTTTATACTAAAGTAAAGAGCTTTTGGATACTCAGCAAAATTGCTCATGAACAGCTCATGAATGGGAATATTTAAAAAATTGCCAATTCTAACTCTTCCTAGCATTTTTATAATAAATCACTTATGTACATATACAGCAAGCCACTTCCTCTAAATTCATCAAAAAAGTGTAGTACTGATGAATTTTTAAATGAGAATAGTATCTCAACTGATCTATGCTAGCATATGAGAAGAAAATAAATAACGTATGTTATGTGCAATAAAGAAATATTTAACATAGTATGCCTATTATTATTTATTTATGCCAACAAACTTACTGCTGGTATTTTTAAACACACAAACTGTGTGTGGGCAATGTCTGAGTGGTAAAATTAGAACTGAAAAACTCAATGCTACAGCTGGGATTTAAACTACAGACCTTCTGCTTCATGCACAGCTACTCTAACCACTGAGCTACTGGGACAACTTGACAGTATGACATTCAATTCTCCAACTGATTCATATTTTTCCCAGTAGACCACGAAAGGAATCTCACATCAGAGATAAATATCTCAAGGGCGAATTACGATCTTAAGTACTTTATGTCCCAGATTAAATAACCTATAGATGGCAATTATTATTTATTTATGGCAAAAAACGTACTGCTGGATTGTAAGTCACCTTTGGGGTATTTATCTCTGATGTGAGATTCCCTTTGGGGTCTACTGGGAAAAATATGAGTCGGTTGGAGAATTCAATGTCATGCTGGCAAGTTGTCACAGTAGTTCAGTGGTTAGAGCAGCCACCCATGAAGCGGAAGGTCTGTGGTTCAAATCCCGGCTGTAGCATTGAGTTTTTCAGTTCCAATTCTACCTCTCAATCATAGTATACCTATATTTAATATTACCTACACTGTGTAAGTAGGTACATTGTACACTGTCTCTTAATATTTTTAATTTTTAGGGGATAGATAACATTTCTGGTTCCTAAAATGTGTAACTGCAGCTCAGCAAAAGCATTTACAGTTGAATTAAAACATTAAGTCCATTCTGACAGTTAGGTGTAGCCTTCCTTTCGAAACAGCTTCAAGGTGAGGGAATGTGAGGGGTGCAGTGTAAAAGCAGATTGCTGATTGGCAGAAGCATTTGTAGCCATGGAAACTCTTTCAAGCACACGTGTGCATCTAGCTGCCAGAACGGACTTTATGTTTTAACTCAACAGTATATAATGTCATGATATATTGGATTCTATTATTTTAAAACCTGAAGCAATATCCTGTTTAATTAATGCTCATTTTTTACTTCTCCCCTGCATTTGTCAGAGTAACAGCAAAAAAGAAATAGAAGCTCTAAATAATAGTGTTACTGTTGCAAGTGCTGCTTCTGATGTTAATGTTACAGAATTAGGTAAAACCAGTGTTACCTTAAAATGTTTTTCCTCTGATATTGGTACTTGTGCAAGATTCCATGATGGTCCTTGATTGTTGCTAAGTTGCCATATTGGTCTTGTATTGCTTTCTGCTGTTTCCAGCAATACTCTCAGTGTTCCTAGACTTGGTCCGCTTGCATCAATAAACGGTTCATGCATTAAGTACCTGAAGAACAAAGGAGGGTGAATATGCCTTCTGAAATGATGCAGTATTTTCATTATACTTCTATTATCAGCAGTGATGGAAAACCCACTGTTCTGCTGGCAGACAATTACAAATAAGAAGTTTAACCAATGCCTTCAAACTCCAATAACTACTTCTCTAAGGTAAGTGCAAATAAGGAAACTAACTGAATAAAATACCATTTCTTGGTGAATTATTGTCACAGTTCATATTCCCTATTTTAACAAAATGATAAAACTCAGAACTACACTGTAGTCCATCGGCACACATAACCCAAATGTCATTGGTTCCAGTCGAGGCTGTGACTTTGAATTCTTCAACTCTGGGCCACCTTTCCAAATAAGTGCCTACACATGGCTAGTGTGAAAGAGTACTTCTCAGAATATGCGGACATAACCTTCCATTGTCATACCAATTACTTGGGGGGAGAAAATTAACATTTTAAAAATAAATATGAAACATGCTGTAAAAAATCTACTTGATTTCTTTAACTTGAATAATCTTAAATGTAACATCAATAAAGCTAAAATAATGCAGTTCTTCTTGAGAAATAAATCCCTACAAGAAAATTTGCTTATCCAGTGATATTGAAGAGGTAACGGGTGATCCAAAAGACTGTGAACCAGCTGCGCTATGTTTTGTTTGTACAGGTCCTCTGCACTCGCTGACTGCCGCTGTCATAGAACAACACGGATAAAACCATACAACATTTTTAAAATTACTTTTAACGGCTTTACCTACCAATATAATTGTAGCAGATGCTGAAACTGGCCACCGTCATCCATACATTTTTGGCACCTCTTTAGGAAATTATCCATCACTCGCCGTAGTTCACATTGAGAAGTGCTGGCAATTTCCTGACGGATATTTTGTTTTAATTCTTCCAGGGTGCGTGGGTTTGTCTTGTACACTTTATGCTTTAAGTTACCCCAGAGATAGAAATCGCAGGGGGTTAGGTCGGGGGACCAAGTGGGCCACAAATTTCTACTAATAATTCCATCCTGAAACACACTTTCAATTGTTCTCATTGAAAGATTGGCTGTATGAGCTGTTGCAGAGTCTGGTTGAAAAAAGACAAAATTACGCTCCCTGTCAGTTAATTCTCTAAATAAAGGGTGCAAAATTGTATTCACGTATGTACGGGCGACAACTGTTGACAAGAAAAGATCATAATAAATGCACGCTGTGCAGTAGAAAATGAATGCTGAGCCATAATACATTTTGTGACTAAGTACAGGACTAAATAATAAAACACATTAGTAATAATGCAGCCTCACGATATCGTGTCAACTCAATACTGATTATGAGCAGAGCAGAGAAAAACAGGTGATAATAATAATAATAATAATAATAATAATAATAATAATAATAATAATAATAATAATAATAATAATAATAATAATAATAATAATAATAATAATAATAATAATAATAATAATAATAATAATAATAATAATAATAATAATAATAATAATAATAATAATAATAATAATAATAATAATAATAATAATAATAATAATAATAATAATAATAATAATAATAATAATAATAATAATAATAATAATAATAATAATAATAATAATAATAATAATAATAATAATAATAATAATAATAATAATTAATAATAATAATAATAATAATAATAATAATAATAATAATAATAATAATAATAATAATAATAATAATAATAATAATAATAATAATAATAATAATAATAATTAATAATAATTAATAATAATTAATAATAATTAATAATAATTAATAATTAATAATAATAATAATAATAATAATAATAATAATAATAATAATAATAATAATAATAATAATAATAATAATAATAATAATAATAATAATAATAATAATAATAATAATTAATAATAATTAATAATAATTAATAATAATTAATAATAATTAATAATAATAATTAATAATAATAATAATAATAATAATAATAATAATAATAATAATAATAATAATAATAATAATAATAATAATAATAATAATAATAATAATAATAATAATAATAATAATAATAATAATAATAATAATAATAATAATAATAATAATAATAATAATAATAATAATAATAATAATAATAATAATAATAATAATAATAATAATAATAATAATAATAATAATAATAATAATAATAATAATAATAATAATAATAATAATAATAATAATAATAATAATAATAATAATAATAATAATAATAATAATAATAATAATAATAATAATAATAATAATAATAATAATAATAATAATAATAATAATAATAATAATAATAATAATAATAATAATAATAATAATAATAATAATAATAATAATAATAATAATAATAATAATAATAATAATAATAATAATAATAATAATAATAATAATAATAATAATAATAATAATAATAATAATAATAATAATAATAATAATAATAATAATAATAATAATAATAATAATAATAATAATAATAATAATAATAATAATAATAATAATAATAATAATAATAATAATAATAATAATAATAATAATAATAATAATAATAATAATAATAATAATAATAATAATAATAATAATAATAATAATAATAATAATAATAATAATAATAATAATAATAATAATAATAATAATAATAATAATAATAATAATAATAATAATAATAATAATAATAATAATAATAATAATAATAATAATAATAATAATAATAATAATAATAATAATAATAATAATAATAATAATAATAATAATAATAATAATAATAATAATAATAATAATAATAATAATAATAATAATAATAATAATAATAATAATAATAATAATAATAATAATAATAATAATAATAATAATAATAATAATAATAATAATAATAATAATAATAATAATAATAATAATAATAATAATAATAATAATAATAATAATAATAATGTTTATTAGCCCATAGACAATTATACAATTTGTTTCGAGCATCGTCAAACTACAAATACAACAAAACAAAAATTACAAAATAAGACTTAACATAATCGTATTCTATGAAATACCACTAAGTAGAATTATATACAACATATTTACAATTCCTCTATACAGTATAAACATTTTCCTATAAGATATTTCCTTAGTTCTTTTTTAAAACTTTCTCCTTGCTTAGCTTATGCTCATGACCTTGTGTATATCAGCTGCTGTTATCGTATTTCTGCATTCACAGTACAAAAACACCACGTAGTGGTTCACATGTATTTGGATCTCTCTGTATATGAGGATAGTAGACAAATGTGGGGTAAACATAGACATTTTGTGTAGTACTCTTAGTATATCAATTTATCTATTAAGATACTTTAAACCATTATTAGGAGAAAAGTGCCTTAAGTTAATATATTATGGAGTCATATATTCACATATAGAGATCTGGGGCCGTGCTGCTGAAGTACATATGAAAAAATTATTTGTTCTACAAAAAAGGTGTATAAAAACAATGTATAGTCTCACATCAGGAGAATCATGTAGAGAAACATTTGTTCAAAACAACAATTAACATTATACTTATTGCACACATATTGTGTGATTCTGCTCACTACTGATAAACAGTTAACCAGAAATAATCATCTGCACTCTTGTAATACCAGAAATAAAACTGATTATTATAAATATATACAGGTTAAAAAAGAAACCGACAAAGATCCCAACATGATGGAATTAAACTGTATAATAAATTACCTGCAACATTAAAAGTAGTAAATGGCACAATGTTTAAACACCAACTGAAAAAAGTCCTTGTATTCAAATGTCTGTATAATCTTAGCAAATTGTGATTAATTATTTAACAATGGTGTTTTTTATGGGCTTTAGAAAATTGATTTTTCACTGTAAACACTGTGTTTTGTAGCTCTAGATTGTCTGAAACGTATTCAATGTCTAAAGCATTCAATCAGAAACATCATGTATTGAAGTCATCTGAAACAAATTACTCTTTGTGAACAAATAAAACATCTATCAGAAAATGTTTGTTTTTATATTCAGTGGTAAAAATTTGGTCTTAAAGTGATTAGCTTAAATTATGCTTCTGCAATTCATATGACAAACAGCTGTTGGTCTGGAGTCAGTACTCATGTAGCATTTAAATCAGAGCCTTTGTTTTTTTAAGACCAAATCTGATCTTTTGTTTTAATGACCTAGAAAGCACTTGTACAAACCTCATTTTTGGATAAAGAGTGCTTTTCTGCAAAATATAACAACCTGTTCAATTCTTCCTCTCTATGATTCTACCATGTTTCTGGGTGTACTCTGTTATAGTGTCTTTCAACAGATGATTTTCTTTCATACGCAGATGAGGCATCTGTCTTAACAACTTTCAAAATAATAACAAAGTTCCCACTTTGATTTAAATGGACTTTCTGCATTCTTTGCTTTCTTTGGTGCAGGTTGCTTCATTATTAGAGATTTGTATTGCACATATCTATTTCTTTGATAACCAAGTCGTCTATCTACACACCCTTCTTCGCTCTGCAGCGTGAATGTTTGGGGATGGAATCAAACCAGTTTTAAGAAAGATACTTTATTTTTGTCTAGTACAAATACATTAGTTTTGTTACAAGGGTGGCCATTTTATGTAACAAACTCTGTGTACATTTTCTTAGCAACCAACAAAACAAAAGAAAAACTGAAAGCTACAGCCATATGTTACCAACTGCTACCAAAAGTCGCTAAACTATTTGCATTTGCCAACAGTAAGAGTTGAGCCGAGCTTAACCGAGTCATCACAGTGCATGGTGCAAGGAACCTCTGTACATTGGTTTGCACCCAGTGCGATTTCAAGCTTTGAGAGGCCCTGATTTAAATTATTAGTTGTTGTGCCTTACATTGCATGCAACTCTCTAGTGAGCCACTGATTAACATTCTTACACTTATGCATAAGATGCTGTGAAGCACAGAATATAATAAAGCATTGATTAGTCCAATTCAATTCAATTTATTTTAACCATAGGAATTACATTAATTCATGGTATCGTCAATACAAATACAATATAATACAAATGATAATACATACACACAGTGCGTTTAATACAAAATTTGGCCAACATGCACACAGCCTGTCTCCTGGACATGTACTGCACGACTTGGCTGACAGTTGCACGATCCCTCTCCCAGTCACACATATATGGACATCCAATCAAACCTCAAACCACAATAACAATTATCAGAAATACAAAACATGCCTTATCACAGGAGATGTTGGATATGTCGTCCATCTGTAATAAATACTTCTATGGCATCTTCTGACATTTTCATTCATATGCATTAGTTCAGCTTCCAAAAAGCATTAATTTCTCTTCTATTTTGTTTTAATTTTGTCTTGTGCAAGGCGCCTAAGAGATTTTCAACTTGACCTTTCTAAACCTTCTCCGAGTTTGTTTAATTTCTGTTCCGTAAGCACACTCTGTTTTACTTTTCTTCTCCTATCATGAATTGATCCAGTCTCCCTGAATTTATTTACAGACAAACAAATGGCCTCTCTACTCGGAAGCATGCCGGGAAATTTAGTTTCAAATTGCCTTACAACTTCCCTACAAGATGATGTAAGTACATTGTACATAAACACTCTTTTGTGCTGTATACTGCAATTGATTCATTTTAAAAACACTTTGAACAAAACTGAACACTTCTAATATTATTTACGTGTGAACTGGACTGGAACAGCACAAAAACTAACTTACGTAAAAGAAGTAAGACTGACACACACATGATGATGATGATTAGCATGTGGCCGCAGGGAAACATAGCAAAGGTCGCACAGGCTGTGCACCTGCCAGCCAAGTTTTGTAGTAAAGTACTGTATAAGAATACAATAGAATTTTAATGTAAGAATTCCTTATGGTATAAAAGCTATGCTGCACTAAGAAATGTTTTACCCCTATTTTAAACATAGCCTCTGATGTGGCAAGGCTGAGTTTTTCAATAATGTTACACATGCAGGTCTCCCAGAAATAGGCCGGATTTGTGGAAGAGTGAAACTTTACAGACATAAGTGAGCTTTTTACACAAGCTAATTAGTCTGCAGCAGAAACAAGTATAAAAAGTGTGTACCTGAAAAGCTTAATCTCAAGATGATATTGAATATGAAATTGCAGTTTCAAAGATTAAAGTGAAATATAAAATCTTCATGTGAATAGAGAAGAAAGACTCATTGTACATTTGATTCAACATGACTGCTTCTTGAACCATCTCATTATAGTAATAAATTAGTTTTCTTTATTAAAAATATACAGTAATTAGAATATTCAGTCAAATGGTGAAGTTGATTATATACCTGTATTTCTTATAAGGTGGAATACAATAAGAAACCAAATAATATTAGCTCAATAAGCAGTATCAAAAACACAAACTTGATAGACTAATATCTTACCAGAATGACATACATAAGGGATCCTTTGAACCAGAAAATTCTTTTGATACCAACAGTGCCCTGATACCGCTGGGCTGCAACAGCTTTCTTCCCAGCTTTAGATAATATCCTGCAACATCCCATTTATACAACTTTAGTTACACCAAATGTAGCCTTTAATGGCTCAAACTGGTACAAAAGTGTCATTAGAAAAAACATTCACAGTAAAATCAATTACTTTCCTGCAGAGAAAGTGGCATAAGGCAATTCATAAGGAATCAACACTTTTGAAAAATGCTCTTGAATTAATGTTTCAAGTCGCCTTCAGCGCCAAAGGTCTTGTAATAAAGGAAATGATGTCTCTGAAAGGCATATATTGTTTTTTAATCCCAGTACACCTTCAAGTTGATCTCAGACTTAGATAATGGGTACCTAAAGGCAGTTTGATGCTGACAATATACTTACTTTCCTGATTTCTGTGTAATACTCAAGTAGATAGTGAAATTCATCTCTCTTCTGAACACAGGGGTCAAATGACATATCTTCAACATGTCTAAACATTCACTGAGCATAGTAAATTGGTAGAGTGTTGACACCAATGCTGCAATTTGATCTGTGGCATTGAATCTTTCCAAATTAATTCAGATTTTAACCGTAAGTGGCTAATTTATTATATAACTCAGCTAAAAGCTGCCAATTTTCCAAAATTGATGGTCCCATTTTATCATTGTAACATTGCATCTCAAGAGACAATGATTGCAGCTAGAGCAGGTTTAAAGGTGCATGGAAATAATGTATTAAAATTGGTGAATAACTAAAGGTGCTAAATTATTAATATACATATTCACTATCTATTCATGCCAACAAACTTACTGCTGGTGTTTTTAATCACACAAGCTGTGTGTGGGTAATGTTTAAGAGGTGGAATCAGGACTGAAAAATGCAATGCCATAGCCGGGATTTGAACGGATCTTCCACTTATCGAGTGGCTGCTTTAACCACTAAGTTACCATGGCCAACTTGCCAGTATGACATTAAATTCCCCAGCTGATTCGTACTTTCCCTGGCTGCTAAGGCAGCTGCTTGGTAAGCGGAAGATCTGTGGTTCAAATCCCGGCTATGGCGTTGAATTTTTCAGTCCTGATTCCACCTCTTATACATATTCACATTTGTCAGATGAAAGATAAACATCTCCTGGATGCTGTGTCTGTGATAACTCAATACCCTGCGCTACAAGGTTACTATTTGGAACAGTTGAAATATATATCTAGGCATTATTGCTACATTTTATTTCTCTGATCATCCTTGAATTACGACTGTATAGACTTTTACACACATATTCCTAAAGACATTGATTTTCTGAGCACCGTTATCATAGACATATGTTATTATTAGAGCCCGGATTTTTATGTAATATTAAGGTGCAAAATATGTACATATTTATGTAACAAAAACATCAAAATATGTAATGAAATATGTAATATCAACAAAATATGTAAAATTATGTAATAATCTAAATGCTAAGATTACCACCTCAAATCTGAATGCAGACTGCATATTACCCAGATTTTGTAATTTCATGGGCCTGTAAGTATGTAAATTAATTATAATCAGTTAAAATTTACTAAATATAGAATTAATTATAGAGAAAATATTTTGTTTTATACAGAATTTACCTAAAATTTATTTTCAAGTAGATAATTACAAAATAAGAAATGTGTTTTGGATTATATTTATTAAAATTACTCATTTCACATAGTTATTTTACTTAAATTTTAAACTGTAAAGCAATGTTGAAATACTGAACCAATTTATGAATGAGTGAAACAATAAATTCAAAATAATTAAATTTTATGAGGATGCATTTTCAGTTTTCTATCTCTTAACGTAAATGAACAACCAGGCATTTTCATTTTGAGTGATTTGCTTCTTCCAATGTACAGTGAATAACCATATACTTTTTCATATTTTCAGGGGTCATTGTTTGTCTCCTATCTGATAAAATGTTATTATAACCAGAGAAGCTTCTCTCCACGTCACACGAAGTAACAGGAAAGCACACAAATCTGATTTTCAGAGAAATGTTTTGGTAAATCGACATTGTCACCATTTAGCACTTTAGACATGTATGTATACAAGCGTAGAGTAGCCTGGATTCCTGTTTAGCACAGCTTTGGATTTTTCACCTGCCTTCCTACCTACAACTACACTAAGCTTCTGTGATGCACGTTCCAGGTTCGTGAAGAAGGGAACCTGATGTCTCGATGGTGCTAGGCAACCAGCCGAAGTTACTTTTGATGTAAGCACAGGAGCTCGCCACTTTAGATGTCCCGAGATTCACGTATGGAAACAGCTACTTCTGAAGAGAACATGTTCACCACTGACTGGAATCCTTCAAAATATTCACAAGACAAGTTCATAGCTTCTAACCACGTACCCCATCTTGTAAGTACAAAGGGACAAGTTGGAGATGATTTTTATTGTTGTACTGAATTCTGTGTGGTGCCTTCACGAAGACCTTTTTTGTTGCTGGTATCAACTTATTCACACAGGGAAAATTACCTCTTACTACTTCAGCAACACGTTGCAATGCACAGGCTGAGCAGGTATGTACATTCGGGTAGAAAACCTTAAGGGCAGTTGCAGCTTTAATCATGTAGTACGCTGCAGCATCTGAATACATAATTAAAACCTTTTCCTCACACACACCCTCTGGCCACAGAATCTTCATCCCATCATTCACGAATCTTGCAATTGTAGAATGATTTGTTTGTTATAACACCTTGCAACAGATTAGAAATGGTTTTGCTGGAATTTCGAAATCTAGTTTTCCCACTGCTAAATTTGCTATGTACCGAGCGACCCATGTCATCTGTAGTTTCATTGACGACAAACCAAATCCAATTTCATTCTGTATATGAGCAACTGCTTCTCCATAGAACACATGAAGATACTTTTTCCTCAAAGTAGATTTGTCAGGAATAACTTTGTTGCAACATTTTTCTAGAAAGGAGCAAAATTGAGGAATTTGAAGTTTATGCCACGGAATATTAGCTGCAACCATTGCACTGCACAGGTCTTTAAAAAATTATTTCCAGATGGTTCCTGTTCCATTTGTGTCAACAGAACTTGCTTTCTAGAAGACTGTAGGTGTTTGTTGCATATGTGAAGAGCACCTTTGATATGTTATTCCAATTGAGATTTCATGGAACAGCCAATTCTTTTACTGTATGCTCGACTTTTCCGTCGGTTGTAAAGGCACTATCTAATTTAACCCATGAATTCAACTTGCAGGATAGCGAGGACACAACTGGTGCCATTTTACTAAGACTTGCAAAAAATTAACTGCAGTATTATCGCCTCGCTATATTGATGGTTGTCCAGCGACTCAGTTTGTTTCCTCGCAGCTATTATATCACAAGATGTCGACTA
Organism: Tenodera sinensis; assembly: GCA_030765045.1. Lineage (NCBI taxonomy): Eukaryota > Metazoa > Arthropoda > Insecta > Mantodea > Mantidae > Tenodera > Tenodera sinensis. Next base: position 17,848,038 of record CM060962.1, on the reverse strand, counting down.
CCGCGACAATAGTAACAATGGTAACAATTAATTTCTCCAGTCCTTGTAAATGGCCAAAGCTACGAGAAACGTGACACTGGAGGTCAACATTGTCGAGCGGCACCTGCTTTCATATAAATGGACAGCAATCAGAATGAGGCGAGGCGGTTATTGTCACATTCTTAATTTAACTTGCATCCTATTTCGCAGATTGATTTTTGTTGCTTTCAGCATAACTTGTGAAAACAGTAATTTGTAATGTGACTACAATATTTTTTAAGAAAATAATAAAATTGTAACGAAACCCAGAAAATAGGTACGTTTTATGTAACATCATTAAAATATGTAGAAATATGCAAAATATGTAAAAAAATGTAAAGTAAAAATTTGTAAGGGAGTCCCAAATGATGTAATTTACCAACATTTTTACTTCTCATTGAAATATTGTGCAGGATTTAAAATATGTAATTACATAAAAATCCGGGCTCTACTTATTATTATAGCCATTTTTAGTACAGTGGAACCCTGATAACTCGACTCTCGATAACTGGACATTCTGTATAACTCAACCTTTTTATTTCTTGTCACTTAACCTGAATAATAATTTCTATAATCCACTATGCAATATAAACAGTACAGGTCAGGGCTGGGCAACTGGTGCTCAGAGAGTGCAGCCTTCTCATGGCCTTGCACTGATAACCATATGTTTAGCACGTAAAAAACAAGAAGCTCACTCTAGGTACCCGTTAAGTCACCCAGGCCTGGTATAGCTAAATTTTAACTAGTGTACATATACAACCCATGGGTGTCACGAAGGGGGAAAGGGGCAAGGGGAGACTGCGGCCCCCTTGGAAATTAGTAAATGTAATGTGCAATCAATTACTATTAGACTATTACTTTATTATTGATATAAAGAACAGCTTTTATTTAGCATAAATTAATAATCTTATCTGCAACAAATACTATAACTCATCTTTTACAGTTTTTGACAATAGAATAATGAATTAATATTGTTTAATTGTAAGCTTCCAATATGCACCCACCCCCCTGAAAAAAGTCTGCCGACGCTCAAGATGCTACCTACTGCATTCTACCTCACAATAAAAAAGGGCTGACAGCGTATTGATATTTAGTCAAAACATAAGCAGCTGCCAGACCATTGTGATGAAACCAAAAGCTTGCCACTAATAATGTGGATACATAGCACAAACACTTGTTTGGAAGGTTTGAAGGTTTATTGCTTTACCCAGTACATACGCGGTAAGCTAAACTTTCAGTTACATATCTCTGGTCACAGTACAGTTTTTCAGATTTCTGGCTTACTGTTAGTATTGTGTTTGTGCCAGTGAAAATGCTGACCAAAAAGAAAAGACGCAAATTATCTTGACAATGGAAATTAAAATGGATATATCAAAGAGACCTGACAAAGGGAAACATATTAATACATAATACATTTTAGGATAAGTTATACTTTTCTGTTTCCTGTATCGTGCCAGATTAAGCATTTATGTAATTTATAGTACCTTTTATGTTATGAGTTGTGAATAATAACAGAGCTCTTATTCCATGAATCTCAACACATTCTCTGTCCACATTAGATCGAGTTATCAGGATTCTACTCTATTACATTTTTAAGTGTATTCCAAATAGGTCACTCTACCATTTCCTAGTGACTGTTCCATGTTAATCAGTCTATGTTGACCTTTTGTTTCCTGTACTGGAGTTCGCTCCCAAGCTACACTGAAGTCGGTAAGCAGCCCTCTGTCTTTTTCTGGTTGTTTTCCCAACCATGAACATTCATCAACTTCAAAGGTACAATCTCCATGTTGCGTTGCGGCCACCTGAGGTTCCACTGGAAAGAAATTCAGGCAGTTACAAACCAGTATAATTGATTGAGTGAATTATATTTTCAACACCTTCAAGCTTAATATCCCTTTAGAAAAGAAACCTTTGGGTAGAACTGTAAATGCTTATAAACTATACCCTTTTTATTTAAACATAGGGAGAAATGTGCATACATGAACATCGAAAACTTGTACCTACACAAATGTATGGTAATATTCTTTAGTATGCTGGTCCAATTTCACCCTTACCTGTGTGACATCACTATAAACATGCTATTTTCTTAAAACTGCTTATATGCAGCTAAACTAATGTAACTTAACCTCAGATCTAACCCATTTGATGGATATAGCAGTTAAAACAGAGTTTTCTTAAAACTGCTCATATGGAGCGAACCTAACCTAACTTAACGTAACCTCGGTTGGCTCCGTGGAAGAACAAATACATATTTTCAGAGCTAAATGAGTATATCGTGATTACCTGATCTCCCTAAATAGTTAAGATTGTGTTGTACCTTGTTGTTACAGTGAGATGAAGCATTTTGGAAATGTGCCAAATTGGAGCAGAATGTTGGAAAAATGTAATGAATCTACGAATATAGGTATTTAAACAGAACTCTTTCGGAACTTCCCAGGCATATGCTTGATCTTTTTACACACAAAACTTTCGCCAGCTTAATATGAATGGAAGTATAAATATTCACAATGTTTAAGAGGTTGAATCAGAAACTGAAAAATTCAATGCCATAGCCGGGATTTGAAACACGAATCTTCTGCTTATCGAGCGGCTGCTCTAACCACTAAGCTACCATGGTCAACTTGCCAGTACGACATTAAATTCCCCAGCTGATTCATATGTACTTTATCGTGGATAACCACAAGGGAATCTCACATCAGAGATAAATACCCCAAGGGCGACTTACAATTGTAAATACCTACTTTATGTCCAGGGTTTAAGTAACCTTTTGATGGTAATTATTATTTATTTGTCTGTCTGTCTGTCTGTCCGTCCGTCCGTCCATCCATCCATCCATCCATCTATCTATCTATCTATCTATCTATCTATCTATCTATCTATTTATCTATTTATTTATTTATTTATTTATTTATTTATTTATTTATTAATTTATTTATTTATTTATTTATTTATTTATTTATTTATTTATTTATTTATTTATTTATTTATTTATTTATTTATTTATTTATTTATTTATTTATTTATTTATTTATTTATTTATTTATTTATTTATTTATTTATTTATTTATTTATTTATTTATTTATTTATTTATTTATTTATTTATTTATTTATTTATTTATTTATTTATTTATTTATTTATTTATTTATTTATTTATTTATTTATTTATTTATTTATTTATTTATTTATTTATTTATTTATTTATTTATTTATTTATTTATTTATTTATTTATTTATTTATTTATTTATTTATTTATTTATTTATTTATTTATTTATTTATTTATTTATTTATTTATTTATTTATTTATTTATTTATTTATTTATTTATTTATTTATTTATTTATTTATTTATTTATTTATTTATTTATTTATTTATTTATTTATTTATTTATTTATTTATTTATTTATTTATTTATTTATTTATTTATTTATTTATTTATTTATTTATTTATTTATTTATTTATTTATTTATTTATTTATTTATTTATTTATTTATTTATTTATTTATTTATTTATTTATTTATTTATTTATTTATTTATTTATTTATTTATTTATTTATTTATTTATTTATTTATTTATTTATTTATTTATTTATTTATTTATTTATTTATTTATTTATGCCAACAAGCTTACTGCTGGTGTTTTTAAATACACAAGCCGTGTGTAGGCAATGCTTAAGAGCTTATCGAGCGGCTGCTCTAACCACTAAGCTACCTTGGCCAACTTGCCAGTACGACATAAAATCCGTGGTTCAAATCCCGGCTATGGCACTGAATTTTTCAGTTTCTGATTCAACCTCTTAAACATTGCCCACACACGGCTTGTGTGTTTAAAAGCATCAGCAGTAAGCTTGTTGGCAGAAATAGATAATAATTCATAATGTTGTAATGCTCACTGTTGTATTTGCTGGCCTTACGTCTCAGTGACCGAGGTAACGTGTGAGGCTAGCGTTCCAGAGGTATTGCTGTAGGATCACATTTTTGTTTTCTCGGGTCCGTAGGCAAGTCCCGGAATGATTCATCTTCTGACCCAACCTTTCAGTCCAAAATTCTTTCATTTCCACATGTTTCAGGGTTGTAGGCCGGCGACGGCGACGGCGATTGGTGCGATGTAGTTGGTGTTGTGTCAAGATTCCTCCCTTGTTTTGGATGGTCCGCCGAAGCCCTAGTGGTGAAAATTATTATCGTTCGTCCCCGGATACCCAGTTGAAGATGACATAGGGCACGCAGATAAGTGCCGTGGTTCACCACTTGTATTATTTGAAATTGTTAGAGACCCCGTTTGCCTTCTCACGTCGCCCTTTGGTCCCCCCCCCCCCCCTCCTAGAGATCACGTAGCTCACGAAGGACCTATGGCCTACGTGCGTTGCTGAGGTCTAGTGCTTGACTGTTCTCAGGCTGAACCTGTAAACACTCTCTACTTTCCATTTGATAAAACAGTCAAAGAATTCAATCTCACACTGAGGAAGACAACGGCTAAAGATTGGTTCACAACCACCCGGTAACGGTAACCAGTATGGCAACGAGAACGGGAAGCAGTACAGAACCGAACATTTTGGTTCACATCAGCCCGGTAAAGAGAACGGGAAGGTATATTGTCGATCAGCTTATCGATAGAAAGTGAAGGCCGATATTACGCACTGGGAATTCATTTGTTTCTAACAGACCAATGATTTTTTTTCTAGCTTGCGACTAGAGAGAACTCTAGCGGCTGTTTCATGGCACGGCCGCTTTGGATAATTTCTACAGCGAAAATTCTAATATGCACAATATGAATCTAACATGTGTCCGATAACGAGCACGAGAACGTTAACACTTGGCCAAGCTTTTTTCCCGTTCCCGGGACCCGGGAAAACTTGCCGTCGGTTGTGCATACTTCCGATTGCAATCAATTGGCGAGAAATTACGTTTAGTACCGCTAATTGACTTATGTACACTTACCTGGACAAGGGCCCTGTACAAATGTAATGTCATCTATTGCAATGTCACTCATCCCAGTGCTTCCCACTGATGCTTCAAAGATAATCTGTAAATATAGACGCATTTCTTACATTAATTACAGCAAAACCAAAAAATAAAGAGTTATTCTGGAAATTCCAAAAAGAGCATATTTTTTAGATTATCTATTCTTATACCAAAAATCTTATGTTACCTTCCCATGACTTTGTGCACCCTCTCATATATATTTACATATACATATTCTTCCATCTATTTCTCCTTAATTGATATAAACATTTCCAGAAGTGTTTTTATTAACTGTAGGCCTAAGACAGATCTAGTAGGCTGAAGCGATATTCAAATCTTTAAAAGGCAAGTCGCTATGTGATGACTTGGAAACTTCACCCCTTGCATGGCCGCGAACAAAAAAATAAAGAACGACTTTGCACTGGGTGGAAAGGAAGTCATTACAGTCCTAACATGTGCTTCATAGAAGCATTACAAACAAAAATGTCGAATGGCATTTTGTTCCTTGATCAGCCGATTTCCAAAAAATTAATGTTTTTTTTATCCAAATTGTATGCGTAATTCCATAAGAATGTAGGAAGATAAAAATTTGTTACTTGTAAGATGCGTAGAGTAACTTATTTCTGACATAGCTTTGGTAGTAATTATGGGACTAAACAGGGTTTCGAAATAATTAATCACTTAAAAGAATTAAAGGAATATTTGTCGCAGCTTTTTCAGACGTAAAGTAAGCCGGTAACGTTGCGTTGAGGTTGGTCACGGATCTGAACCGGTTTCTGGATGTAAACAGGTCGGTCGCTTGGAGGGTGGTGTAATGTTTTGGTAGATAACGATTTTGATTGGCCTACACTCGCGCAGTAAACATGGAATGACACATGATATTTGTTTACCCTCATGAGACCCGCTGCTGCGGTGTTTGTTTATGTACTGCACTAGGGAAAGTGACACCCACACAATTTGCAGTGTTGCCACCTTGTTTTCGACAAAACTAAAATATCTCCGTACAGGCGCGGATCCAGCGGGGGGGGGGGGTACCAGGGGGCACGGGCCCCCCTGTCACATCCTACTTTATTGCTATAAATGTTATATGTGTGTTAGCTCATCACATGTGGCTGGGTTTTATACCAAAATTGGGATATAGTGGTTTCTGAAGCTGAAGAATGGAAGTTTTGAAATTATGGGTAACACTAAAAGTGGTTCCAGACCCGCGTAAAATACATTTTTTTTTCTTTTTTTCATGAATTCAGTTATCTCAAATATTAGTTTTAATAACTAATAGAAACAGATGCCGCTTGATTCCAACACAAGTCAGGACCAACACAAGTCAGGAAGTATTGTTAAAAATATGATCCTCAGGTTTTCACATTTTCCTTTCATTTTACATTCCATCTGTCTATTTCTTCCTCACCAACTACTTCGTCTTCATTTTCCTCAATCTGAGATCCTAGATCTTCTTGGTTTTCTAAAGCAGAACAAAACTGAAGCAGCTCATTGTTCCTCCGTTCCATGTTTCGGTACATGGCGTAGATACCCACCTGGACAGAGGAACAGTTTGTGGTCTAATGTGAGTCATTTCTACATTAGGTAAATTTAGTCCTACAAAATGCACATCGATAAAAAACTGCACCTTCCACTACGACATTGCTAAGGTTTTTTCTTCCTTTTAAACTTCAACTTTCTTGGGTTAACTTTAAAAATTCCTTTTTCCGGGTACCTGAAGCACTTTTCCACTTACAGATTTCCAACAGTGATTGGCAATAGTAGTTACTTTGAATACTGTTCCACGGCTTTGGATAATTTCTTCACCCTCTTACAGCACTTTTTCCCTTTTTATTTGTTTATCTGCTTACTTATTTGTTTATTTATTCATTCATCCATTCACTCACCTACTGACCCACTCACTCACTCACTCACTCACCCACCCACTCACTCACTCACTCACTCACCCACACAATCACTTACTCACCCACTCACCCACCCACTCACTCACCCACTCACCCACCCACTCACTCACTCACTCACCCACTCACTCACCCACCCACCCACTCACTCACCCACCCACCCACTCACTCACCCACTCACTGACCCACTCACTCACCCACCCACTCACTGACCCACTCACCCACCCACTCACTCACTCACTCACCCACCCACTCACTCACTCACTCACCCACTCACTCACTCACCCACACAATCACTCACCCACCCACCCACTCACTCACCCACTCACTCACTCACCCACCCACTCACTCACCCACTCACTGACCCACTCACCCACCCACTCACTCACTCACCCACCCACTCACTCACTCACTCACTCACTCACTCACCCACACAATCACTTACTCACCCACTCACTCACCCACCCACTCACTCACCCACTCACTTACCCACTCACTCACCCACTCACTCACTCACACACTCACTCACTCACCCACTCACCAACTCACTCACCCACACAATCACTTACTCACCCACCCACTCAACCACTCACTCACTCACACACTCACTTACCCACCCACTCACCAACTCACTTACCCACCCACTCACCCACTCACTCACTCACACACTCACTTACCCACCCACTCACCAACTCACTCACCCACACAACCACTTACTCACCCACCCACTCACCCACTCACTCACACACTCACTTACCCACCCACTCACCAACTCACTCACTCACTCACACACTCACTTACCCACCCACTCACCAACTCACTCACCCACACAATCACTTACCCACCCACTCACCAACTCACTCACCCACACACTCACTTACCCACCCACTCACTAACTCACTCACTCACACACTCACTTACCCACCCACTCACCAACTCACTCACTCACTCACACACTCACTTACCCACCCACTCACCAACTCACTCACTCACACACTCACTTACCCACCCACTCACCAACTCACTCACCCACACACTCACTTACCCACCCACTCACCAACTCACTCACTCACTCACTCACACACTCACTTACCCACCCACTCACCAACTCACTCACTCACACACTCACTTACCCACCCACTCACCAACTCACTCACTCACACACTCACTTACCCACCCACTCACCAACTCACTCACTCACACACTTACTCACCCACCCACTCACCCACCCACTCACCCACCCACTCACCCACCCACTCACCCACCCACTCACCCACCCACTCACCAACTCACTCACCCACACAATCACTTACTCACCCACACACTCACCCACACAATCAATCACTCACTCACCCACTCACTCACCCACTCACACACCCACTCACTCACCCACTCTCTCACACACTCACTCACTCACCCACTCACTCATCCACTCACTCACCCACTCACTCACCCACTAACCCACTCACTTATCCACTCACTCACCCACTCACTCACCCACTCACTCACCCACTCACTCACCCACTCACTCACCCACTCACACACTCACTCACACACTCACTCACCCACTCACTCACGCACTCACTCACCCACTCACTCACGCACTCACTCACCCACTCACTACCCACTTACACACTCACTCACCCACTCACTCACCCACTCACTCACACACTCACTCACCCACTCACTCACCCACTCACTCACCCACTCACTCACACACTCACTCATCCACTCACTTACCCACTCACCCACTCACTCACCCACTCACTCACCCACTCACTTACCGCCTCAGTCACCCACTCACCCACTCACTCACCCACTCACTCACCCACTCACTCACCCACTCACACACTCACTCACACACTCACTTACCCATACACCCACCCACTCACTCACACACGCAGGCACATACTCACTTACCCACACTCTCAATCACTCACACACTCACTCACCCACACACTCACTGACACACTCACTCAACTACACACTTACACACTCACTCACTCACCCACACACTCACGCACCCACAAACTCACACACTCACTCACCCACTCACTCACCCACTCACTCACCCACTCACTCACCCACTCCCACACTCACTCACACACTCACTTACCCACTCACTCACCCACTTACCCATACACCCACCCACTCACTCACACACGCAGGCACATACTCACTTACCCACTCACTCACACACTCACTTACCCATTCACACACTCACTTACCCACTCACTCACCCACTCACTTACCCATTCACACACTCACTTACCCACTCACTCACCCACCCATTTACCCATACACCCACCCACTCACTCACTCACTCACTCACACACGCAGGCACATACTCACTAACCCACACACTCACTCACACACTCACTCACCCACACACTCACTGACACACTCACTCGCTCAACTACACACTCACACACTCACTCACTCGCCCACACACTCACGAACCCACACACTCACACACTCACTCACCCACACACTCACGCACCCACACACTCACACACTCACTCACCCACACACTCACGCACCCACACACTCACACACTCACTCACCCACACACTCACTCAACTACACACTCACTCACTCACTCAACTACACACTCACTCACCCACACACTCACTCACACTCACTCAACTACACACTCACTCACTCGCACACTCACTCAACTACACACTCACTCACTCAACTACACACTCACTCACCCACACACTCACTCACGCACTCACCCACACACTCACTCAACTACACACTCACTCACCCACACACTCACTCACTCACTCACTCACACACTCACTCAACTACACACTCACTCACTCAACTACACACTCTTTGCTCGGAAAATTTTGATTTTCTCAAAAATGGCTCTAACGATGTTGATTAAAATGACATGTTTAAGATATTTTTATGACAACTGAAATATATATTTTGAATTTTCTGGCTATAGCCCCTGTAGTCCTGTTTACTCTGGATCACTTTTGAATAACTGGTAAACCATAAGAGATAGACGAAGTCTTTGGAGATATTCCTTGTTATTTGTGTCAGTTTCAGAAAACAAACTTTCGTGAAATGCAACATCGTTGTTCACTTTTTTATGTGTTAACCGTGCAAAGAGAACGGAATCTCAAAGCTTTAAAAGATCTGACTATCGCCCAAAGCTTGCTGTTTTCCCATATTCCCCTTATACTTACAAGGAAATAAGCATTACGATAATTTCTACAAATGTTTATCTCAACTAACACGAAGAAGATACAGGAATATGAGTTTGAAAGAATGGTTAGTACAAGAGTAGAGAAAGTCGTATGAGTGCAACACACCAGAGTTTTTCTGTTGTTAGTATGGTGATTTGTTAAATGTGTAAGCGTAAATGCCAATTTTATTAATTTACGTAAATCGTCGAAATAATTTTGTTTTCTTAGTGAAAAATTACACTCTTTTCTCTTTCATGTAGCGTATACTCTAACATTCTGTCGTAAAAATCATAAATCTTCATTAACACTTTCTATTAATAATCCATATTAAATCCTTAATTAGCACTGCTGCTTTCTGTTATTAATCAGTATCAGAGAAATATCTTGTTCTTCTTCGACGCGCCACAGATGTTGCTTTCTATTTAATAAAACTCCTTAAAGACGTAACATTCTTTGATATTATTCCGTGCTATTCTTTCATTACGAACTTATAAAATGTTAATTATCAGGGATTATATACACTCCTGTCGTATTTGTATGTTTCATTTGTATTACAGCTTAGACCTATTCACTTATGTTAATTATGTCCCCGACAATTGAATTTCGCGCCTTAGTAGCTCGGTTGCCATAGACACGAATAGAATAATTATTTTAAAACACTTGAGTCAAGCTTTTAAATGTCTTAATTTTTAATTTACATTTCCTTTAAATTGTATATGTATTTGAGTTATGCTGTTCACGGACAAATACACACAGACCTTTCTCTAAGAACTTCTTTTTGGGGTGTGGGGGAGTCTCAAAATATGTGTTTCCAGTGAAATATCGGTATCGAATTTTTGGGTGAAATACTATTACATTATTACTGAAAGAACGTAGCCAGTAGAGAAAGAAATACAGCTATGAGGTCTAGTAATCAACATCTGATCCCCAGGACGAATTTTCTAGTGATATTCCTGTCCGGAAATAAACGGTTTGGACGCTGTAGTGCATCGAAGTGTGAGTTGCGTATGCGTTCGCATTTCGTGCATAAATCCAACATGACATCCTACATCATTGCAGAGCCTATATCGGCGGTGGTGAGCCTCACGCGCATGACCCAATACGTGCGGTTGTCTTTGAACATTTCCAATCGCTCCGTGGACTTGAGCCATAAAGTACTTCGCTGCCGTTACAGGAGTGCCATACAACTCCACAGAAGATAGTCCAGAGGTGTCAGATCTGGTGACCATGTTGGCCATGGAACTGGTCCACCTCTACCAATCCATCGATTTGGATATGCGATGTTGCGGTGATTCTACACATTTACATAAAAGCGTACCGACACAGCTCATGTCGGCCATTTCCGCAGCTGTGTACTGTCATTGACTCGGGAGAATGTGTTCGTCCTTGAACGTGCAATCGTGGTGTGGAGTGGGGAGGAGCTTCTCGGTACGATGTAAATAGTGTAACACCAGCAGTTCAAAATTGTCCACAATGCAGTTGGACTGTAAGCAGTGCCAGTACTGCTACAATATTATATCTATGGTTTCTTGAGTCTCCTATAAACGCAATTCATTAGTGGTATTATTCAAAGTATGATCATAATAGGCCGCGCCGTGGCCGGGCGGTCAGAGCGCATGACTCCCACCAAAACGACCCGGTTTCGATCCCAGGCATCCGCATGTAGGATGTGTGGTGGACACACCGGCGTTGGGACGGGTTTTCTCTGGTTTCCCTCGTCATCATTCCACAAATTGCTCCATCATCACCTTTCCTATCATCTTTCGTCATCATTTCATATCATCCACTTCCTCGCTCTCACACTAAGCTTCGGGCTGATCACCCATCCTGGTTCCTCTGTATGATCAACTCCGTTTACGAAGACTGCATGTACTCGGGGCGCTGACCACGTCCCACTCTCCACCACTGGACCCCGCTCATGACGCCTGTAGTGGGCAGAGGTGGGGGATCCAGCAGGCCACGGCTACACTCACAGGACATGATCATAATTGCTTTGTTTTATGTGGTAATATAATGTATTAGTGATGTTCTTTCGCGTAATATTTATTGTAGCAGCAAAGTAAGGACAAGTTGCTGTAAACCGTCAACCGTCGTGAGAGGAACACACAGTAGAGCGCTGTCTCAGCTAAACTCCTGAGTCAAGTACACTACTGGCATGTGTCGAACTGCTGTTAAAACGTTCCTATATTGGAAACTACACAAGTAACGTAGTAGGATGCGCACCAAGGACTCTATGGAGCAGGCGTGTCAAACAGCACTCGTCAGGTGTGAAAATATTCCCCTATTTTCCCTCCCTTCAAATCGGAGAACGAGAAAAACAAAGCGAAAACCGGTTCTACTAGACCGTGCTACTGCAGTCAAGGAGGGGTGGACTCCTCTCTTCACACCCCGGGAGTGATGTTTGACATGCCTGCTATGGAGGAATGTAGCGCATCGTTGGAACTTTATTATGCTCAGGTCGTTCATCCGCAGTACACAGATGGCTAAAGGTTGCATACCTTCCGTATTAAAATACCAAAACGAATCTTAACACCTTGTCACAGCCATTCGTTCTCAAACTTCGATGCTCTCCAGCGTCCAAACCGTACATTTCCGGACAGAGGCTCCTTGAAAACTGATCAATTTGTCATTCCGCACAACATACTAAACGTTGCCGTTCTTTTTTTAGGGGGTACGACACCTTGTATATTTAGGCTGAATAAGTGATTACTTTTACATAATAAACAATGTACACTATCCTAAATAACAAATTATGATATTTGGAGCAAATTGACTTACTTTATCTGATCAGAAATGCAATTTCTGCGCATCTAAAATATGTAGTTCCTCCAAAACCAAAAAGCAAAGAAATTCCTAATATGACAAATCAAAATAGAGTAACAAAAAGCATTCGCTTGACCTTACGTCGTATACAGATCACTATCTAACAATAAAATAAATAGCCATAATAAGTCGAGAATAAGACTTCCCGCGATTGCATGGTCACAAAGGCTACTTCAAGGTTAAACTTGGTGGTCGTGACAGACTAAAATAAATAAATAAATAAATAAACAAATAAATAAATAAATAAATAAATAAATAAATAAATAAATAAATAAATAAATAAATAAATAAATAAATAAATAAATAAATAAATAAATAAATAAATAAATAAATAAATAAATAAATAAATAAATAAATAAATAAATAAATAAATAAATAAATAAATAAATAAATAAATAAATAAATAAATAAATCAATGAATGAATGAATGAATGAACGAACGAACGAACGAACGAACGAACGAACGAACGAACGAATGAATAAATAAAATCTGAAAAACTACCATCCCGGTACCTGATTTCTAAAACCGGGATGTGTTTTCCAAATTCAAAATTTATTGAAACTGGTAATACAATTTTTTAGAGAGATGTTATATCAGATAACACCGCGGAGCGCATTCGGAAGGAGCTGTCAGAATTCACAAGTAACGTTAATTCAAGCGCAACTCGATTTCTCACTTCGCGACTCACCCGTTAGACTACTGGGACTCACTTATGTAGCCGTGGGAGCTTTCCATGAAGTTAGAGATGTCGAAACATCCACAAGGTTCTGTTCATTTGACAATAGCGCTTATCGTGTTTACGCTAGGTGAACGCGCAGCTTGTCTGTTTGCAGTTTCACCTGCCCGACTGCGATCTCCCATCAACCATAGCCGTAGCCGCTGCGTCGTAGTGTAAGGAAATGCGTAAATAGAATTAAACAAGAACATAAATAATTAATCTATAACGTTAAGTATCGTTTTGTAGCGGTAAAAATGCGATAGCGTCAGTTTATTTATTATTCTGATGTTTTTAGAAATAATTTTGCATTTTCAGGAGACTCTACATATATGTAAGCTACAATAATACTATACCGGCCTTCTACATAATTCCAAAGGGTATTAAACATGTCCTCTGCTTTCTGTTCTCTGTATATATGTAATATGTATGCACACACACACACACACACACACACACACACACACACACACACACACACACACACACACACACATATAGTGTCCCAAAATTAGACCGACAAACTTTGGGACCTGATAAATAACATCATATGAAACACTTTTTGTGAAGGAAAGCTTTTTACTGCGGTGCTTCGTTTAAGCGCTAGACGAGTTAATGTCATAGATTACTGCCTCACACCCAGTTTAAGTATTTACGGCAAGATCAACAATGCAAATTAGCATTACATTAAATTAGTAAGACACACAATGTTAACCCAAGAAGCAAACACAGAACACATAAACAAAAGACAAACATCTTATTGTTTGCAGTTAATCACAGCTTTACTATTCAAAATTAGACCCACAAACTTTTAAACCAGAGAAATGGCTGGTGAGTACGGCAGAATAGAGCACGTCGATGCACTCTTTGTGTTAATCACAATGGGCGTGCGTTCCAACATTACCTTGAAAATGTATACAGCATGTATACAGTAACTAAGTCGAATAAACCGCATGAAACAAATCTGTGTATGGATCTTCACTGAAAATTGAGGAAATAATCATCATGATTATCCGTACGTTGCAATTGTAAAACAGAATAAGACTGGCGCTGGAACAGAAATAGAAAGCAGCTATTACCTGAAAGTCATCTACCCCAGTGACCGTAACCTGAGCCATGAACCACGAGTTTCCAGCAGATCCAGACATTTTCCATATTTCCCTAGTTTCTGAAGGATCTCTAGAATATGACAGTGGTCTGAGCAGTACTCGCAGTGTTCCAACAGCAGGGCCGAACATATGGAACCAGAACCTCATGCACAATGGACTGTTCAAATCTAAAACAAAGAATGAAACAAGTATAAATACCCGAAACATTAATGTGAATAAATCCATCTACTTGGAATTTTTTGTATTATTTGTATGAAAATATTACATTGTATTGAATAAGTAAATAAATAAATTAGATCCCTGTCGGGTAGGGTTAGCTCAATGATACTCGCAGAGTGGGCTAGTCTTGGTGAGTTAAAAGCATTTTTCGTTCCACAAATAATAATAATAATAATAATAATAATAATAATAATAATAATAATAATAATAATAATAATAATAATAATAATAATAATAATAATAATAATAATAATAATAATAATAATAATAATAATAATAATAATAATAATAATAATAGTAATAGTAATAGTAATAGTAATAGTAATAGTAATAGTAATAGTAATAATAATAATAATAATAATAATAATAATAATAATAATAATAATAATAATAATAATAATAATAATAATAATAATAATAATAATAATAATAATAATAATAATAATAATAATAATAATAATAATAATAATAATAATAATAATAATAATAATAATAATAATAAATGTAATAATAATAGTAATGCTAATGATGATAATAATAAGCGCAACCTTTTTACCTGTTGGTGGAAACTGTAAGCTAGACAAGCGAGCCTTGTCACCAGGTCTTCGTGGATATCCGGAATCAATGTAAGTGTAGCCACCGCCCCTTCCACTGTTTTCTTTACAGTCTGTAGCGGGACCAGTCACTGGATTCCTGCTTCCACGAGCCTGAAACAGTGTTCATTTGTTGATTCCGTCTCTCGACCTGTAGAAGATCTTGTGACTTTGCCCCGAAGCGGCGGCCAGACCACAGGAGTATAGGCACAGCAGAGGGATGATCATAAAACATAAATAAAACAATAAAAACTAATATAACAGTTTTCAGAATAATAGTTTGTAAATTGTGAGGATTGCACGGTATAATAATTTAAAAAAA
Source organism: Tenodera sinensis (assembly GCA_030765045.1). NCBI lineage: Eukaryota > Metazoa > Arthropoda > Insecta > Mantodea > Mantidae > Tenodera > Tenodera sinensis. Next base: position 17,832,172 of record CM060962.1, on the reverse strand, counting down.
AAAAAATAGTACATGCGGGTGATTCGAACCACCTTCACAGCAGACAGATTACTGCGGAGTCTTGCGTCCGTTCCAACTGAGCTACCTAGTAACAAGTGAACTAAACATTCCGTTTAAGATGTAATATTCGCTGGTTCCAGTGAACATTTGCAGAAGTGCAAACGTCAGCTGTCTAATTACGAATATATTAAAAAGCGATGTGATAACATCTATATTAGTACTAATTTCATCGAGTGTTTAACATCCATGTTAAATACGCGGGTAGAACCTGGTAATGGGGCCGATGTTTTCATGTTGGACTATAAAATGCGGATTGCATAAAACTCGAGAATAAGGGGCAGCTGACTCACCTGGTATATACACACAAATTTGAGCCGGATAGTTCAGAGGTGCGGCTAAACGAGGGCCAGATAAATGAGGTACATACTTCCAGATGCTGTGGGGAATAGGGATAAATTCCCGTTAAAGAATACATTCCCCATCCCTGCCGGGAATCCAACCCAGGACCCCTAGATTAAGAAGCTAGAACGCTGCCTACTTGACCTCAGACGTAGATACTCTACTTAAATACCAGGGTCGGAATTTAACCAACTTTTCGTTGAGTTACGCTGTTCACAGACACACAGACCTTTTCCTAAAAATCTGATGTGTTGCACTCACATGACTTTCTCTACTCTTGTACTAACCATTCTTACAAACTCGTATTCCTATATCTTCTTCGTGTTAGTTGAGATAAACATTTGTAGAAATTATCTTATTGTTTATTTTCTTGTAGGTACAAGGGGAATATGGGAATACAGTAGACTTTGAGCGATAGTCAAATCTTATAAAGCTTTGAGATCCCGTTCTCTTTGCACGCTTGACATATAAAAATAAATCACGATCTTCCAATCAACGAAAAGTTTAGGTTTTCCAAAACTTACACAAATAACAAGGAATATATCCGAAATGGTTCACTCCACAAAAGGTTTATTTGGATATAAATTGTGTGCTTTGGTAAGATCTACTTTTTTGTATAGTAATATTTGCTCTGTCTCTTACGGTCTACTAGTTATGCAAAAGTCATCCAGAGTAAATAGGACCACATGGGCTATAGCCAGAAAATTCAAAATATACATTTCACTTGTCATTAAAATATCTTAAACATGTGGAATTTTAATCAAAATCGTTAGAGCCATTGTCAAGAAAATAAAAATTTTCCATGTAAAGGATAATTTAGGGTGGAGGAATTTTCTTCAAAATCTTCGTGTCGCATCCTTGAAAGGCATTAAGCTTAAATACAAATTTTGGTTTTTAATCGACTTTTCGTTTTTGAATTCTTCTGCCTACAGACTGACACACAGACACACAGACAGACACACACACACACACACACACACACACACACACACACACACACACATACACACACACACACACACACACACACACACACACACACACACACACAAATACAGACGGACCTTTTTCTAAAAATGCTTTTTTTTTTTTTTGGTCCGGGGTTCTCAAAACATATTTCCGGTGAACTCTCGGCATGGAATTTTTGGGTGGTATGCAATACTTCCTCTACCTACTGCGCCACTCTGCTATAAGCTATTAAATTACCCTTCTAAATATCACTCTCCTTTGATTAATTCCTATCCGCCGAATCTTCAGGATAGCGCAAGTTCACATCAAACAACACGTGCATAACTAACAATTTATTGAAATAACTTAAAAGTTTTAAACAATATCTATATGCTAAGTAAAACCTTTCTAACATTACATCGTATCTCGTGAAATTAAGAATACGAGAAAACAACAAATCATATACACAATTCAAACATTTTTAAATCCTAACTACACCAAACTTAAAAAAAACAAGAAGTTTTTTTTTTTTTTACAATAAACTTGACCTACACTAAATAAACATTTAAACTTGACCTACAGTATATAACACAAAACCCTGAATGCTCCTATATCATGACGGAAAGTGGAATTACATTCTCTTTGATTCCTTATCTTGGTAGAATTCCATCAGGAGTACGTCCCTGGTTCCTTTCAGCTTGCTGTTCTTAATTTCTTCTCCTTTACTTTCATTAGATTTTCCTTTTGTCTGTTTAGCTCCTAGTTTGTTACTGTCTTTTGCTGTTTACCAATAATTACTTTGGTAACATCCTTGTTTGTATTTTTCTGTTCCTTTACAGGTTAAGCTTCTTGCCTTTTTTGTTTAGAAACAGTTTTTATGGATTGCTCTTTTTCAGCATCTTTTTAGCGGTCCCTTTTATATCTGCTTGTTCATCACTTGATGTATTTCCTTGCCCAACATGTGACTTTTGCTTATCTTTAATTTTTCTTTTCTTGTCAGTTGGTTTCCGGGCATCGCCTGTTTACGTGAGCTGGGCAAATGCAGTCTGTTCCGCAGATTTGAATCCAAACGCAAACACAAGAACGGCACATTAATACAAATCCTACTGGAAATGCATAATGGGGATTGACAACTTCAGACAGTTCCATTTTGCACGTCCTCTTCTGTTCAACTCCACTGTTTACGTGAACACTAGCCGTTCCACTTTCAGGACATACCCCTTCTGGCTGTTCCCAAGTCTATAATGATTTCTTATATCCAACGGTATTACTCTTAATACCGTTACACCCTGAGAGTGTAGAGAAAGTAAAAATAATTATTTTAGGTTTAGGGGACCTTAAAACGAGGTTTCCATTGAAATCTTGGTATTGGCCTTTTGGGTGGAATACTGTACTTTCTCTACTGTTACGTAGTTCTAGAGAAAGTACAAAGTATCTCTGTTACACTCACATGACTTTCTTTACTCTTATACAAAGTATTCTTGTGCCTCTACTTCATGTTAATCCGGATAAACATTTTCACAAATATTGTTAATTTTCTTAGTTCAAGGGGAATATGGGAATAAAGTAATCTTTAAGCAACAGCTAAATGTTTAAAGAGCTGGTCGATATATGATGGCTTTAACATTCCATTCTCTTTGCGTGACTACTAGAAAAAATGAATAAAGACTTCCCATTTGAGAAAAGTACAAGTGTTGGCAAATTGAGATGAATAACAAGGAATACCTCGGAAGTGGTTCACTCCACACACAAAGTATCTTAGCGAGGTCTGTTAGTATGCGAATACACGGCTGCGTGGTAAATGTTGAAAGTGATAGACACTAATTATGAATGCGACTGTACGTGTATACAAGTTGTAAAACAGTTGATATGAGCTTTAACTTTGTACAGGCTAAGAGTGAACGGATAAACAATTAATATGTAAGTTGAAAATATAACCAAATGTACATTTGGGCTTCTTTTCTCCTTCCTTCCTTCCTTTCTTTATTTCACACATTTGTTTGTCATTGTAGTGCTATTTAAAGAAATGTTTATTTTCTCCACTAGTACCTACAGTAGGTAGAGCAAGTATTGTGTTCCTCCCAAATATTTGATACCGAAATTTCACGCGAAATACAAATTTTGAGACTCCTGAAGTCAAACAAAGCATTTTCGAAAAAGGTGTGTGCGTGTATGTCTGTGCGTGTATATGCGTGCGTGTGTGTGCGTGCATGTGCGTGTGTGTATGTATGTGTGTGCGTGTGTGTGTATGTGTGTGTGCCCGCCCCCCCCCCCCCCTGTCATATCCTACTTTATTGCTATAAATGCTATGTGTGTGTTACCTCATCATCACGCAAAATGGACAAAGCGATTTCTATGAAAATTGGTATAGCTATGTACTACCTTTAAACATCGTTTCTTTCAGTTAAATATCTAGCTAGTCATGTTTTAGCATGAATTTAATTATTAAGAAATGGTAGTGGACCGGAACCGGGCCCCCCTATCGAATATTTCTAGATCCGCGCCTGGACATGTCAATAACGTACGTAACACTACTTTATAAGTTGTTATAGAATATTGATAACTAATAATCACAGCTAAATAAATCGTTAGCTTTTTTCTGGCTTTTTTTTTCTCAGTTCATATTTAGACATTTTGGCTTATTTAGAACGACGATCTAGCTTATCTCTTTGGGTATGTGTTGGCAACACAAATGTTCAGCTAACTTCACTGAAAAAATTTTAAACTCCATTTTCAGCTGTTTATTCCCTATTTTTGAAAATAGGCCCGAATCCCGCGTCCGTGCAGACTTCTAACAGGTAGTCGGCAAACACATTGGTTTTGGCTGTAGGTTCATAGGGCAGGCTTCTGACACCCTGGATTAACAAGGTGATACCAGAGGCTCCAGAGGCAGTTCGAGTCGAGCGGGGAAGCTGATTCCCCCGCCCGAGTGTCTTTACCGCAGTACCTAGCCGTCATACGGCTTAACCTGCGCGATGGTTTCGAATGTGTCGCTACGAGGATGTGTTGCATACTAGGAATCATTTTTTTAAGGGGATTTAAGGACTTACCCTGGGTTTATTTCACCCAGGGCAATTATTGTCCTAAGGTTGCTTCAGAGCAAATCGCTCTCTTCAGCCGGGATGGGATTATCTTTATTTGTTATTTATGAACGTTGGTCAGGAAGTGGCAGGTTGCGTACATCGTATATTCTTTTTTTATATTTCTTTTTATTGAGTGTAGGTTTGTTGGTGCACATGACCATTGGACATGCGCAGAGGTCGTAGCATTCTTGTCCTTCATGGTTGAAGTAGAGTTGCCCTGGGAGTGTGTTGTGTCGTCGTGGTGGTGAAAGGTCTGTCTGTGTGTTGGCGTCTTCTATTGCCGGTGTTGGTCGCGCGGGCGAGGACTGCTTCCCAGGTTGCAACTTGGCTTGTTAGTGTTTGGATTTCGGCATGCAGTTTTCTTAGTGCTTCGGTGATGTGGTGGATTCAAGCTTGTAGATCACTTGTAGTCTTCTGTGGTTCGGCTGGTTGTCAGTTGTGTGGTCGGCGTTCGGTTGAGTTGGTCTTAGCGTTGGAGACTGCTTGCTGTGTCGGTTGAGGTCGAACTGCGATCGGCTGGTGGCGGCGTGGGTTCATGGGACACGTCACTTGGCCCGTAAATGTCCAGTGCAGTTGCATGTGGCGCAATAGACGGGGCAGCGCGACAGGTCATGGCTGGTGCAAGTCATCGTGAATGTTCCTGCGCCACAGTAATGGCATCGTGGGTCGAGTGTGCAGGCGTCGGCGGTGTGGCCGCATTGACAGCAGCGTCGGCATGGGACGGGGCGGGAGTTCCGGCTGGCCTCGACTGGGAGAACCTGCCCGAGGGCAGGAAACCCATCAGTCAGGGCAGCACGGAAGTCTCCCTCGTCCCAAAATTGTAGGCGGACTAGTGGTGACGGCCCCTTGGTTGTGTGGATGCGTGACGCCTTGAAGAGGGATGGCCAGCGGTGTCGGGCTGTGTTCAACAGGAGAGCGTCTGGCACATCTCGATGAACACACGTATTACTGCGTTATACCTATGTAGTCTTGTGAGATTCGGCGGCTGGTATTCAGCCTCTGGTTGCGTTGCTAGGGTGTTCTCGGTGAAGAGGTATTTTGTGAAGGCAGGGGCAGAGTCATCGTCTGCTGGTGGAGGCTGCGAGGCTGGCTGTGTGTCTGGAGGCGAGGCTGGTGGTGTGGCTGGCGGCGAGGCTGGTTGTGTGGCCGGCGGCGAGGCTGGCCGGCGGCAGGTAGTCAAAGACATATTTGCTCGGCGGCAGGCTGGCGCTGTTGCTGGAGGCGTGGCTGGCGTTCTGGACAGCGGTGTGACTGACGGCGTTACAGGCTTTGTGGCGTTGAGGCTTATGTACTTGGCGTTCGCCTTCATCGAAGCAGGCAGTGTGAAGTTGCGGTCTACGACCATGGAGTTCGCCATCACCCAATCAGGCATAGGATCTGGGGTTTTTATAGGGGCGGGAGGAATGGTTGGCAGGGATTGGTCCGCGAGCGGGCTGTGCGCGGCTTCTGATTGGCCGTTTCCAGCCAGTCAGGTGACGCGCTAATCCCCACCAGGGTTCTGGCCGTCAGTCACTCACTGAGAGGTGAACTGAAACAGGTGTTTCTCTCTGTTTTGAATACAGATTGTATTTTCGCCTTTCCCATCTTCAAAATTAAACCGCCGGACTTAAGATGTCCTTTGGCAATCTTTTGGATGGTAGTCGGCGTGGCTGTCTCTGGTCGTATTGTTCCAGAGTATTCACCAGTGGGATGGGGTGGTTCTGGAGTTTATTGTACATTGTTCGAGTGCGAGTTTTAATCACGTCGACAATGTCCGGGATGCCGGAATGTTCGTGTAGGATATGGGCAGGAAATCTCCAGCCAGTATCATAGATCATCCTTAATGCCCGGTTCTGCAACGTCTGGAGTCCGACGAAGGTGGACTTTGCCACCACTCCCCAGATCTCACATCCGTACAGGACCAGAGGCGGGATAATCGCTCGATACAGCTGGAGCTTCAGGCGTAAGGGCATGGCTTGGGAACTGAGTATTGGGTATAGCTGCCGGAGAGCAGCGTGGCCTTGTAGTACTTTGCCCCTGACGTGGTGTCTATACGTCAGCCGCCGGTCCAGCGTGATACTTCGCCGTAGTGATCCAAAGGATCCGACGGCGCCGAAGCACGAGGTCTCGCGGGAGCCGGTTTGCCAACGTGTTCGCCAGGAGAATCGCAGAGCTTTTCACCGGGTTAATAGACATACGCCAGTTCTCGCACCATCTACTGATGGCACAGATATGGGCTTGTACTTGACGGTAGCTGTAGCGCGGGTTCTTGTTAGTAGCGAAGATCATGAGATCGTCCGCATACTGACAGATGTGTGTGTTTGGGTGAGTGGGGAGATCGGCCATGTAAGCTGCAAAAAGTGCCGGTGACAGTACACTGCCCTCGGGGACTCCTGCGCCAATGGGCCTTTCTCTAGAGAATGATCCCTCCACTTTCACTCGGAAGCTACGTTCCTGTAGGAAACTAGCCACCAAGTAAATGTATGGAGGGGGGATTTCGTGCTGTATGAGCTTGTAGGCAAGCCCCTCGTGCCAGGTGGTAGAAAATGCCTTTTCCACGTCAAGCAACACTGCCACCGTTTTAGCCCTCTCCTGGTAAGCCAGGGAAGCTTTTTCGGCTACACGCACTAGTTGCTCAGTCGTGGAGTGGCCAGAACAAAAACCAAACTGGTGTTCCGGTAGGAGACCTTTTTCCTCCAATAGAGGTCCGAGGCGGGACAGGAACAGTTTCTCCAACACTTTCGAGACAACAGGTAGGAGACTAATGGATCGGTAACTAGATGGGAAGACCGGATTTTTACCCTGTTTTAGAACACACACCACACGCGCCTGTTTCCAGACAACTGGAAAATGACGCATGCGTTGTAAATTCGGGTCAAGTGAATCACGGCTCTAAGGGGAAGGTGCTGGAGCATTTCCGCTGTTACGCGGTCCTGTCCAGGGGATTTTCGGGCTTTTAAGGATTTGATGGTGTTAGTTACCTCGCGAGGGGTAACTATCGGGATGTGGAACTTCTCGTGGCCCGCGGGTCCGACTTCTAGGAAGTCTTCTACCGCCTGTTCGAGGTCAGTGTAGTCGTCGTTCTGTGGATCTTCCCTGGGCTGGAATTGAGTTTCCAGATAGTCTGCTAGCGCCTTTGCTTTTTCCCTCGGTTCGAAAACAAGCAGTGTTGCCAATAGAGGATCAAGAAAGATAACCAGACAAAAATAAGAAATCTGCTAAATGTCTGTGATGTCGATGTTAAAGATATTTTTCTCCAATTAAATGTAGTTTATCAAACAACTAAATTCCTATACTAGCAATGTTAAATTTGTAAATTTTGCCAACAAATCATCTTCCCAAAAAGACCAATTTTAGTTTAAAAACAACTAAATTGGCATCACTGAAAACAAGTCTTCCCTGAGGGCTATGCACCGAATGTTGGTGCACAGTTTTATCTTTCCGCAAGCCACGGACCATGCACCACGCTTTCCTCTCCTGGAGGTTCACGTGACGTAGTGTTTTCCTGAGTCGTCTCACCAGCAATTTGAACTTTTGGTGTGTTCCTCTCCGTGTTTACTCCTATCCTAGGACAACAGAATCTTTCCCATCCCTTGCTGATAAGGTGACACGACGACGAGCTATTGGCAGGCTGAGGTGCAGCCCGACGGCTTTTGGTACGTGACTACCCCTTATAAGGTTATATTTCAGATATGATAATTAAGGAAGGGATTTTGTAGAATGGCATGTTTTACCTTCGTTGGTGGGTAACGAAAACACTTCTAGTTAGGCTTGTATTTATAGCTGATCCAAAGGTATTCAGACAGAATTACAATGCTAGTATTAGGTTTACTGTAAAAATGGAGCAAAACTATTGCTGCTGAACATAATTACACTTATGGGACAGTGTTCTCCTATAAGCCCTAATGTGCAAAATATTGCCTTTCGGGATTCTAATGCTATATTTTCGTTTGTTTTCCTCACATACGGCAAATTAAGCCTATCGTGCCATCTATATTATCGTTGTGTTGAACCAGTTGTATGGTCTCTGTACTGCCATCTATTCGGAGACCAGTTTAACTGTTTCGACATAACCAGGAAATGTTTCTATAGGGGAAGTACAGTAAAGTGGTTGTTCTGCTTGCGTCTGATACCGAACCCTAAGGCTATTGTAGTTTGTTTTTCACTAATGAACTAATATAAAAATATTGCCGGGTTACGAACGTCACTACGATGTATTTGGAAAGCTTGCCATTGCGTGTCGGTTGTAAAAAGGAAAGGTCGGTGTCATCTCTGTAAACACCATCTTGCTACCTCGCCTAGTTGCTTCTAAACTACCCGACAGATGGCACTAGTCCACATGGTTTCATTATCCTAAGATAGATGGAAGAGCAGTCGCATCTACCGCCTATTTACAGTTTTATGTACTTTTACACTTACGGTGCAACTATGGATCATGGTATTGAATATCTAATCTTTTGTAATCGAGATAAAACTTTGAAACATCGGTCGGATTGGTCACCTACTGGATACGAACCCCAGACTGACCGAATGAAATGGCATAGACGTCATCGGGGGTGAATATATAACGGCTATATTTGCAACCTTTCATCAAGCACAAACTCATCCAGATCCAAGGGTTTATCACGCAACCAAGACCCCTCATAGCTCCCCCAATAACTCCCCAAAGTCGCAGGTCTGTGCCAGGGCATCCGTCATGGCATTAGACCTGCCTTCATTCACCACCCATTCCACCATGTACTCACAATCATCCGGTTTGCTTCAAGCGTTACCGGACACCACGTCACCCCCCCCCCGATGAAACAAATAAACAGTCACCACAGTAAAAAAAATTTAGTTAATAGTAAAAATTAGGAAAAAAAAATAAATAAAAAAGAAAATTAAAAAAAAAAAACCTGGTACAAGACATACAACGATATCTGACACAATTTGTCCGCCAATAAGACACATACATGACAACCAAGCATTAAACTAGGACCTGATAAAAAAAAACGGGAGACGAATCTGCTAAAAGCCAGATAATGATGTATATGTGTGTAAAAAATAAAATAAAATAAAAAATGATAAATAAATAAAAATAATAAAAAAAGGGAATAAAATAATAAAACACCCAGAAACACAAAAAAAAAACCCAAATCCAACCAATTGACGCACTCCCTGCGAGTAAGAACCTAACAGCACATGTCACTGCAATATCTGTTTCAGGACACCAAGGATGACTCAAAAATCACCTGCAAGATGAGACGACCGCATGATTCCACCACTAACACCAGTGCCTTACCTAGCCCCACTCTGCTTCTTCCCTTGCAAGCAGGCGTCTTTCTTAGCAACCAGAGTGCTTAGGCGGTATCTGGCTTAATAACACCAATTCCTCTCTGTAGAAGTAGTTAGTGCATGGCAGGGGAGGCGATGTAGATCCCTTTCGGATGATCGTCACCATGGCTGGCGGAGGAGGGGCCAGCCAAAGAAAAAAATTAAAGGAAAAAAAAAAAAAAGAAAGAAAAGAAAAGAAAGAAAGAAAGGCTTAAGTATCAATATCAGACTTGTCTACCGCTCTACTTGACTATATTGGTATTGAACACTGATTGAAACGATTTCTTTGAAAGACATGAGGCACTCGCTTGTAGTAGATCATTTCTCGAAAGTTCGGTTTAACCAGTGTACCATTTATGTTAACCAAGAGCTTGGCAACTGAAGTCCCGAAATAGCCCGAGTAATTTGCGCCAATGCCGAAAATTAACAACTTAGCGATATTCGTGCAAAATGAGCAGGGGGCGTTCTTACCCTGGAGTATATTCCAATGTACAGCGCACGCGCAGTTCTGGTAGCAATTTGAAGCTCACGCTTGTATAGAAACAGCATATTGCAAGACTTCGTATACTAATTGAGTAAACTATGAAGTCAAGTATCGCGTATAATGTAAACGTATATTTAGCGAGGAACTTCTTAGGCATAAATGCCATTATTTATTACTACTCAGCACCAGCACAACGAATATCTAGTGTACTACAGATTATAACGTACCTATGGTGCACTCATACTACCTTTTGTTTATCTTTCATCAGTTTAGTAAGATGGTGGTAATAAAAATCATGTATTTTAAGCTGAACATGGGAATGAAGGAAAAATACAATTAAGAGAAATAAATGCAAGCATATAAGCACAAAAATACAGAGAGGGCCTGCTGGGCACCAGGCGACTAACGGGGAGTTACGCACATTTGAAGACTATCGGTTTGAAACAGATTTGAACCCGAGACCTTAGGACCAGCGCATAACCAACTGAGGTGTGACTTTCCTTTAACATGCATATGTATAGATTAGCCTTTATTACAGCAAACAAGAAGGTATTGTCTAGTTTTGCAATCGTAGTACATAAATATTTTCATCTCTGCGTTCCTTAATTATATATCCTTGTCACTCTGACTACATCACAATAATTCATGGCGACAGTGGCGACACGAGCAATTCTACCACTGTGATATGTGCTGCATTCTACCAACGTTTTGGAAACTGTTGCTAAGTATTTCTAATGGTCACCACCAGAGCGCTCTACGCGGGTGATTCAAGAGATCTGAGTTGGCCGAGAAAATAATGTGCACTTGTATTTAAACCACAGAACACCTAGTAGTCTAACACCGCAAGACTCGCATTCTACCAAGAAAGACAGTTCAAATGCTATAAGTTGGACGTAGAAATTAAAAGAAACACATTCCGAGATACAGAAGGTAACATTGTACACTATTTCATACTTGTTACAGAAAAGCTGCCATTCAATCATTCACAACATTCACACACAATTTCTTTACACCACTAAGTTGCTTAAAATGGCGAGAGAAACTGCGCAATCGATACTTTTGTGCTATAATCGAGAGTAATTTAACCAAACAGCACGCTCAAAAAATGAAAAACTGCTACAATTTTAAAATAATTGTAAAGCTAATACAATGAAAAGGAGATGTAAACTGTATTATCACTTGTCCTTTCTGCATACTAAAAATCAGGATGGCAGTCTCTTAATTTCACTGCTAGAATTTTAAATGTGTTATTTATTTTACTCGCATGGCCTTCTCTACTCACTGTTGTTCAAGGTATTCCTACAAACGAATATTCTTCTATGTAGTCCACATTAATCATGCTAGACATTTGCGGAAATGCTTTTATTGCGAGTTTCCTTACAGAAGACATGGGGAAGAGGGGTAACAAGAATGCAATCGAGTATTCATCCTCCCCACTTGCCCCACTTGTACTCGTTATGCAGTTATTAATTGTCTGATTTATTCAGAATGTTTATCATAGTACTGCGTTAGGTCATGTTGATTTAAACATAAATATACTTTTTGAAATTGCACTAGGTGAAGTATAATAGCTATTTGACAATTTTTTTCTGTTCGAGATCATTTTATAGTATGGGGTTTAATTACAATGTTATTCTTCTGTTAGAGAAATATATACAAGAAAAATTTAGCTTTTATGTATGCACGCATCTTAACTAATATAGTTCTCAGCGTCCCATTCTATATTGGGAATGAGAGATTGCTTAATTTTGGTCATAAGTCTCTTAATTAGGCTTGAGTTCTTTTTTGTGCTGCAAATGTACAACACAGGACCAACGGACACTTCTCTTCTGAAGCAAGCAGTGCTACAGATTTTTATGGCTGAAGATACCCTCGCCCGCAGCGGAATTCAAACACCCAGGGCACATATGTACACTCAATGTGCAGGAAAGTCACACTAACAATATAGAAACAAATCTGTGCGGTATCAAGCAGGCTTAGAAACATCAGAAATTTGCACTTGAATGTAATGTTTTGAAGTGATCAGTTTTGTGAAAAGAATACAATTTACTCCGATATTCCAACTCCAACAAGGAAACAAGATAGGAAAGGATATCAAATGTGTCAGGAGTACTTTAGAATACATACTAAGAGTAGGAAATAGCACCAAATTAAATTTTGAATGCGAGAGGACTTGATAACGTTTTGGTATGAACTGTATGAAAGTTTCCTGTTGCTTGTTTCAGGGAAGCCTGGTTATATTTGGCAGCACCCATGCACTTTGGATAGCGTTGTATATGTGGTGTATATTTAACAAATTGCTTTGTTGCTAACACTATCTCATTTACTAATTTTAAAAGGTTTTGCTAAGTTATGAATGCCTTACGAGACCATCACAAATTTCAGGTATTTCTCTGAACACATTCTTTTGTAAACTTGTGCAGAAAACGATGTGTATCTTAAAGTATAATTACTTTACAAAATCTTATTAAACACAAGTATTAACATTGCTTCATTGTTTTCCTTTTCAAACAGATAGTGCTATTTTTGTACATAGTTGTTGGTAATCTTCATTTGGAATTTCCATGCATCGATTTAATGTTCCATTTCTTTATCACTAAGATAAATTCTGAGATTAGTTTTAATACTATACATGTGAACTAAATAATTGCATTTTATATAACCTTGTGGTGTCCTTACCTCATTCATTCCTGTACCATTAACTAAATGTGCAGTTATACTTATCGCTATAAGCTTCGCTTTTAATAGGATCATGCAATGTTAACCATGACCATAGCTTTAAGCAAAATATAAGTCTGTAATGGAAAGTTATTATAGATTGAGTTCACAAAGTGAATCAATCCACTTCAAAAATTTTCAGAGCTCACGAGCACTGCTGCAGATGGATATTATTCTTAGCTATTGTGACGCTCTTTATGGCTGACTCCGAAGACCTTAGCGCAGAATCATAATGCTAAAATCAGGTTTACTGTAAACAGGAACTAAAACTGTTGCTGTTGAATATTATTACACCTATGGTACAGTATTTTCCTAAAAAGCGAAATTGCAAAACATTGTTTTTTTCGCTTATCAACTTACATATTCGATTATTTTCCTCACATCAGGGAAATTAAGTCTATCCTGCCATCTATCCCCCTATGCTGAACCAGTTACACAGTAACTGTACTTCCCCGGACAGTATTGCCATCTCCTCGGAAGTTATTTAAACTATGTCGACATACTCGGGAAATATTTCTAACGCAGATCGGAGAAGTACAATAAGGTAAGCAGGTGTTCTGTCGGTCGGTGGTACAGTTTATCGCAATGGCCTCCAGCGCGACGAAATCATTATGTTTTATGCGATCAAGATATGCAAGAGTTAAGATTAATTATTCGATCCGAGTTCGATGCAGCACGATCAAAAGAAAAAATTAGTAGACTTCCCAATTGAGAAAAGCAAAAGTATTGGAAAATTCAGGCAGATAGCAAGGAATATCTCGGAAATAGTTCCCTCTACACACACGCGCGCGCACACGCACACACGCACGCACACACACACTCACACTCACACACACACACACACACACACACACACACACGCACGCGCGCACACACAAAGTATTTGGCATAAACCGTATTTTTTAAAGAAGGTCTGCTATTATGCTTAATACATAGGTGTGTGCTGAATGTTTTAAGTTATAGACGTTAGTTATGAACGTGACTGCACGTGAATAGAGGCAAAATATTGCATTTCGGGATTCTAAAGCTATATTTTCGTTTGTTTTCCTTACATACGGCAAATTAACCCTATTGTGCCAACTATATTATCGTTGTGTTGAACCAGTTGTATGGTCTCTGTACTGCCATCTATTCGGAGACTAGTTTAACTGTTTCGACATACACAGGAAATGTTTCTATAGGGGAAGTACAGTAAAGTGGTTGTTCTGCTTGCGTCTGATACTGAACCCTAAGGCTATTGTAGTTTGTTTTTCACTAATGAACTAATATAAAAATATTGCCGGGTTACGAACGTCCCTACAATGTATTTGGAAAGCTTGCCATTGCGTGTCGGTTGTAAAAAGGAAAGGTCGGTGTCATCTCTGTAAACACCATCTTGCTACCTCGCCTAGTTGCTTCTAAACTACCCGACAGATGGCACTAGTCCACATGGTTTCATTATCCTAATATAGATGGAAGAGCAGTCGCATCTACCGCCTATTTACAGTTTTATCTACTTTTACACTTACGGTGCAATTGTGGATCATGGTATTGAATATCTAATCTTTTGTTATCGAGATAAAACTTTGAAACATCGGTCGGATTGTTCACCTACTGGATTCGAACCCGAGACTGACCGAATGAAATGGCATAGACGTCATCGGAGGTGAATATACCTATAACGGCTATATTTGCAACCTGGAACAAGACATACAACGATATCTGACACAACTTGTCCGCCAATAAGAAACATACATGACAACCAAGCATTAAACTAGGACCTGATAAAAAAAAAAATCTGATGTGTTGCACTCACATGACTTTCTCTACTCTTGTGCTAACCATTCTTAGAAATTCTTATTCCTATATCTTCTTTCTTGTTGAGACAAACATTGGTACAAATTATCTTATTGCTTATTTCGTTGTAGGTGCAAAGGGAATGTTAGAATATAGTAGGCTTTGTGCGATAGTCAAATGTTTGAGATTCTGTTGTCTTTGCACACTTGACACATAAAAAAAAAATGAACAGCGATGATCCATTTCACGAAAGTTCGAAGTTTTCCGAAACTCACACACATAAGAAGGAATATCTCCGAAATGGTTCACCCTACAAGAAAATTTATTGAGACCTAAATTGTGTATTTTAGCAAGATCTACATTTTTTGTATAGTATGATTTGGTCTATCTCTAACAGTTTACCAGTTATGCAAAAGTTGTCCAGAGTAAATACGACTACAGGGGCTATAGCCAGAAAATTCAAGATATAGATTTCATTTGTCATCAAAATATCTCAAACATATGACATTTTAATAAAAATCGTTAGGGCCATTTTCAAGAAAATAAAAACTTTTCGAAAAATTTTCCATTTAAAGGGTAGTTTAGGGTGGGGCTATTTTTTTCAAAATCTTCGTGTCACAACCTTGAAAGATATTAAACTCAAATACCAACTTTAGTTTTTAACCGACTTTCCGTTTTTTAGTTATGCTGTCCACAGACTGACAGACTGACAGACAGACTGACACACACACACACACACACACACACACACACACACACACACACACACACACACACACACACACACACACACACACACAGACCTTTTTCTAAAAATGCTTTTTTTGGATTCAGGGGGTCTCAAAACATGTATTTCCGGTGAAATCTCGATATCGAATTTTTGGGTGGAATACAATACTTCGCCTACTTACCAGTAGAGAAAGTAAAAACGGGAGACGAATCTGTTGAAAGCGAGATAATTATGCATGTGTGTGTAAGAAAATATAATAAAATAAAAAAATGATAAATAAATAAAAGTAATAATAAAATAATAAAAAAAGAGAATAAAATAATAAAACACCCAGAAACGTAATTAAAAAAAAATAATAATAAAAAATAAAAAAAAAAACAAAAAAAACAAAAAACAAATCCAACCGATTGACGCACTCCCTGCGAGTAAGAACCTAACAGCACATGTCACTGCAATATCTCTTTCAGGACACCAAGGATCACTCAAAAATCACCTGCAAGATGAGACGACCGCATGACTCCACCACTAACACCAGTGCCTTACCTAGCCCCACTCTGCTTCTTCCCTTGCAAGCAGGCGTCTTTCTTAGCAACCAGAGTGCTTAGGCGGTATCTGGCTTAATAACACCAGTTCCTCTCTGTAGAAGCAGTTAGTGCATGGTAGGGGAGGCGATGTAGATCCCTTTCGGATGATCGTCACCATGGCTGGCGGAGGAGGGGCCAGCCAAAGAAAAAAATTAAAGAAAAAAAAAAAAAAAAAAAAGAAAGAAAAAGAAAAAAGAAAAGAAAGAAAGAAAGAAAGGCTTAAGTATCAATATCAGACTTGTCTACCGCTCTACTTGACTATATTGGTATTGAACACTGATTGAAACGATTTCTTTGAAAGACATGAGGCACTCGCTTGTAGTAGATCATTTCTCGAAAGTTCGGTTTAACCAGTGTACCATTTATGTTAACCAAGAGCTTGGCAACTGAAGTCCCGAAATTGTCCGAGTAATTTGCGCCAATGCCGAAAATTAACAACTTAGCGATATTCGTGCAAAATGAGTAGGGGGCGTTCTTACCCTTGAGTATATTCCAATGTACAGCGCACGCGCAGTTCTGGTAGCAATTTGAAGCTCACGCTTGTATAGAAACAGCATATTGCAAGACTTCGTATACTAATTGAGTAAACTATGAAGTCAAGTATGGCGTATAATGTAAACGTATATTTAGCGAGGAACTTCTTAGGCATAAATGTCATTATTTATTACTACTCAGCACCAGCACAACGAATATGTAGTGTAGTACAGATTATAACGTACCTATGGTGTACTCATACTACCTTTTGTTTATCTTTCATCAATTTAGTAAGATGGTGGTAATAAAAATCATGTATTTTAAGCTGAACATGGGAATGAAGGAAAAATACAATTAAGAGAAATAAATGCAAGCATATAAGCACAAAAATACAGCGAGGGCCTGCTGGGCACCAGGCGACTAACGGGGAGTTACACACATTTGAAGACTATCGGTTTGAAACAGATTTGAACCCGAGACCTTAGGACCAGCGCATTACCAACTGAGGTGTGACTTTCCTTTAACATGCATATGTATAGATTCGCCTTTATTACAGCAAACAAGAAGGTATTGTCTAGTTTTGCAATCGTAGTACATAAATATTTTCATCTCTGCGTTCCTTAATTATATATCCTTGTCACTCTGACTGCATCACAATAATTCATGGCGACACGAGCAATTCTACCACTGTGATATGTGCTGCATTCTACCAACGTTTTGGAAACTGTTGCTAAGTATTTCTAATGGTCACCACCAGAGCGCTCTACGCGGGTGATTCAAGAGATCTGAGTTGGCCGAGAAAATAATATGCACTTCTATTTAAACCACAGAACACCTAATAGTCTAACACCGCAAGACTCGCATTCTACCAAGAAAGACAGTTCAAATGCTATAAGTTGGACGTAGAAATTAAAAGAAACACATTCCGAGATACAGAAGGTAACATTGTACACTATTTCATACTTGTTACAGAAAAGCTGCCATTCAATCATTCACAACATTCACACACAATTTGTTTACACCACTAAGTTGCTTAAAATGGCGAGAGAAACTGCGCAATCGACACTTTTGTGCTATAATCGAGAGTAATTTAACCAAACAGCACGCTCAAAAAATGAAAAACTGCTACAATTTTAACAAAATTGTAAAGCTAATACAATGAAAAGGAGATGTAAACTGTATTATCACTTGTCCTTTCTGCATACTAAAAATCAGGATGGCAGTCTCTTAATTTCACTGCTAGAATTTTAAATGTGTTATTTATTTTACTCGCATGGCCTTCTCTACTCACTGTTGTTCAAGGTATTCCTACAAACGAATATTCTTCTATGTAGTCCACATTAATCATGCTAGACATTTGCGGAAATGCTTTTATTGCGAGTTTCCTTACAGAAGACATGGGGAAGAGGGGTAACAAGAATGCAATCGAGTATTCATCCTCCCCACTTGCCCCACTTGTACTCGTTATGCAGTTATTAATTGTCTGATTTATTCAGAATGTTTATCATAGTACTGCGTTAGGTTATGTTGATTTAAACATAAATATACTTTTTGAAATTGCACTAGGTGAAGTATAATAGCTATTTGACAATTTTTTTCTGTTCGAGATCATTTTATAGTATGGGGTTTAATTACAATGTTATTCTTCTGTTAGAGAAATATATACAAGAAAAATTTAGCTTTTATGTATGCACGCATCTTAACTAATATAGTTCTCAGCGTCCCATTCTATATTGGGAATGAGAGATTGCTTAATTTTGGTCATAAGTCTCTTAATTAGGCTTGAGTTCTTTTTTGTGCTGCAAATGTACAACACAGGACCAACGGACACTTCTCTTCTGAAGCAAGCAGTGCTACAGATTTTTATGGCTGAAGATACCCTCGCCCGCAGCGGAATTCAAACACCCAGGGCACATACATATGTACACTCAATGTGCAGGAAAGTCACACTAGCAATATAGAAACAAATCTGTGCGGTATCAAGCAGGCTTAGAAACATCAGAAATTTGCACTTGAATGTAATGTTTTGAAGTGATCAGTTTTGTGAAAAGAATACGATTTACTCCGATATTCCAACTCCAACAAGGAAACAAGATAGGAAAGGATATCAAATGTGTCAGGAGTACTTTAGAATACGTACTAAGAGTAGGAAATAGCACCAAACTAAATTTTGAATGCGAGAGGACTTGATAACGCTTTGGTATGAACTGTATGAAAGTTTCCTGTTGCTTGTTTCAGGGAAGCCTGATTATATTTGGCAGCACCCATGCACTTTGGATAGCGTTGTATATGTGGTGTATATTTAACAAATTGCTTTGTTGCTATCACTATCTCATTTACTAATTTTAAAAGGTTTTGCTAAGTTATGAATGATTTACGTACGAGACCATCACAAATTTCAGGTATTTCTCTGAACACATTCTTTTGTAAACTTGTGCAGAAAACGATGTGTATATTAAAGTATAATTGCTTTACAAAATCTTATTAAACACAAGTATTAACATTACTTCTTTGTTTTCCTTTTCAAACAGATAGTGCTATTTTTGAACATAGTTGTTGGTAATCTTCATTTAGAATTTCCATGCATCGATTTAATGTTCCATTTCTCTATCACTAAGACAAATTCAGAGATTAGTTTTAATACTATGAATGTGAACTAAGTAATTGCATTTTATATATCCTTGTGGTGACCTTACCTCATTCATTCCTGTACCATTAACTAAATGTGCAGTTATACTTATCGCTATAAGCTTTGCTTTTAAAAGGATCATGCAGTGTTAACCATAGCTTTCGAATTCTGCCTTAAGCAGAACATAACTCTAAAATAGATAGTAATTATAGAATGAGTTCACAAAGTGAATCAACCCACTTCAAAAATTAACAAAGTTACCAAATTTGATGAGCTCTGTTGGAGAAGATATCATGACGCTCTTTATGGCTGACTCCGAAGACCTTAGCGCAGAATCATAATGCTAAAATCAGGTTTACTGTAAACAGGAACTAAAACTGTTGCTGTTGAATATTATTGCACCTATGGTACAGTATTTTCCTAAAAAGCGAAATTGCAAAACATTGTTTTTTTGGCTTATCAACTTACATATTCGATTATTTTCCTCACATCAGGGAAATTAAGTCTATCCTGCCATCTATCCCCCTATGCTGAACCAGTTACACAGTAACTGTACTTCCCCGGACAGTATTGCCATCTCCTCGGAAGTTATTTAAACTATGTCGACATACTCGGGAAATATTTCTAACGCAGATCGGAGAAGTACAATAAGGTAAGCAGGTGTTCTGTCGGTCGGTGGTACAGTTTATCGCAATGGCCTCCAGCGCGACGAAATCATTATGTTTTATGCGATCAAGATATGCAAGAGTTAAGATTAATTATTCGATCCCAGTTCGATGCAGCACGATCAAAAGAAAAAATTAGTAGACTTCCCAATTGAGAAAAGCAAAAGTATTGGAAAATTCAGGCAGATAGCAAGGAATATCTCGGAAATAGTTCCCTCTACACACACACGCGCGCACACGCACACGCACACACGCACGCACGCACACACACACACTCACTCACACACACACACACACACACACACACATACACACACACACACACACACACACGCACGCACGCACGCACGCGCGCACACACGAAGTATTTGGCATAAACCGTATTTTTTAAAGAAGGTCTGCTATTATGCTTAATACATAGGTGTGTGCTGAATGTTTTAAGTTATAGACGTTAGTTATGAACGTGACTGCACGTGAATAGAGGCAAAATATTGCCTTTCGGAATTCTAAAGCTATATTTTCGTTTGTTTTCCTTACATACGGCAATAAGCCTATTGTGCCATCTATATTATCGTTGTGTTGAACCAGTGACTAGTTTAACTGTTTCGACATACACAGGAAATGTTTCTATAGGGGAAGTACAGTAAAGTGGTTGTTCTGCTTGCGTCTGATACTGAACCCTAAGGCTATTGTAGTTTGTTTTTCACTAATGAACTAATATAAAAATATTGCCGGGTTACGAACGTCCCTACAATGTATTTGGAAAGCTTGCCATTGCGTGTCGGTTGTAAAAAGGAAAGGTCGGTGTCATCTCTGTAAACACCATCTTGCTACCTCGCCTAGTTGCTTCTAAACTACCCGACAGATGGCACTAGTCCACATGGTTTCATTATCCTAATATAGATGGAAGAGCAGTCGCATCTACCGCCTATTTACAGTTTTATGTACTTTTACACTTACGGTGCAATTGTGGATCATGGTATTGAATATCTAATCTTTTGTAATCGAGATAAAACTTTGAAACATCGGTCGGATTGCTCACCTACTGGATTCGAACCCGAGACTGACCGAATGAAATGGCATAGACGTCATCGGAGGTGAATATACCTATAACGGCTATATTTGCAACCTGGAACAAGACATACAACGATATCTGACACAACTTGTCCGCCAATAAGAAACATACATGACAACCAAGCATTAAACTAGGACCTGATAAAAAAAAAATCTGATGTGTTGCACTCACATGACTTTCTCTACTCTTGTACTAACCATTCTTAGAAATTCTTATTCCTATATCTTCTTTCTTGTTGAGACAAACATTCGTACAAATTATCTTATTGCTTATTTCGTTGTAGGTGCAAAGGGAATGTTAGAATATAGTAGGCTTTGTGCGATAGTCAAATGTTTGAGATTCTGTTGTCTTTGCACACTTGACACATAAAAAAAAAAAAAAATGAACAGCGATGATCCATTTCACGAAAGTTCTAAGTTTTCCGAAACTCACACACATAAGAAGGAATATCTCCGAAATGGTTCACCCTACAAGAAAATTTATTGAGACCTAAATTGTGTATTTTATCAAGATCTACATTTTTTGTAGAGTATGATTTGGTCTATCTCTAACAGTTTACCAGTTATGCAAAAGTTGTCCAGAGTAAATACGACTACAGGGGCTATAGCCAGAAAATTCAAGATATAGATTTCATTTGTCATCAAAATATCTCAAACATATGACATTTTAATAAAAATCGTTAGGGCCATTTTCAAGAAAATAAAAACTTTTCGAAAAATTTTCCATTTAAAGGGTAGTTTAGGGTGGGGCTATTTTTTTCAAAATCTTCGTGTCACAACCTTGAAAGACATTAAACTCAAATACCAACTTTAGTTTTTAACCGACTTTCCGTTTTTTAGTTATGCTGTCCACAGACTGACAGACCGACAGACAGACTAACACACACACACACACACACACACACACACACACACACACACACACACACACACACACACACACACACACACACACACACACACACACACACACACGGACCTTTTTCCAAAAATGCTTTTTTTGGATTCAGGGGGCCTCAAAAAATGTATTTCCGGTGAAATCTCGATATCGAATTTTTGGGTGGAATACAATACTTCCCCTACTTGCCAGTAGAGAAAGTAAAAACGGGAGACGAATCTGTTGAAAGCGAGATAATTATGCATATGTGTGTAAGAAAATATAATAAAATAGAAAAATGATAAATAAATAAAAATAATAATAAAATAATAAAAAAAGAGAATAAAATAATAAAACACCCAGAAACGTAATAAAAAGAATAAAATAAAAAATAAAAAATAAAAAAAAAACAAACAAACAAAAAAAAACAAACAAAACAAATCCAACCAATTGACGCACTCCCTGCGAGTAAGAGCCTAACAGCACATGTCACTGCAGTATCTGTTTCAGGACACCAAGGATCACTCAAAAATCACCTGCAAGATGAGAGGACCGCCACCGCACTTCTACTCAATTCTCGCCTGATTCCACCACTAACACCAGTGCAAAATTTAAAAAAAAAAAGGAAAGAAAGGCTGTATCAATATCAGAGACTTGTCTACCGCTCTACTTGACTATATTGGTATTGAACACTGATTGAAACGATTTCTTTGAAAGACATGAGGCACTCGCTTGTAGTAGATCATTTCTCGAAAGTTCGGTTTAACCAGTGTACCATTTATGTTAACCAAGAGCTTGGAAACTGAAGTCCCGAAATTGCCCGAGTAATTTGCGCCAATGCCGAAAATTAACAACTTAGCGATATTCGTGCAAAATGAGCAGGGGGCGTTCTTACCCTGGAGTATATTCCAATGTACAGCGCACGCGCAGTTCTGGTAGCAATTTGAAGCTCACGCTTGTATAGAAACAGCATATTGCAAGACTTCGTATACTAATTGAGTAAACTATGAAGTCAAGTATGGCGTATAATGTAAACGTATATTTAGCGAGGAACTTCTTAGGCATAAATGCCATTATTTATTACTACTCAGCACCAGCACAACGAATATGTAGTGTAGTACAGATTATAACGTACCTATGGTGCACTCATACTACCTTTTGTTTATCTTTCATCAGTTTAGTAAGATGGTGGTAATATAAATCATGTATTTTAAGCTGAACATGGGAATGAAGGAAAAATACAATTAAGAGAAATAAATGCAAGCATATAAGCACAAAAATACAGCGAGGACCTGCTGGGTACCAGGCGACTAACGGGGGGTTCCGCACATTTGAAGACTATCGGTTTGAAACAGATTTGAACCCGAGACCTTAGGACCAGCGCATAACCAACTGAGGTGTGACTTTCCTTTAACATGCATATGTATAGATTCGCCTTTATTACAGCAAACAAGAAGGTATTGTCTAGTTTTGCAATCGTAGTACATAAATATTTTCATCTCTGCGTTCCTTAATTATATATCCTTGTCACTCTGACTGCATCACAATAATTCATGGCGACACGAGCAATTCTACCACTGTGATATGTGCTGCATTCTACCAACGTTTTGGAAACTGTTGCTAAGTATTTCTAATGGTCACCACCAGAGCGCTCTACGCGGGTGATTCAAGAGATCTGAGTTGGCCGAGAAAATAATATGCACTTGTATTTAAACCACAGAACACCTAGTAGTCTAACACCGCAAGACTCGCATTCTACCAAGAAAGACAGTTCAAGTGCTATAAGCTGGACGTAGAAATTAAAAGAAACACATTCCGAGATACAGAAGGTAACATTGTACACTATTTCATACTTGTTACAGAAAAGCTGCCATTCAATCATTCACAACATTCACACACAATTTGTTTACACCACTAAGTTGCTTAAAATGGCGAGAGATACTGCGCAATCGACACTTTTGTGCTATAATCGAGAGTAATTTAACCAAACAGCACGCTCAAAAAATGAAAAACTGCTACAATTTTAACAAAATTGTAAAGCTAATACAATGAAAAGGAGATGTAAACTGTATTATCACTTGTCCTTTCTGCATACTAAAAATCAGGATGGCAGTCTCTTAATTTCACTGCTAGAATTTTAAATGTGTTATTTATTTTACTCGCATGGCCTTCTCTACTCACTGTTGTTCAAGGTATTCCTACAAACGAATATTCTTCTATGTAGTCCACATTAATCATGCTAGACATTTGCGGAAATGCTTTTATTGCGAGTTTCCTTACAGAAGACATGGGGAAGAGGGGTAACAAGAATGCAATCGAGTATTCATCCTCCCCACTTGCCCCACTTGTACTCGTTATGCAGTTATTAATTGTCTGATTTATTCAGAATGTTTATCATAGTACTGCGTTAGGTTATGTTGATTTAAACATAAATATACTTTTTGAAATTGCACTAGGTGAAGTATAATAGCTATTTGACAATTTTTTTCTGTTCGAGATCATTTTATAGTATGGGGTTTAATTACAATGTTATTCTTCTGTTAGAGAAATATATACAAGAAAAATTTAGCTTTTATGTATGCACGCATCTTAACTAATATAGTTCTCAGCGTCCCATTCTATACTGGGAATGAGAGATTGCTTAATTTTTGTCATAAGTCTCTTAATTAGGCTTGAGTTCTTTTTTGTGCTGCAAATGTACAACACAGGACCAACGGACACTTCTCTTCTGAAGCAAGCAGTGCTACAGATTTTTATGGCTGAAGATACCCTCGCCCGCAGCGGAATTCAAACACCCAGGGCACATACATATGTACACTCAATGTGCAGGAAAGTCACACTAGCAATATAGAAACAAATCTGTGCGGTATCAAGCAGGCTTAGAAACATCAGAAATTTGCACTTGAATGTAATGTTTTGAAGTGATCAGTTTTGTGAAAAGAATACGATTTACTCCGATATTCCAACTCCAACAAGGAAACAAGATAGGAAAGGATATCAAATGTGTCAGGAGTACTTTAGAATACATACTAAGAGTAGAAAATAGCACCAAATTAAATTTTGAATGCGAGAGGACTTGATAACGCTTTGGTATGAACTGTATGAAAGTTTCCTGTTGCATGTTTCAGGGAAGCGTGATTATATTTGGCAGCACCCATGCACTTTGGATAGCGTTGTATATGTGGTGTATATTTAACAAATTGCTTTGTTGCTATCACTATCTCATTTACTAATTTTAAAAGGTTTTGCTAAGTTATGAATGATTTACGAGACCATCACAAATTTCAGGTATTTCTCTGAACACATTCTTTTGTAAACTTGTGCAGAAAACTATGTGTATATTAAAGTATAATTGCTTTACAAAATCTTATTAAACACAAGTATTAACATTGCTTCATTGTTTTCCTTTTCAAACAGATAGTGCTATTTTTGTACATAGTTGTTGGTATATCTTCATTTGGAATTTCCATGCATCGATTTAATGTTCCATTTCTTTATCACTAAGATAAATTCTGAGATAAGTTTTAATACTATACATGTGAACTAAATAATTGCATTTTATATAACCTTGTGGTGTCTTTACCTCATTCATTCCTCTATCATTAACTAAATGCAGTTATTATCATCGCTATAAGCTTCGCTTTTAATAGGATCATGCAATGTTAACCATAGCTTTCGAATTCTGTTTTATACGGAATACAGTTCAGCAATGGTGTGTGATTATAGATTGAATTCACATAGTGAATCAATCCACTTCAAAAATTCCCAGAATTGATCCTACGTTGTTGGAGACCATGTCATTCTTAGCTATTGTGACGCTCTTTATGGCTGACTCCGAAGACCTTAGCGCAGAATCATAATGCTAAAATCAGGTTTACTGTAAACAGGAACTAAAACTGTTGCTGTTGAATATTATTGCACCTATGGTACAGTATTTTCCTAAAAAGCGAAATTGCAAAACATTGTTTTTTTCGCTTATCAACTTACATATTCGATTATTTTCCTCACATCAGGGAAATTAAGTCTATCCTGCCATCTATCCCCCTATGCTGAACCAGTTACACAGTAACTGTACTTCCCCGGACAGTATTGCCATCTCCTCGGGAGTTATTTAAACTATGTCGACATACTCGGGAAATATTTCTAACCGAGATCGGAGAAGTACAGTAAGGTAAGCAGGTGTTCTGTCGGTCGGTGGTATAGTTTATCGCAATGGCCTCCACCGCGACGAAATCATTATGTTTTATGCGATCAAGATATGCAAGAGTTAAGATTAATTATTCGATCCCAGTTCGATGCAGCACGATCAAAAGAAAAAATTAGTAGACTTCCCAATTGAGAAAAGCAAAAGTATTGGAAAATTCAGGCAGATAGCAAGGAATATCTCGGAAATAGTTCCCTCTACACACACACGCGCGCACACGCACACGCACACACACGCGCACGCACACACACACACACACACACTCACACTCACACACACACACGCACGCACGCACGCACACACAAAGTATTTGGCATAAACCGTATTTTTTAAAGAAGGTCTGCTATTATGCTTAATACATAGGTGTGTGCTGAATGTTTTAAGTTATAGACGTTAGTTATGAACGTGACTGCACGTGAATAGAGGCAAAATATTGCCTTTCGGAATTCTAAAGCTATATTTTCGTTTGTTTTCCTTACATACGGCAAATTAAGCCTATTGTGCCATCTATATTATCGTTGTGTTGAACCAGTGACTAGTTTAACTGTTTCGACATACACAGGAAATGTTTCTATAGGGGAAGTACAGTAAAGTGGTTGTTCTGCTTGCGTCTGATACTGAACCCTAAGGCTATTGTAGTTTGTTTTTCACTAATGAACTAATATAAAAATATTGCCGGGTTACGAACGTCACTACGATGTATTTGGAAAGCTTGCCATTGCGTGTCGGTTGTAAAAAGGAAAGGTCGGTGTCATCTCTGGAAACACCATCTTGCTACCTCGCCTAGTTGCTTCTAAACTACCCGACAGATGGCACTAGTCCACATGGTTTCATTATCCTAATATAGATGGAAGAGCAGTCGCATCTACCACCTATTTACAGTTTTATATACTTTTACACTTACGGTGCAACTGTGGATCATGGTATTCAATATCTAATCTTTTGTAATCGAGATAAAACTTTGAAACATCGGTCGGATTGGTCACCTACTGGATACGAACCCGAGACTGACCGAATGAAATGGCATAGACGTCATTGGAGGTGAATATACCTATAACGGCTATATTTGCAACCTGGAACAAGACATACAACGATATCTGAGACAACTTGTCCGCCAATAAGAAACATACATGACAACCAAGCATTAAACTAGGACCTGATAAAAAAAAAATCTGATGTGTTGCACTCACATGACTTTCTCTACTCTTGTACTAACCATTCTTAGAAATTCTTATTCCTATATCTTCTTTCTTGTTGAGACAAACATTCGTACAAATTATCTTATTGCTTATTTCGATGTAGGAGCAAAGGGAATGTTAGAATATAGTAGGCTTTGTGCGATAGTCAAATGTTTGAGATTCTGTTGTCTTTGCACACTTGACACATAAAAAAAAAAATGAACAGCGATGATCCATTTCACGAAAGTTTTCCGAAACTCACACACATAAGAAGGAATATCTCCGAAATGGTTCACCCTACAAGAAAATTTATTGAGACCTAAATTGTGTATTTTAGCAAGATCTACATTTTTTGTATAGTATGATTTGGTCTATCTCTAACAGTTTACCAGTTATGCAAAAGTCGTCCAGAGTAAATACGACTACAGGGGC